>OX336886.1:18207546-18725046 GCA_946959425.1 Argyrosomus regius
ACCCACAGCATGTCAGTAGATGGATAGAGGGCAAGGGGTAATTGCAAAATTTTAAATCAAACGCGAAGGGAAAGTGATTTCTCCCGGTAATTTTCTGTTCATGCACGACTGACCCCGTGGTGAGGCTCCCACTGCCCTACGTTTTCTTCACTGTAAAAACGAGAGGGGGGGGGGGGGAGATAACATCTTATTGAAATGTCCTTAGACAATCAGGAAGAGGAGAGTCACTATTATTATCAGAGGGCTCTACGGTGTGATTACTGGCTGAGACTGCCAATTACATTGAATCCATGATTGCCAAGATTTGCTGATTCGCTCTGTGTTTTCTCAGCCAGCTGAAAATACAAACAACTGGCCGGATGCTCTCAGCCAATTGAAATGGTTGATTAGAGAGGCAAAGGGAAGAGGGGGATGCGGTGAAATGCTAGATCATACCATTTGTAGATAGAACATAGAGGGAGTTGGAGGCAGACACGCTTTAATTTAGGCACAATTAAACAGCAAAGAGAGAAAAGGGCAAGCTTTTTGTCCATGCACATTAGGCAGACCTCAAAGTAATCACCACGAGAATAAAAGAAAAGAATCCCTAATATACACTCTCAAACACACACATTAATGCTTCATTTCAAATGAAGCAAAGAGTCAGACAGCATGTAGGACACGGCTGGCTGGCAGGCAGACAGACAATCTCAGGGAACCATGTTTCTATTCACAAACACACACAAAAGGGCCTTTGGAGAGAGCCCTCAGAGGTTAGGTCTAATCCTGCTCCAACTCTCACGATGCCACTCAAACCTATTGTTCAGTCATGAAAAGCACAGGCAATCTCCATGCACTGATGTGGAAGTGAACAAGGGTCAGCATGTTTGCGTCTGTGTGGGCATTACCTCAATACGAGCACACTGTTGGTCATGTGGGTTCATCCTCAAGTCGTATTTTATTATCTCCACGGTGTCGGACACATTGGAATTTGTATGTTTACACACAAAGATGAAAATTAATGAAGACAATAAGGATTGCCCCATGTTTATGGACATGCATCTGGAGAATGTGATGCAAACAATAAAGACTGTACATACTGTACGTGTATGGGAAGCTTTAGCGTCTTTCAGCTCATTGTTTTGGTTACCCGCTGCAAGCAGACAGATAAAATTAGCAACTATAAGATAAGATAAGATAAGACAGACCTTTATTGTCCCACAATGGGGAAATTCACAGTGTTGCAGCAGCAAAGTGGATAGTAACAGAAAAAGAGCTATTAGCATAAATAAGAATAAGAATATGGAGTTAAAAGAAAAAATAATATAATATAAAACACTATAAACACGCTATAAACACTATAATATAATATAAAAACACTATGTACAGAGCAGACAATAGAAAAAGAAACAACAACAGCAGTTGCACAGGGGCTATTAAATTGCACTGTGGAGTAGTTATTGCACATTATTATTATTGCACGTTATTATTATATTGTTACTGCACATGGTGACAGAGTGTGAAATGAAATGTAGTCCTTGTGAGTGTATGTGGTTTACTGGGAGCAGTGCTGGTTATTAAACAGTCTGACAGCAGCAGGAAGGAAGGACCTACGATATCTTTCCTTCACACATTTTTCACACATATTAATATCCAGATAGCATAGTTGCGCTAAAAATCAGAGTAAATATTGGACTTATATTAAACAATGTCTCCAAATATATGTCGCCACATTAATTTTCAAAGGTGATATAATAAGTCATTAGGTAACAGCTTGTTTCAGTTTAAAATGTATGCCTATGTGTTCAAGGACAGTACAATGATTTCCTGCTACTCAATTAAAAAAAACATTTTGTCTAAAATACTTCTCAAACTCATTTATGACTGTCAAAACAGTTTTTGCCTTTGATAAATTCAAACGTTCAGCAAACAAGTTTTATTATGATCTAGGCACCAAAGTCTTACGCAATCCGCTGAAGAGAAAGTAAGAGGTATAAATAATTCTTTATAGTTTTGTAGTCACCTGAAAACAGAAACAGAAAAACATAAATGAACAATAACACCTGTACTGAAACACAAATTTAGCCTTTACCCTGAAGACAATGCAGAGGTCGCTATTAGAGCTTTGAAGGAAAGTTTTCTCACTGTTTAGGCACTCACTGCATTCTGAGCTTCTAGAAAACAACCTGAAATCAGTGGTGAACAGAATATTTCTAACACCTAAATGGTGCTTTTTTTCTTCAAGTTCTTCCACATAAGGTAGGACATGGCCTCAGAGAGCTCGGTTTGTAGAAAGTGAATAAGAATAGATGGCTCTGGGGCGTCTCTCTCCTCTCAGTAAAGTACAACGAGCTACTATTAGCCCTCATGACAATAGGTTTGTGAAGCTCTATATGCAATAAAGGTTGAAAGAATAGAGTAAAAGAGACACACAATCAAGTCCCTGAGGCCTCAAGTCTAGACTTAAGAACCAGCACCTCAGTAATCATATTATCACTGTTTCATTGTGTGTGTAGCCGTGCATTTTGGTCGCAACAGATTTAAGAGTAGTCCCTGAGTCTGTAGCCACCTGGCTGCAGCGCCAGCTTGGAATCAAGGGCATCTTCTGTTTCCACATTAGACCTGGACTACTGCTTCACTGCCTTTCTTTCAAGATTAGAGACAGTCACCAGGTCCAGAGCCTCTCTGATTCCCTACCACCCTGGGTCAGGGTTAAGTAATTGGCTTGGCACATTTTGCACACCTATAGAGTTGTAAGGGGACACTAAATGGGCAACAGTTCAACATACTGTAATGTGATTCTTAGCATCTCAGCATATTTTAAGTAAACGCACTTATGGGGGTAATTGGTGGGTATGCTTAAGAAAGAATCTGATCTGGGATCTACATATATCTACGTCGTAAAGATCCCGCATTTTTCTGCATCAGACAAATTGGCCGTGTGTGTCTCTGGTGGGCAGGATTTCATTAAACGCCTAGCTCCCATCTGAATTGCTGTTCGTCAGAGTTCAAAGCCATCGATTTGCACACCACCTCCGCAGGAAATGGAGAAAGAAAAAAAGTGCCACATGCAGAAACAAGTCCCCATTGATTCCCCGATGGCATGAAAGAAACCTTGGCACGTAGAATGTGACACAAGGACAGTTAGCTCCTTCCTCTCATGATGGGGGTTACTAATCAAGTTGACAAGCCAGCAAAAGCAGCAGCAGAAATCACCCGATGCAGTCTTCTCATCATGTGTGTACAAAAGGCTTGACTGAATCTGCTCCACTGCTTGAATTTGACAGACTTTACCTCATCCTGTGTCTTCCCTCCACTAGCTGCTTATGATGTAATCTAAGAGTGGTCAGCAGTGCTGCAGCAAAACAATAAATACAGAAAAATCTGGACATACAGTATGTGCATCTGTTCATAAATAAAATCCAAGTATTAAAAACAAGAGTGAAGGTGATATGCAACCCTGGCATGCAGGAGAGCTGAAATTGGTTTGCCAGTGTGATCTTAGTAACACCCTGCTGAGATGCAACTGAATCCTTATCAAGTCCAAAAAAGACAACTAGCCAACAAGGATTAATATAACGAAACATCCTCTGCTGGATCATTAACCTACATCAGGCTCCACATTAAACATCACCTGGTCAATTTGTCACCCTGGGCCCCCCCACCACGTGCTAGTCAATGAGCCAGCATGCTAATAAACGCATGCTGGGAGAGTCTTTATGGCAGAAATATTGACTGGTCAGTGTTTGCCTACAGTGCAGCGTGATCATCAAACAGGCTTTTCCATAGAAAGAAGCAAATACTAAGTCTAACTACTAACATCTGAATGACCTGTGTTCATTTTAAGGAAGAGAAAATGGTGATCTGCTGGCACTGCCTTTCAGGTTTTACTGTTTCTCTTTCCAAAACCTTTTCATTTATGCATTTATTAAACCCCAAAGCACTGTTATGGCATTTATCAAATCACATTCGGGCCAAAAAATGTCACATCTTCAACAAGAAAGAAAAGCATGGGCGATGAGAGCACTGTCATTGTCTCATTGTACTACTCGTGGTTCTCGGTTACATCATCTTTTCCTTCCTCTGGTCATGGTGTGTTTCTGTGCCACCCAATGTGAGGAAGGGGGATGGGGTGGCAATGAGGGGCCACAGAGGGCAAACCCAGTGGGGAAATCAGAGCTCTTTCTCTCTCTTTGTGTGATTCAATATCACGCTTGTGTACTCATGAATGGATGCCAAGACATTTGAGTTCAAAGCCAAGGAACGGGCCATGGAAGTGCAAGGCTTCAGTGAGGACCAGACGGGATGGGGGGCACGGCTGCTTAGGAACATGCATGTTGACACAAACATGCACAGTTAAATATACTCGTGAAGTGAAATGAGGGGAATTATGAGGTAAAATCTCTGACAAACAAATATGTTCTGGGACAGAATTCCCGTAAGAATCAGACTGACTTTTAGAAATAATTAAATGGCAGTAAGAGAGTAAACAAAACCCTCATGTGAAGCAATGTGGCAGGTGCATAAAGAGCTACGAGAACTGCCTATGCCAGTGGCACTGTTTTTTAAAAAAAAAAAAAAAACTTTTTTTTACATTCAGAAAGTTGAAGACCTTGAAGTCACTTTAGAACTCCAAAAAGTACAGATAAGGGACCTGCAATTGCCAGAACGTCACCTCAAGAAAAAACTGTTTTCGAAACCTGCAGTTTATTCTACATTCAGAGCAGCCTGCTGTACTAAACCTCTAACCCTTCTGCTCACACTCACTGACAGTCCACACGTCAGTGCACATATCCCTCTGAGCTTCTGCTGCTCTCGGCTTGGCAAGCCAGTAGGAAAGGGGAATTGTGAATTATGAAATTGGATTATGAGTTCAGGAATTCACTGAGCCCCATATTGTCTGTCAGATGCTCCAGAGAATATTGGGAGGGGAGAATATATTATTTTTTGGTAAAAAAAAAAAAAAAAAAAATAGGACAGCAAGTGAATTGACATGCTGGTAACATATATATAAGTGGGTGCTTTATGAGGTGGTAAAAGACAGAGATATTGCACAAACAAAGAACAGGTCCTTAGCAACAGTTGCCTAGCAGAGCTTACAAAAGAACATTAAAATACATAACTGAATGAGCAGATATATTTATATTTATATTGACAGAAGGGCTTGAGGTTTGTCTCATGCTGTGCTGCCACCACTTTCTCTTTCAGTTAAGTCCAGCAGTGGTAAATATAACCACATACTTACAAAATGAAACTTGCTTATGAACATTTGTCAAGGATATGATTGGCTGCATTGTGTTGTATTTGAGCAGCCTGCTTGGTAGTAAAAAAAAAAACATAAAGAAAGAATTCCCCTCTTTTATTTTCGCCTGCATCGTTGACGTCACTGTTCTTTGCGCCTTTGATGTGTAACCGAGTAACCAAAAAAAAGGGTGTGGACAGGCACACAAAAAAAAAGATCGTCATTAAAAAACACTCGTTTTAATCTCAGAAACAACAACACATACATCCACGCAATGTACACACACAACAGTCTAATTAATTGAATTCTTGAGTGGGCTACAAACACATCCTGACATCTTAACTCCCAGATGGCTGTAAGAAAAATGTTAGGTTACCGCATGATTGCATGTGTGTGCGTCCATACAGCATCTGCACAGCACTGAGGGCTATATGTGTCTGTCTGGCCCTAAAGCCCTCTGACACCCCAATCAGCCTAACTCTCAATTAGTGGAATCAGAGACGTTTAAAGAGGAAACACCGCAGGGAATGCTGGGAGAGACAGAATAGCAGAGACAAGAAACTTTAAGGGAAAGCGCCAGAGGGTCAGGGAGAAAGAGAAGGGAGGGAGCATGTTCAGAGAATTAGCTGATGGGAAATTCTTTACATGTTTTTAAGACTTTTTTGTGTTTGCCAACGTACAAGATGTTACATGTCTAGGTTTTACAATCATTCTCAAGTACAACAAATTAAATAGCTGCTATTTTATGGCTTTAAATGGATAGGGTTTGAAAGAAAATCCACATTTTAGAGTCTGAATATAGTTGTCAAACTGTCAAAATACCAGATACTAGGGATTTACCATGCACCTGTGGGCCTATGTTGTTCAAATGTGTGTTTTCCTTCTGTCTCTGAGAGAATTGTTCAAACTATACAGTGTGACAAGAAAATCACACAGGGAAAAAAAATCCATCATTGAAGAGGAGAAGATGTCACCGATGTCACCACGCAGACAGTTGTCTTTTGGTCCATAATGCAACTTAACCACAGCTTTCTATTTTGCACATCTTTCTCTTTCTGCTGTCACCTTTATCATCTGGAGAAACGTACTGCTGTGGTTGGTTTCACCAGGATATTAAAAGGTTTTATAAACGAGTCTCTGCAGAGAGGGCAAACGAGGATAGTGAGATTTTTCCGGAGTCTGGGACAGATTGTCAAACAACTCAGGTTTAAATCTAGATTATTGCTTCGCATTCTCTAGAGGTGAAATATTACATCGAGGCTGAGCACTCACTGTCACTCCTAAGCTTTTGTTGTCAACTATGGGGCAAGAGTGTAGGACACATGGAGACCACTTTGACTTCCCAGAGCTATTCAAGATTCAGGAAGAGTGGCAGGTTAAATGGGCTCTAGCTGTGATTGTTAATCGTTCACAGGCGGGTCCTAGTCCGAGCCTTAATCGGCTATAAAACACTTCAAGTGGAAAAGAGACTCAGTGTGACACTTTTTGCTCAGGTGTTCCGTCCCTAATGCTGACCTGCTCTACTTCCTCTCTTCGACACTCTCTCCTGGTGCTGACAGTGTGTTCACTGTCCACACTCTAAAAGACACACAACATTATTGTTGTACAGCTCAGAAAAGACACTTCTCTTCTGGGTTGTTGAATGTCATTATGGGCAGCATAGTCACTCACTACCTGAAGTATTATTATCTAAGGCAGACTGACATAAAAGCCATCTGTTTTCCATAGCCGCTTATCCTTATCAGGGTTTACAGGGGGCCTATCCCAGCTGACATTGGCCAAGAGGAGGGGTACACCCTGGACAAGTCGGCAGTTCACCACAGGGCTGACACATGGAGACAAACAAAGCAAACCATGCACACCTATGGGAAATTTAGACTCACCAAGACATGCAAACTCCACACGGAGAGGGTAATCAAACCAAAACAAGGAACCTTTTGCTGTGAGGCAACATCACAAACTGACATGTTTGCTTTTTACCAGTGAAGTTTGCAAGTTTACAGGTTGTGCTAACTGAACTTTTCACCCCGATGATTGACTCCTTGCTCTGTATTCTAGTTCGGCCTTACAGCT
This sequence comes from Argyrosomus regius, assembly GCA_946959425.1. Lineage (NCBI taxonomy): Eukaryota > Metazoa > Chordata > Actinopteri > Sciaenidae > Argyrosomus > Argyrosomus regius. The sequence goes on from OX336886.1 coordinate 18,214,841, forward strand.
CCCGGGCTGCAAGACATATTTTCTCAAACAGGAAGCAGCAGGGGGGTATCTGCCTTTCTCTTCTTTCTTTAGTACTGAGCTTGACAAGGAAAAACCATGTATGTTAGTTCACAAAGAAAAGATCACTTTATCACTGTGTTTTAAAAGGTAACCCTGAAAAAGACAATCGTTTGCCACGATTTGTGTTTAAGGAAGATTATTTGAGAGAGATCTTCAGCGCCCTCAAAGATATATTTTCCAGTAATTGGAATTCCTTTGGGAAGACTTTTGCCGATGGAGCTACCCCATGTTTACCATTTTGGATCATGGGTGGGACATTTAAATCTCATTTGGGAGATGTGTTCTGTTGTGACCTGAATAAATGTATCAAAGTTGCTGAATGCTGCAGGCTCGTCTGAGCTCACAGGATGAGGTTGTGAGGCCGGACTCCCTTAGATACTCAGTAAAGTATAAACATGGTGGACAGAGCGGAGCGATGATAGTCATTTTTAGCTTGACTTTTAAACTAATGTCCATTTAATTCATCTGTGTGTGTGTGTGTGTGTGTGTGTGTGTGTGTGTGTGTGTGTGTGTGTGTGTGTGTGTGTGTGTCCACAGGGATGTGGTGTCAAACTCAGCTGACTCACATGCTGTGTGAGTCAACCTGCTGACAGGAAAATGTAGTGGTGGAAAGCTGATATAGGCTTCAGGTAGTTTCACTGTCATTTATATAATAGCCTGTGCACACAGAAAGACACACACTGCGCCTATACAAACACACCCATCTATACAGCTCTCTGTTTGATTTCCACGCACATTTTTTCTTGTGGGTTCAGCAGGTTTCAGGTTTTCTGCACTGATGGTTTAAACTACCATCCCACTACCAGTTTCTGACAACATTAACAGTGATATAAAAAGCTCCTCTTTATGACAGAGAAACAACTGAAGTCACTGTTGAAAGCAATAAAACTCTGTGTGATATGGCTTAACATGTCTGTATGTTTTTAAAATATGCACAGGCCTTCTTAAAACAAATCTCTCGTGGCAAATGGAATCTGATGACATTCGCTATCCTCTGTTTGTCATGTCTCCTCTGCAGCTTCTGCACCTATTTTCCTCGCAGCTGGAACTCGAGGGCCAAATCTGAATGCTCCCAGAGCAGCTTAAATAGGAGGCATGCAAGCAAATTCAGCCCACGAATGTGTGTGTGTGTGTGTGTGTGCATGTGCCCCACAGGTGCGGACTGCCACAACCCCGGAAGGAATAGAATCTAGGCAGCAAAACAGGAGTCCCTCGTAGCATATGAATGAGCAGAGAGTGCTTGAATGAGGGGAAAGGATGGAATGGAGGGCATGTTAGTGTGTGTGTGTGTGTGTGTGTGTGTGTGTGTGTGTGTGTGTGTGGGTGGGGGGTACCAGCAGGGATAACATCCAACCCAGGGGGACAGCAGCCTGCAACAGGACACAGGTGCTACATTCTACAGACACATCACACACAGGCATTATTCTCACTGTAGCACAGACACAGTTAGAGGTGATGGTGGCGGTGGCGGTGGTGAGGGGGTAAGAGTGACACAGAGCACGCTGCCTGCCTTGGCACATTGAAATGATGGAAGGACACCACCTGCAGAATGGCCAAACCACGCTCCAACAGCTGAGTGCAAACACACATTGTGGTAAACAGAAAGAGACACAGACTGTTCTCGCTGAATAAAGACAAGTGAAGAAAAACAACTCTTAATGTCCGACTGTAAGAATATTACCACTATCAACCATCACTTTCATTGCACAGCACTGCCCTTAACTACTGCTGATTGTGTCACTGTAGAGCAATAAAAAAAAAAGAAAAGAGAAAAGTGGCGTATTGCCACATACTGTACACAGATTTCTTTCTGTGAGGAAAGAGCTCATACAGAGAGAGTTCTGGCACCAGGCAAGCGCCCAGAAATCCTGCAAGAACACAAATTCTCATGCGTGATTGCACAAACAAAATGACTTCCATCAATAAACTCTGTGTTGCTCATTTACGATACAATTTCTAACAAAAAGGCAAAAGATATGGAAAAGAAATCTACATCTGAGTGAAAACTTGGATGGAGAGACGTGAGCAAAATGGACTTGGGAGAGAGTTGATGGTGGGTGAAATTTGTTAGAGCCGGAGTGAATTTCAGCTGACCTGTACTATATGTCCCCGATAGTCTGATAAACTGATTTATTGGCTGCAGGTTTTGTATTATTATCATTTGTCCCACAAACTTTTAATGTCAAAGTCAAAAAAGTCCATCCAGACATCACATAAATCACATATTGCTCTGCACAGACTCCTTTGTAGAGCTATTCATTCCTTGAATTGTATATCTGTCTCACCATACATCTTTAAAATACAGTAAACTAACCTGACACTAGTCAGAAATATTGACAGAATGGACGTATCCGTGATGTCACCTGTAGGTTTCTGAAGAGCCGTTTTGAAGCTCAGTTTTGAAGACTGCCATCTCCCAGCTAATCTAAAAACCAGCAAGGACGTGGATCATCGGTGGACCTGAGGCAGGCTGAATGACACCTGGGTACTCATACAAGCCATCTGTACTGGCACCAGCCTGTCAATCAAAGCAGCCAGGCTGTTAATTATGCAGAACTTTAAGCCTTAATATAATTTGAACAGGTGAGTTAGAGAATTAGCTGTAGAGGCCAAAACCATTTTTGTACCAGGTTGTAAACATGTTTATTTCTGCTGTGAAGTTTTAGTATGGGTGCTTATGGAGATTGACTCATTCTGTAGCCAGCCTCAAGTGGCCATTCAAGGAACTGCAGTTCTGTATGGGCTTCACTTCACAGCCACAAATGAGTCACAAATGAGTCACAAATGATTACTGAGGTGCTGTATGCAAAGTGTCGGTAATAGACCTAGCTGGTGCAGACATAGGAAAGATTTCATCAGGGTGAGATGTCAAAGAACAACACATGTCACTGACACATATTCTTTACACATTCCTCTCTTACCATACTAATGGGAGAAACTGAATCTTAAACCAGAATCTGTTTAACAAGTAATAATACAACTTGCATGCCACTCTTCACACTATTTAGGATAGAGAAAGGGTTCTGACAGAACATGTCTATTCATATCCTGATTGCAACACGTTGCATTCATAATGTTTGGCCTTAAAAAAGATCCTACAAGATAGACATTGTATTACTGTACTGCACCCAACTCCAATTTTGGCAGCAATTCAAATAATGCAATCCAGCACTGTCAGTAGAGAATGGTACAGTGGTAAAAGAAAAGAAATAGGATTTTGTTTCATCATTGCACTGCATTGCATTCAATCATAATGCATCAAAATTGCTTCACACACCTGCGCATTTACCACAAATAACTTTTTCTTTTACTTTCTGTCTCACGTAAGTACACTAAATTACACATAATACAAGGCACCTCATGATACTCTAACACCAGAAAGCTGTCTATACAGTCTGTCGGAATATAACAAATGAGCAAAGACACTTAAAGGGAGCACAATCCATACTGTGCTATTCAACCAGGTAAAAAAAAAAAAAAACATACTTCTGTTAACTCAACCCAGCTGAGTGACACCTTCACCTGCAAACTGAATGAGCATGTCTCAACCTGATAGGGGTAATAAACTGAATGCACTTCAGCCCATAACGATTCCGTTCATACAGCAAGGATTTTTTTGTTGATTAGATTTTGTTTTATTATTCAAAGCACCAGCAAGTGTCAAAGAAAAACGAATTACTCCTCAATGTGTCCATGTGTGTGCGTGTGCATTTCGTCCTACAAATGTGTGGGCAGAAAGCAGATTAGTATGAAGAGGCAATATAATCAGTGATCCTACAATTCTAAGCAGAAATGAGGGAGAGATAGTGTTTTTATCACACTGCACTGACTCTGTTTACAGAAAGGTCAAACCACACTATCACTTCCTTCATCACTAACTTCAGCTTTTTAAGTGGGAAACACTGTAAACAAAAAAGTAATCTTTTCTTTCCTCCTTCATTTACCCTCAGGCACACTCAGAAACACACACAAACACACACAAACAGGTCTATGTAGCTGCGAAAGTGCAAAATTTAAAACATGATGGGAATCCTTCGCTGGGAAATCAATTTTTAAAGGGACACTTTTACTGCAGCTGTCACTGATACCGACTGTGCAAGAGGTGTTGATGCTCTTTGAACACACAGCACATACAGCAGTACTTTTAACAAAGCAAAACTTCTGATAAGAGCGTTTGTGCATTTGTGACAGGCTGCAAAAACAATGAGCGGTAATTTGGCGAGCAGAATTAACAGTTGATGTGATGGTTAATTAATTTGAGACTTCAAACCATGAAGAATAAGTGAGTTACATGGGCATGCTCTGTCGGCTCGCCGATTAGGCTTGATTTTATCTAAAAGTAAACAATAGAGAGGCTCTGAGATAGCAGCACTGCAGACCTGTTATCTCAAACGTAGCGGCAAAGTGGTTTATGTTGAAAGAGGAATGACAGCTAATGTGGAATGCTACAGTCCAGAGTGTGGTCTGAAGCAGACAAAAATAGTTAGTCATGCTTCACCGCCAAGTACACAAAGATATTATGAGACGGAAAACCAATGAGCACTGAAAAATCAAGCGTACACTCACAGTATGCTGGATATCACATATTTTCACTTCAATATGTGTGCAAAGCAGCTTTAGATGAGGAGAATATGTCTGAGAACTTTTTTTTACTGCAACAAGACTGCTGTTGTGAAACCTATGTACAGCATAACACCTTTGTTAATCTTACTGCATCTATTTCCTGTTGTGTGTCAGGAAATGTTTACATATGAAACTTAGATATGTGAATAAACTTCTGTGAGATGGACTATGCCCCACATGTTTGCAGCAGCATACACTGCATAAAATTGGCACCAGCCACCAACCGAATGCTGGTAAGATATGCAGCTGCTTCACTCACGGGCCAAAAAACAATGGCTGGTAAACCGTAAACATTTAGTAGACATTTGTCCAGTGGACAAAAAAAGTGCATCCTGGCAGCATCTACAGTGTCATAACTCTGTGTATATTTGCATTGTCACTTATTTTAATGACGTTATGCTGTGGATTTGTGTTGTGTTGTTTTAACTGCACTTTTAATGTCCTATAATGTGTTTTTATTCAGAACATTTTATTGTGTTTTGAAGTATATTTAATGCACTTAATTTTTATAATGTGTAATTTCCATTTTTGTGGGGAAGAGAGCCAGAGAACAAGCCTTTTACTGAACGGAGCCAACTGCATTATTTTTCATTCACGACACAATAAAACTTGGACTTGGGGTCAGTGCCAACTCATCTCACAAACGTATCTCTATCTCGGTGTCTTCCTATGTGTGTAAAAGTAAGCATATACCCTATGTGTAAAAATATATGTAAAAAGAGCTATTATCCACTTTCCAAAACTCACTTTCAATGCAGCACATTCACATACAAATCTTGCTCTATCCTCGAGCCGCCAATATATACAAGTCCTTGGATGTTTTCTCCATTTTCTCTGTACTCTGAAACACAATAACATGGTCAGAAAAAGTGCTAGACGGATGTATTATGTGCATCGGCTCATTGCCAGTCCTCCTATCCTCCCCAGTAATGTAAAAACACCTCATTTTCAACCAGCAGGGTGGGTAGCAGCAGCATGTTTGACAGAGAGATAATAGAGTTGAATTATCTCGCTTTGCTGAGGCAGGTGAATCTCCATGTCAAATGCAGCCAGATGAAAAGCTTGCATTTGTCCCACATCTCATTTGTAGATGCAAAAAATGGATGTAAGAAAGCAGAGGGTGGGATAGATGTGTCATTTTATGGGGGAAATAGGAGGCTGGGAAGCAAGAACAAAACAAAGAAGTGCAACGGAACAGGAAAAGAGGATAAGAGGGTGGAGGAGGAGGTAGAACAAAGTGTGGTGACATTATACGTACAATGTCATCTCTGTCAGACGAGCTTTAAAGAATGTCCTCTCTGTGGCGTCATGTAAATGAAGCCTTGTAGCACTGTACACTCAAGACATCAACAACAGCTACAGGTAGTGTGCATAGTGTATGTTTACTTGCCATGCTGTCATCTGATCAAATTCACAACTATGTTCAGTTAATTAGTGTCATTGTCTATTTTTAGTTGTGGATGTTGTTGATCTTCTATGAAACCCTTCTCTTCATTCCCGTCCTCCATCTCCACACAACCTTATTTTTCCTGCTCACTGGAGACAGAAGTATCCTTTTATTTTAGTTTATGTTGCCACTGTTTGCTGCTTTTTATGGCTCTGGCAAGTATTGCTGCTGTTGTAGCAAAGCAAGAGTTTCAGACTGAACAGTACAGCAAGTCAACCAACCAGCCAGATAATCTGAAACCAACAGTTGCTTGTTCTGCCGTAACAGAGAGAAGGTTGTGCTGTGTCAGAACAAGAATAGGAAGTGGTCACTGTATCATTTAAAGTAGTGAAAAATGATAGTGTGCAGAGGTTGTTTGGCATGACAAACAAGAACACAACTAGTAGGGGTGAAAAGTTGGATATTCAGTTTTGATACTCTTTGGAGCTCAGAGTCACTTTTTGTCCAGGAGGGAGGAATCTATATCAGTGTCCTTGGGAGCATCCATCATCATGGTAGATTGGGAATACGACCTGATATACTGTACTGTACACTACGGACATAGCCAAGAGAGGAAAAGAGATGGAGTGCTGAGATTTAAGAGTGATAAGTGATTTTCTCATCTCAGATTTGAACTGGCCCAAAACCAGCCAGGTAGAGGTTGAACCTGAAGGTGAAAGAAGTGGCCTCTCCAGGACTTCCTGCCAAAATGAATAAAATCTATATTGGAATTAAAGATTCAATTAAAGAGTCACTTCCTGATTTTGTTTTAGTATTTGAAGCACAGCCAAAACCCTATATTTTTATGAACACACTGTATATCTGAAACTTTTGACTGTCTTCAGTATAAAACATCAATAGTGACAGAGGAGGAAGCGTTGGGATTTGAAGACACATATCTTTAATTTTTAAAACAATTTTGGCCGAAAACTTGCTCATAATTTAAATGTCTTTCATTCCATTTCATTTAAAAAAAATCAACTTGCAGAGATGTGAAATTTGTTAAGAAAGAAAGCTAAACCCAGTTAACATGGTGATGCAGTGTGAGAGAGTGCACATCAATAATGTAACCTTCACCAAAATTAAAGCAGATGTGATGGTCACTGTGATGGATTTGTATTTCAAAAGTTCCAAATATTCGTAAAAGTCACTTTTTAATTTTCATTTCATACAGAATATAAATGAGTACAAGCAAAAACATGGAAATGTGTGGTTTGCAGAAGTAAATGAATGGGCTTGAATATACAAAAACATGCTGTAATAATTCAACCACCAGCCACCCATTTTGTTTACTTGAAAACAGTCTGTGGCTGAACTTTCTGTGACAGCTTGTTTTATAACCTTGTTTTCTTTCGGTAAAAGAAGCAGAATAAAATAGCTTCCAAAAACTTTTGCAACATGTAAATAACCATTTTTAATGTTCAAAACCAACAAGTGGGATTTTCCATCAACTGTATTAGTGTGATTGGGACTTGGACAAGAAGGCTAAACAAGTACAGAAACTACTACTAAAGCAGGGTACATTATTACAGTGAATTAAAGAGAAGCAAAATTAACGAAGAGATGTTAAAATTCAGTGCACGTTGGCAGGGCTCCTCTCAAAGCAAGTATGCACAGTTGTACAAACACAAACATAGCTCCAGAGTAAACTGCAACCTTTCCTCTTCTCTTGAATATCTTTCCTCATGACTGGCCACAATAGAAAAAAGGGAACAGTGTTTGACAGCCCTCGGAGAACGATGCCGCGCTCCTTCACAAAGCAGCTCACATGGTAATCAAGCCGGCGAGCAGGCCTTTGAGACGCAAAACAAAAGAATGACAAAGTGCAGCCCTTGTCCTCTCTCTTTCTCTCGCTCTCTGCTCCCGCCTCCTCCAAAAACTCCTACGCTTCATGCAGAAAAATAAGATAAAGACAGTCAAATGTAAAAGATAACTTGGATGATAGGTGAGATGGAACGAGAGGAAATAGAATGTAGGATGGGATTTTTTTTTTAAATGCTGCAATGATACATGATAAAAGAAAGGAAGTCAAGAAGGGAACCGTTCAGCTCAACTAAGAAAAATGCAAAAACGGTGCTCGAGTTTCACATTGGGTTGCTGTCAGCAGGAGAGACCCATCAGACCTGCTGTGGAGCAGTAGGGAACCTTATCACCACCACAATCATATTCTTGGTGTTTTTATACTTTCATATATCTAGCCAGATATAAAGCATGGGATTTAGTTTCATCTAAATGGCAGCCAGATATGTTAGCGAAATGTCAAAGTGAAGAAAACTCAAATTTTCCCCCTCGCTGCTCAACTTTACCCCACCAACCTTTTATAGATGGAGATGAAATTCCTATCCCACCTCCAGATCTGCTTCCACAAATGTGTAAATATTCATAAGTGAGCAATGAAAAGGAAGAATGCACATGAGAGTGATTTCAAAACAAAACAAAAGGTGAAATCTACAAAGAGAGATGCACACAGGGACAGACATGTTACGGTCAATTTACTCCAAGTGTATCCATTTTTATGACTTTTCAAACCAGCTATAAAGAAAAAAATCCACAAAAGCTGATTGCAATGCAACCAACATGCCTGTCTCCAAATAGGTAGCCTCTTCTCTGTCGCTCTACTGATCCTTTCTCTGTCTTTTTCGCGAGCCAGCACAGCCTCGAGGAGAGGTGACCTTTTCCATTAACCACCACTACAGAAAGCTCATTCTGAGCAGCAGGGAGCGCACAGACACACAACTCTTTGATGATTGATTGAAATCCTGCAAGGTCTGGATCACTTACAGTAAGGCAACACCAGAGCTGATACAGCCCAGCGCTGCATAGAAACCCTATGAAAGAAAATCCTTCTGCAGAGGTGGGGGAGGGAGTAAAGAGCGGAACTGAGCCTGAGCGCGGGGAAACTGACAAATCCCATCATGACAAGGATCATGATCGTCTACAGTCGATACTCCCACCTGACATCTGTCTCTCTGGCACTCCCTCTTTTCTATCTCTCTCGTCCTCTGGCTGTTTCTCATTTCTTAAAACTCACCACCAACTTGCTCTCTGCTTTCTGATTCACGCTCCCCTCCTCTGTGTCTCCCAGCAGTGTCCTAGTAAATTGTCCAAATTGTGTGGGTTTTATGAGTCTCTACTGAGGAAATTGGTCTTAATTAAATCTTGATGGCATTGTTTAACAGTGTGATTGCTGCATTATTAGACACCCCTGCTGTATAAGGTGACTACACCTGAATGGCTTTCCACAGTGAACCTCATCTGATGTGTACACCTTCACAACTAGGCACTGCAGTTCCATGTAAAAACAGATTACACTGATCGTGCACCGTGAAGGGCTGAGTTTATTGTAAGTCACAGCCACATCCTCCCCTGATGCATCCTGCTCCATGTCCCACCTGTTGCGTGAGAAGGGCGTCCTTCTTCTGCCCTGTCCCTCCTCCCTCCTCAAACGCTCGTCCCCCATTCGCAGCGAGTGTGCCAGCGGGCAGACAGTGCCATCATTCAGCTGCTTCCTCTTCTGCTCGGCTAAACACTGGGGCTAAAGTGCAGACGGCAGTGGGATCGGGGAGGTGCGCACTCGCAGACACATGCAATAACACACTTTGGAAAAAAACAAACTACATCACAGGAATACTTTGCCTCTCTTTTACACTAAATCTCTCCGTTTCACTCACTAACTCTCACGCACACAAACACACACAAGACAAATCTCCTGCGGCAAAGTGGGCCAAACTCTAATCTGCATGGGGCAGAGCTGCTACCTTGATGGTGGCTTGTTAGGCACGTCAACAGAAATTTCATTAACCCAGAGGTTAACACACTCTGGACTCGTGTTTATCTAACTATTTTGCGCACCTTCCAACTGAGACACCCTCAATCTCTCAATCCTGTATCCACATCTGTTAATCTTACATGCAGCGCTTAAAGCATTGTGAAGTGCTCGGTGGGTATGTGAATGTAACACATCCTGGGTGTGAAATATTTTAAGGCTGTTATAAATTATGCTGCATTTGCTTTAGCATTAGCAAGAAAACAGAGAATGCTAAATGACCAAAGGGAAGACAAGAGTGTTACTGAGTATGAACATATATTTTTTTTTACAAATGCATGTGTGCATGAGAATGAGTAAGTGCATAAATATGACATTAACAATGAAATATCAGCAAACGGATATGCACATAAGAAGAGCGTGAGGTATTATGTCCCTCTCTTAATCCTTCTGTTGTCTCCACCTCCACCAGGCAGTTCCTACAGCATCCAGGCACACTGAGGACGCACTGTGAGTTGTTATGGGGACATCGTTCATCCTCACTGTGGAATTACCCAGAGAGAGAGATTTACTGGGTTGGTCAGATAAGCTGTGGGGCAGATTCATGGTTGAGCTTCTGACAGTCCCCTTCCCAGCTCCCCAGACACGAATTAACAATGGAGTGACTGCCACATGCATATGCTTTTACAACAAGGCCCTTTAAATGAGAAAGGAGTCAAATATAGAGTTGCTTCAACTGAAGTGACTGTTCCATACATAATTCAGTTTCTGTATTGGTATTATTATATCTACATCATTTTTCATGGGTAGCGGTGACAGAAGAATCAGATTATAATATTCTAGTTCTTCATTTTCTGATCACAGCACTGAAAACATCCCAGTTTCTGCAGCAACAGCTTCTACCTGGAAATCAATTGATGTGCTTGTACATATTTCTGTTAGGCCAGCCAAACAGTATGGCTCTAAAAAAAATCTAAATCACCACATTAGTACAGCTACAATTTTATAATTCACTCAATTCAGAATTTCTCCTGATGAAAGGCTTTTTTTTTTTTTTTCATTTTCATTAACAGAGCTCTTCCACGGCGATATGAAGGACCAGCTTTCCTAAATGGAAGCAATCTTTAAAAGCTGCACCACCCAGCTGGGTTCACACGTGTTCCTAGTTTAATATGCCCAAACCACTTTGTTGATGCAGACCTGTAGACTGCACCCACGCTGGGCTCGGTGTTCCTATAAAAGCGGTTAAATTCACCTCAAAAACACACATAAGATATACAACATGACTGCCTCGGAAATTGCTTTTTACTAAGCATGCAGGTTGTTTATGTCTTTTTGTTCCGTTCTTCCTTCTTCCATTAACAACAGTTCCGTTTCATCAAAGGTGCCAATGTGCACCTAGTAGTTGCATTATTCACAAATCTAAAAATGGTAATAGACAATATTCATCGTTCCATGAATAAATAATAACAAGAAAAGGTATTATGTACGTTTTTAAGAGCGTACACACACACATACACATACAAACACACATCAATTGGTGGTGTCTGTTACCATTTTGCCGGCAGAGTGGTTCTGGCCGAGGTAAAGCTGACCGACCGTGAGAACCACAAGAGCTAAAATTAGGGAAAGTGACATCTGAGGGCATGGTTACCATGACAGCGAGCCAGCCTGAGGGTGTTGGTGCTGAGATACAACAACAAGCCAAATCCAACTTGATACTGAACCGTAACTATATCCATGTGTTTAAATGTGAATGTGTGGTTCTTCGGGTGATTCTATACCTTTCCATCAAAGTGTATTAATACAATACAGTGACAATGCATCCACAAGTTGTTTCCCTTATATTTTTAGTCTCTCACCGGATGTTCAACAAATTCAAGCTTCCTCGAAACCTGTGAATGCACCGGCCTTGATAAAATAAGCTCTGAAACATCTCACCAGCCCAGCACGCTCCTCTCCCATATGTTGTCTCCATGGGCAACCGAGCAGCCAATCTGTCGAGGCCCCTGAGACTTCCCCTCTCCAACTTCCTCCTTATCCCTTCAGAGCAGAGATGATATGGAAGTGTGTGTGTATGTGCTATTTCACAAATATACAGGCAACAAATTTGTGTGTTTGTGCAGGGGCGGCTGAGTGTATGCATATGTGCGTGCTTCTACATGTGCAATCATAGTTAATCAATAGAGGCCTGTATGCAGTAGCCAGCCCTCCTCCTTCTCCTGCACCTCCTCCTCAGTGGACCTGTTGATGCTGGAAAACAGGGGGGCTGTTGTACAACTGGGTGGCCGCATAGATGTGGCACTCATCTAATATGCACCGCAGCGCTGCCTGCCAACACACTTTCTCATTGAAATTCTGATTAAATAAGGCCAGTCTGGCCAGTGTGCAATCTAAAAACTATTTAATTATACCTTTTTGGCTTTCCCCTTCATCATAGCTGCTACCTTGGCTTTTAAGAAAATACAATGCCCTAAGAAAAACCTACACATTCATAAAAGCCATGTTGCTATAGCTCATTGTGCTGTAATTACATTCCTTTGAGTGGCCTATTCATAAATGAGAGGCATGCAGGATATGTAAATGACACATTCATACACAAAGCAAATCAACATTGTTCTGTTCTGTCTGTTTCATAATATGATGGAGGGAAAAGCTCCCGACCCACAATTTATTTCCTCAAGCAGAGACTTTTTGTATGGTAGGAAGTAACTTCAACCTTTCGGAAAAATCATTACATAGTCAAGTTCTTCACTTCTCGGGCTAACGTTCATGTGTGCTATCATCTCCCTGATATTGGATTCCTCTCTGCCGTCTCCATCTCTACTTTCTATAAAATCACAAAAAGGTGAGTGGGCTGCCCATCACCATTCTATCAGCAGTCTATCACGCAGCTCTATCCTGTACTGAATAATTTAGTGGCAGAAAATGATGGTCCATTTCAATACGGCTGTGGCTGGCTCAGTGCTCTGAATGATGACAACTCTGAATCAAACCGACCTGATGACACTTCTGTGTAATTGATTTGCCTTTGTCTATCAACCACAGTTTGATATTACTGACCACATGTGACTTCTGAGTAATGATGTGTCCATCAACTTATTCAACTATGTAAAGTGATGTTAATCATGCATTTTCCATTAGCCTGTGAAGACTAGGTAAAACACAGGTTGGGGTTAATGTCATGTCTCATTTAGACCCAGCAAAATCCTTTTAACATAGCGCGTAAATGTCACCAGCCAGGAAAACGGCTTTTCTATTTGAAGTTTGATCAAGGTAACCACCATCTGCCGTGCTTTCCTTTCACTGCTACACCCAGATTTTTATCAGCCAGTCAACAGAGTTCAACCAGATACTTTCCTTTACTTACTTTAGCGTCTATGTTATGAATCTACCTAACAACTGCAAGAGGTAGTAACAGCTAATGGATGTAATGCACCAAAATGGTTAACCTTACTAGACAGCTGGACTTACAAGATTATCCATCTTGCCAGGTGGTCAAGTATGGTGGTTACAGACCAATCAATCCTATAAGGAACTACTGTCAACTATAGCATGTGCAGACATGGTGTGTGTGACAACATATGTGAGAAGTGACTGTTGACTTGAAAAACCAGAATGGGAGACTACAAGACTGACTGACTCTTACTTTATGTTCTCGACTTTATTGAGTCGAGAACATGTTTGCTATGTTTGTTTGTTCTCAAGGACACGCACAATTTGTTTCTGTTGATGTAAACATTAAAAGTACACAAAACCATGTTTGTTTGTCATAAAGACTCCATAGGGTACCATTAAGAATGCCTCTTCTCAAAGTTTCAGGCTTCTGCTTCCTCATTATGTTGACCCAGTCAACCAACACATGAGCACATTGAGGTGAGTAAACTGAAGTTTGAAACACTTGACACACTGTGTACAAAATCCTCTGCTGTAAACAGTCTCCGACACGCTTCTCAAATCATTATTCACAATTAGATCGATGCAGCCTCGGTGGGGCACTTTATGCCAACATGTTTACATCTCTCATAAGTGTGCTGGTCACATGCAACTAGCGCTTTATCTATTTGATGAAGCGCTCGCTGCAATCTGTCTGATACCTGTGTTTGCTCAAGTAGAGGATTTGACTGAGATGAATCTAATTTCCTCCAAAACAAGGACAAGCGAAATGCAAATTTGACAAATTGTCATTTCATATTTAAATAAGGGGGGACTCGGGCCAGGAATGAAATTACATTATTTTCTACCTGCCCCACCTTGGTGCTAAGAATCAATGAAGATTCTCATGTGGCAAAAACACTGCCAGCCTGATATGAATATTTACACACTTCATGGAGCCCCATTTTCAGTAATGGCTACATCTCACTTAGAAACCCTTGGTGCAAGAGGGGACGTGTTATTCATAAGAGGTTAAGTGACTTGACCTGCTCAGATGCCTGGTAAATGGAAGACAGTCAATTAGACATACAGACCAGCACACCACAGAATAACAGCTTCCTTCTTCATCAGACGGCTGCAGCAGACGAGTCACAAAGAGCGACTATTATTAGGAATCCTTAAATGAGGAACAGGGAAATTTTGAAAATACCAGCATGCGTCTGGCTCAGAGAATGAAAAGGAGACTGTCATGCTCTCTGGCAGAGTACACAGTGATATCCAGTAAATCCGGTTGTACAAGAAAGTTTATCGAAAACTTTAGTGTCTGTTTGTGCAATCACAGAGTGTGAATACAATATCCTGAGCACCTGTGCAACATAGTGCAATGCAACACAACAGCCCTGCAATAACTTTGGCCTTTATGCAGCTTATAATATACATTATTTTGTTTATTTCTCTTGAGAGAAGTCTGCCATATACATCCATATATTGATGTATAGAATAATATACCCTTCATAAATGCTAAACTCATTGCAGCAAAGCTGTTTGGGTTTTTTCACAGAGAACCTGACACAAACTTGCAATAAGCCAAAGAGTGGCAGCCTTCAGCCGTCAGTATCACTAAGAACTCATCATCATCAGAAAACTAAATCCAGTCTGTCACTGGGAAAGCCCCCACGGCTGAGATCAGACAATGAAATGATCCCTGTGTGTCAGTACATCGCGTGTGTGTGTGTGTGTGTGTGTATGTGTGTGCACACGCAGCGTACACTCTTCAAGGACATCATAATCATTGGGTATCACTTTACACAGACAGCTGCAGGAAATAGAGTACACCGTCATCCCATGTTATATCTAGTAGTAGGTGATGGTACGTTACACCTGTTACCAGTATTTTTTTTCATTAATAGTTGTTATTCCTGCATAACATAAACAGCATCATCCACAGCAGCACCGGAGCAGCAGGTGGAGAGCTGCCCTCTCTCCCCAATCCCTAATATTTTTCCGAGTCTGAGTGGCATGCCTGTGACCTCTGAGGCCACCTTCATGAACAGCTCTTTGATTATTAATGTTGAAGGCGGAGGTCTGGCTTTCGACCTGACCCAACACCACAGTGCTCTTTACTTAGCCTGGAGAAGGAAACTATTGTTAATTTATGAGGACACGCTGCCTCTGTGTGTTACTCCTTGTGGTCCTACACATCCATTCCCGAGGGGGAACAATCAGGATGTGAGAGGCTGGAGGGCAGTCATTTGTTTCACGGACACATCTGTCATACATCCATGCAAATAATAATATTTATAAAAGGGACTTAATATGTCTTTATATGCATTAAATCTTTATACTGGTCTCATTATAAGTTATATGATCTGTAATTCTTTCCCCCTGTATCTCCTGTGGTGAGTTTATGGTGGCCTTATTATGCTTTATAGCATTATTATCTCCTGTTATGTCACCTTAATATTCTTATATTATTCCTGCAGGAGCTAACCGTACTCTGTGGTGACTTTATAGTGTTGTTACACCAGTTTATAGTATTATCTCCTGAGGTATGACTACAGTATTCATAATGGCTCGGTCTGTTAAGGGACTGATAGTTCATATCCATGAGTAACACACTCAGCAAACCTTACCTTTCCCGTAGTTGAAGTGGAGTTTGATGGTCTTGCCCTGGTTGATGTGCAGGTAGGTGAACCACACGGCGGAGGTGAGCAGAACCAGCAGCAGAAGGAGCTTGAACTGCTTCCGGATCTTCTTCACGGGGAAGCGCAGCATCCTGGCTCAAACATCCTCCGGTAGCTGCCCGGTAGTTAATCAAAACGGGTCGAGAAAGTGGTCGCTCTATCGCTGCTGCTGCTGCTGCTGCTGCTGTGTTTTGTTTCCGGCTGTCCGAGGCTCTTTACTAATGGAGCTCTACCTCTCCCGGTCACAGCGACGGCATGTGACCCGACCACTACGGGGAGTGTTAACTACAGACAGCTTAAAGCGCGTCTCACTCCCCCGGATCCACGGGGTGACAGTGGCGCCAAACTCGTCGTATCCTCAGATCTGAGTCCAAACACCTCTGTGGCAGTCATTGCTTATGAATGCAACCCGGTTTCCCCCCTTTCCCTATGAATAGCGTGGCTTGTAAACAGGTTTCCCTGCTGGAGTTCCCAGGCGTCTGGAGAGAGAGAGGGGGCAGCAAGGAAAAGGCTGCAGATCAAAAGCCGCTAAGTTCAGCTGAGAGTGTGACCAGAGGAACAAAATAGCAGTCCGGCGATAATCTACACAAATCCCTTGTAGCTCAAGCCTTTGCTGACACCGCGACGCTGATTATTTTATCGGCTACTCAAGGATCATCCCCGGGTATGGGGATTAAGCGCAAAGTACCAGAGAGCAAGAAGAGAAATTTAGTTTCCGTGTGGAGGAGAGGTGATCGGACAGAGCATCTCCACGGACTCTCCGTTTTCCTGCACAACAAGCGGACGAATTGAATCTGTACAAATGAGTACAAGTTAAATTAAAAAATAAAGGGGGCCTTCGGTGGAGTAAGAATGCCAAGTGTGTGTGAAGGTAACCCGATCAGAGAAAGGTCAAGGTGGGCGATCAGCGAAATGTCACAGCCCCTGTGCGCTCCATCTATTGTTAAACACAGCTGAAACTGAGACTCTGGCTTCAGATTCAGATGGAGCGCGTTTTTTATTTAAGTCCTGCTGGGAGAGGAGGGGCGATCAGCTGTCATCCTCATAGTCGGGTTGGCTTGAAGCCCAGCGACGGGTAAATATTACACCGATTAAAAAACAGTGAACGCTCCATGGCGTCGTAGCAAGGAGGTGGTTTTTGATAGAAATACTCAGATGTGACTGTCCGATTTGAGGTCCAGGGTGCAGATGTCCATGTGCTCCGGTTGGTCCGTTCTCTCGCGGCAGGTGCGTTTCACCCAAATTCTCCCCAAAGTACCTGCGGTGTCCGAGTCCACGCGATCACGAACGAATAACCTCATCCGGATTAAACTAATCAACACTGATATGTGGGGCTAGCGGCGGATGCACTGCCTTGTGTTGTTATTCTATCAGGAGCTTTTTTTCCCTTTAAAACGCCGCAATAGCATCGTCCAACCCGCTTGTCACCGCGCACGGGGAGGAAAAAGCAGCTGGGCTCCAGGATGGGTGCCGCGGAGAAACCTGCAACAAGCGGTGACATAACCAGGATAGAAC
The DNA here is from genome assembly GCA_946959425.1 of Argyrosomus regius. NCBI lineage: Eukaryota > Metazoa > Chordata > Actinopteri > Sciaenidae > Argyrosomus > Argyrosomus regius. Next base: position 18,232,290 of record OX336886.1, read on the forward strand.
ATGGTTTTGTTTTGCTACAATGAAACACATAAGGGTATCTCCTTTCACTGCACACAGCTCTGTACGCCCATCAATTGAGCATCTTAACAGTGCAGAGCAACCTAACCTGGGCGGGAGGGGGAATGACAAGTGAGGCGTCCAATTAGAGCCCCGCAAAGGGGAGGAGGCGGGATGACAAGGTTTTGCCCTCACCGTAGCTTGGTACCAGTGTAATCCATCATCCAATAGCTGAACACATCCTGAAACTTGTTAAGCTTTCTAACCTTTTCCTCTGAATTCAAGCACTGATTTGTCGTTTTTCAGGAGATAAACTCATAAAATTAAATTGTTATAATATGGGTAATTAATTGAAATATTGTCTGTAGATAGAAATGATCGCTTTGTGTGAGTGTGGGGCCACTCAAATAAATACAAAAAATAAAAAACACAAAGATTTCTCACACTAGTTTACATTAAAACGTTTTCTCAAACTACATTGAATCCCTTCTGAGTTTAGCAGGTGATCATGTGTTTGACATTTCAATTGGTTTGACATTACATTTGCCGGTCTTTGTTGTTAAAAATTCAACTTCAGCCTCATATTTTAAAGAGAAGGTAGGATGAAATGCACATATTCATGATTTTAATTTGGCTGAAATAACATTTCCTAAATTGAGGTTGCAGTTCGTTACACAGGTCGTTACAGTGTAATTACAACATAATGTAGCCTGGTTGCTGTGTGTGTGTGTGTGTGTGTGTGTGTGTGTGTGTGTGTGTGTGTGATGACACACTGCAGACGCTCTCAGGATGCGCGCTTGACTGCCGCCCTCTGGTCAAAGATAACAGCAATGACTACATTAGGCAGCACAGTCTTTGGTCTTCACTGAGCTTATCGTTGAAGCCAGACTGGTTGTGTTTAAATGTTATGAGATAAAAAAAAAAAACAAGTAGAGAAATAACAAGTTCATATGCCGTTTGGACTGCTTCCAGAGTGCACAGATTTGTAGTCTTATTCATAGTTATATTTTAACTTATTTACTTTTTTGTCATAGCAGGAAAAGGTAGAGCTATCTTTAATGAAGGCTCTAAACCATTTAGGTTTCCTAATAAAGAGCAGATCAGATGATCTGGAGCATATCTAACTAAGCCGAGCCATCAGTAACGTTAACTCCCCCTGTGCTTTATGATAAGTCAAAATGTCTGCTATAAAAAGGACCAATATTTAAGCCTTTTTGCTTAAATTCAGATATTTGAAGGCTCTGTGCTCGCAGGTGTTTTAATTTATTTTGGCTAATTAGACTTCTGCTCAGGTTGGTGTGGGGTGGAGCTCTGCTGGGAATAATGATGTCATCAAACTCTGTGTACTAATAGAATAACAGTTGTTACATACTAATTCAAAGCAGGTTTCCAGTATGTAGTGTGCTCACACTAGAAAAATTATTTCTGAGTGTACTGTTTATGTACACTATTCTCCCGCAGTGTAATGCAAAAAAGAAACGATGGAGCTGCTCACAGCTGGGCTGTTTAAAACTAATCGTGGATGATGGTGACACAATAGACCTTTTTTTACAGCAGCCACATGACATGACATGAAACAGTAGGGAAATCACAGGTGTTACCAGTGATACTAATGAAGGTTCAGTTCCATTCAGGTCAAACAGAGTCAGGGTGCTGCTGTGGTGCATGTTGGTTCACTGGAAAGGCTCTGCTGCACTAAATGGTACGGAACCTTAATTAGTATAATTGGAAACACCTGTGTTGATCCTACTTGTTTCAGGTCAAAATGGCTGCTGTGAAAAAGGTCTATCAGAGTTTGAAAAACTTTTGTCTTTTTAAATTTAGTTTAGTTTAACTGGGATTCTGAAGTCGCAGTCTGATCAATGCCTGGTGATGCAAGGACTGTATCATTGTTTTATCATTGTTGATTTTGTGTTTACTACTTGAGAAAAAAAATATACCTTACTATAGAGATTATAATGGCCCAGGAAAATGTAGTTTTTACACCACTATATTCATTTAATACTTAAAGTTAGTAGTTACTTTTTACATAAAAACATATGCTGATATGATGTGATTTACTACTATACTATAATCTACCCTGTAATATACAGTATAGTATCTAGAGTTGGCTTTACACTGACAAACTTCAACATTAAAATACTCATACATGCATTTGTTAGTGATACAAAAAAATTACATTTCTCACTTCTCTATTTTTAGGTAAGTAACATTTTAAATATATTGCTTTTAATCGTAATGGAGTATTTTAAGACCATAGTATTCCTACTTTTACTCAGAATCTGAGTACTTCGTCAACCACTGATAGTATATACTGTATACACTTAGTATGTACTATGGAACTGGGACACTGAGATAAATCAAGGTATAAATCGTCCCATCCTGACAGGTGACGTCAAACTTAACAAGAGATTGAGGGAGATGTCAATCAGTACATACCCACACAGTCCTGCGTGAGAAGATGTCCCATTAGGCAGATTAAGTGAGAACATCTGTGGTGATGTGCAATGGACGTGTAAGGGCTTTAATACAAAATGCAAAAAATATGTAAAAACAAATGGGGGATAAAACTCAAAAGAGCAAGTCTTCTTTTTAATGTTTAATTTGCCTTAGGTTGATAAAATGCACCAAACATGTTTATATGCAGTTTAAGTCACCCAGCTGTAGCCGTGATAAGTCACTTGATGCCACTATGAATCTAGATAAAGGATCAAATGGCATGCAACCTGGTCTATAAGAATACGACCTCAATTTAGTTTGTCCTATGCTGCTGCCTTCTGAATCAGTCGGACCACAAACTGTAATCCTCCATCTCAGTGGATTAATAATGTAATCTTCAGAGCAAACACTGGGCATAAATGAAATGTTCAGGTATTCATCTGGGCCATACTGAAATGAGTACTCAGAGAGTGACCTCAGCCAAACATCATTTACGCTGAAACAAAAACTTCACAGCGTTCACCTTGCTTGGGCTGTTGCAAGGAAAGCTGAAGGCATTTCATCACTCACACTGAGGTTTGAAAGTCATCCAAAGTGTGTAATCAAATAGTTACAAGCACCATTTTTTTTTTTCTTGGCTGCAGGGACATTATCATGGGCTGTTTGAGGGTCCTGATTCTGTTCCTCTCAATTTGATCATTGGACTTGTTTTTGTCAGACGGAAGACCAGAAAAAAAATTCTATTTTCTCCCCAGTTGCTGTACCTGATATTTTGTCTGTCTGCTCATTTTTATTTCTGTTTCATCCTAGGGCAGGCAAGCATCCAACGCACAGCAAGGGACCTGCATGCTTTTAACTCACATTAGGAAGTTTCACACGGTGTGTATGGTACCGTTTATTGGATATTGGTGCAAGGAGAAGGTGTAAATTGGCGAAGGGAAAGGTTTTATATTATGTGAAACACTTTCATATTCAGGTACATGTGTCTTTTTCAGTTCTCCCTCTCTGTCTCCCTTTTCTTTCATTTCTGCAGAAACATTTAGCACCTAGGTACCCCGACCCACACCCCCAGGGATCTCAATGCTTGGATGAATCCAGGAGGAGAAGAAGGAGGTGACGGCGTGCAGTGGAATGATATGCGCAGAGGGGTGTTCAAGGTGGGGACTGATAGTGGAGCTGTATCACAGAAACCAAGCCCACAGGGAGGACTGAATGCCCGGCTGCTGTGACAGGTGTCAAAGTGTGGCACTGAAGTTATGATACCACTGAGCACAACCAAGGGGAAAGCATCACTAGGGGACTCAGTATGCAGAGAGCATCATGTCAGGGCGTGACGGTGTTTGCATCTTGAGCAGAGAAGATGTGACTCAGACAAGTGAGAGAGAAGAAACTGGCCTCTTCATCGCCTCTTCTGCGGATTTAATTAACAGTTCATCTGATCCGAGACTTTCAGCATTAAAAAAATTTCTCTCCTTTTACTAATCCAACATCTGCTTGTCTGCCTTTGTCTACCTCTGCTCCCTCCAACCTTTCTTTTACCCGGGCAGCACAGCAGCTCACAAGCTTTGATGAGAGGTCTGAGCTAAAATGTCACAGGGATTAAGGGGTTTTGCCTCCTGCACCCCACCAGATCAGTTCTGCCCACCCTCTGTGCCTGAGCTTCCTCCTCCCAAAACAGGTGCAGCATGGCATTTCTTCCTGCTTCACTGTGCCCTATTGAATTTCCTTCTGGGGAAATAACATTCCTTGGTGTTTACAGATGAGTAATGAGGGAAACAGGAGATGGGGGGAGGTGAAGTGCAGGAATGAGTAGAAAAGTGGAGTGGAGATGAGGAAAGGTGAATTGAGAGGAGTGCAGATTAGAGCAGAGGAGATATACTTGAGGGAGAGGGAAGAAATGGGAAAATTTGTTGTCTACACTTTGGTTAAATGTGAATATTTCTCTCAGTACAGTCGTACATACTCTATATCTTCTGCAACAAGTACATGCAAACAGACACTTACAGTACAAATACAAAGGAACAGTAAATATGTTTAAAAAGTTAAAGCTTCATCAGTGAAAAGTTTAGGAATTTGACTTTAATCATTTCTACATTCAGCCACCGATATCCCGTACACTAAACACATACCAAAAACAGACACATGCACTCATCTGCAGCTGTTTACTCCAAATACGGTTGGACAGATTTGAAAATTAGATGTCTCCAGAGATGTGCACTTCAGATGGAGCATTTAACATCACATAGCTACAGCAGCTGCCATATTAAACAGCATTCTGTAGATTTCTTTTCTGAGTGGGTCTACAAAAAGTTAGAGTAACGTCCCCTCACTCACTTCCTCGTCGACCTAAACTTTGCCCTGCAGCTACTAGAATTTTCCAATTTGGACTGGAAGATCTTGTCAGTGGCTTTGCTATGCATTGCCATTTAGTGATTTACACAGTAAGCTACATCCCCATCCAAACAGGTGAAGTATCTAAACATGGCAACAGTAAAAATAGATCTGCTGCCAGTACTGGATTAGCTGTAACCATGTAAAATTCTTGCTTCTCAAGTTTTCTTAGTTATGATAGTGTTTCGTTCTGAGGATACTGTCACAAGGACATGCGCCATATCAAAAGACATCAAACATTTGAGTTTTGTCGACAATCTTCTTCACAGATTGTATTCATCTTGAAGTCACAGAAGAAGCTCAAAGAACTGAGACCAAAGTGACTGCAGCAGCAATAGAGTCTGTCTTTCATCAAAAGTGAATGTCCATGCTTGGATCCGTTCTCAGTTTCAATGATGACAGAGAAAGTAAAAAAACAAAAAACAGCACTTGCACTAAATAAATTCAACCAACTCATTTGTTATGTTTTGTGCTGCAAGTGTGAATGTGCTAAGACAGAAATCTAGGTCATTTCTCCATCATTAGTATGCTAGCCAGGTGTAGCGCAAAGAGGATTAGAGAGAAGTAATGCCAATGGGGCTCTCTATGTCTATCTCTCCTTCTTTCTCTACATCGACCTCTCCTCTCTCTCTCTCTCACTCTGTCAAGCCAAACAATCACATTTAAGTGCTCCCTACTGTCACCTCAAAGAGTATATCCCTGACAAGTAGTCCAGGCTAGTAATAAAACATTCATGTATTACCTAGCTAAGATGATGAGCCTGTTTCAATCCCATTAAATGAGGAATATTTGCTAAATTTCAAATTTGACATTAAGTGAGACCATAAAAGCCAAGGCCGGCATATTTAGTCAACATGTACTGGACGGGCGTGCCTGAAGTCGATCGTCTGTGATGTGTGATATGAGCAGCACTCATCACCGCATTGTGGAAAAGCTGTAAAAGCTTCTGACAAATTCATGAGAGTGAGGAAGAATTCAACAAGATGGATGTCTTGTTTCACTGTGTACTGTGTATATGGTTGAAATGACAATAAAAAACCCCTTGAACCTTGAACCTTGCAACTACAGCAAGCCATAATATACCAGAAGTCAAAGTCAAACGTGTCTAATTTATTGCCAATTATTTCTTGATTTGTTTCTTTCATGCCCCTCCCTAACTACACCTTTTTGTGTACCTACCTAAATAATCATTAAACATATTTTATAGGGTTACTCAACATCAAAATCAAGTGACAATGTACTCACAAAGATATTCATGTCCCCACCAAACAAAGATTGACTGTGATGTAGGTTTGGGTTCTGCAAAAACAAAACAGGTAAGTGATAAATAAAACATTTTAGTCTAATTCTCACCAAGCATCTGTTGTTGCCACCCCAGTTCAAGTCTGAATACATAAAAACAGCAATGCCTGACAAACCGTTGCATCTCCCGCCATAGTGTGGAGGAGTTAAGTAAGAAACTAAAAAAAACTTTTCCAGAAACAGGTGTATGTAATGTCACATTTGAATAATACTGTGCCATACAGTAAATCAATGAAAATAAAATCCATTATTTTCCATTTTACAATCTACCAAGAATAAGCATTAATCAGTGAATAACTAACCCCACTGTAGCCCTAATTTGTGCCTCTCATGTAACTTAACTGGAGGGGTGGGTCCCTTCAGTAGAAATGACATTGGTCGGGGTTTTATGCTGCAGTAAACATGTTGACATTGATCAGACATCCAATCAACATTTGTCCTGGAGGTCAATACAACATATGGTGGAGTAGCTGAAAGTTTTTCTAATATCGATATTTCAACCCACATTATTTCAGTGTTGTACAGATATTATTTCAACCTATATGATCATGTACTTTTAAGCCAAGCCCCTTAACACCCACATAGGCCCATAGATACATTGACACACGCCCACAAAACCTATAGCAGCTCTTGTGCTGCATGTAGACACTCTCTTACAGACATATTTACAACCATTAGACTTCTTAGTACTAGCAAACACTTACACAAACTGCTTCAAGGTCAATATATATCCAATACACATTGAGTTTGGCCAACATGAGAACATAATCTCAAGGGAATGTGATATGTGTAACTGAATAAACACAACAGTGATAAAGTGTCATGTAATTCAGAAAATCCTACTGAATTACACCCAGACCCCCACAGAGTAAATGTTTGCTAGGGCAGTTTAATGTAATATACATTTGCCAAACTCATTTGTGAAACATTTTCTCCTGCTTAAGTTGACCATTTTATTTTAAAATGCTTAAAATAAAGAGTAAAACTCACCTTTCTGCGGCTTGTTATGGTCACGTCACTCTCCTTCTTGTGCTCTTGGGCGCAACCATTTAAGAGCAGTCATGTTAGCAGTCCTGTTTTTTTGTTGTTGTTTTTTTGACTATCTTGGCCACAAATGACTCCTTAGATGAGTGTTTCTGCTTTGAAGACATCAGGGGACACTTCTAAGGTATTAGTTTTCTCAGTGGCATCAAATGAGAAGCAGAAAACTCCTCGGACCGTCAAACTCACCAGCCTAAAGTTACAGGATGTTAACGCTCATTGACATGAAATAATAAGGTAAACACAGGTGTTGCCAATGATAATAATTAAGGTACTGTTCCATTCCGGTCAAACAGAGTCAGGGTGCTGCTGTGGTGCATGTTGACTCACTGGAAAGTCTCTTCTGCAATAAATGGAGCAGAACCTTGATTACTGTTTCATGTCAAACTGGCTGCTGTGGAAAAAGTGTATTCATGCCACTATGCCTTTAACTGCTGACTTCATCTTCCTTGGCTAGCTTACAAGTCCCTACAATTGACATCTTTCTCTGTAAGCTGTCATATTGCATTTACCAAATGTGAGACACTCCATGACCCACTAATGATAAAGAGAAGGGTCATAGTCCTATAGTGGACTGATAAAACCGATTAGCAAGCTAATGTGCTAGCATCTGTAATATTGATGAAGCCTTTTAAATATCTGCACATAATCTTAAATTCAGTAATGTGGGCAACATCACTCTGAATCTATCTCCTATAGCCTAACCTACTGACATTATTAAATTAACTTTTGCTGCTAAGAATATTGCTTTAAGCTTTATTATCAGCTGTGTATGAACTGTAGCTAGATTGGCAGCAAAATGACTTTAACACTAAAGTTTGATTCTTCAATTCTTCTCATCATTATTTATTTTACAATGTATTCTGTAACCTACACATGATTACTAATTAGCAGCATTGCTGGTTTATCATGTGTTACAGGCGTTGTCCTGTCGATGCCCTATCTTGATAACCTCAGTGCTTGACAAGCTCTCAACTGATGGTGTAAACCTCAACCATCCGGAACGGCACCGAAGAGGCAAGTACAAACAAGGTCACAGACTGATAAGATAAAACTGTTTGTAATTTATGTTTTATTGTTTTAAACTGTTGCATTTTTAATGATGACTGAGACCTCTGATACTGACACAGAAGATGTGCATCAGAGGCAGAACCTGCTAGGAACTCTCCATCACCACATGCTTTTTGGAGAACGTTAGCGTTCTAAAATACAAGCCTGAGACAGCCCATAGTGGACGTTTAACCCTAGACCAGTGGGAAATATTAGCATGATGTATTAGTCCAGCTTAGAACAGCCTTGCCTGGCAAACCCAGGACAGATCAGAGCCTTATTTGTCCAGAGACAGGACACAGCAGGTGTTAAAGCTGAGTGCTCCAGCCTTGGCTCATCCACCAAAAAGCAACGAAGAAAGCAGTGGAGGACCACTGCGAGGGGAGTGGTGTGTGGATTAACAACATCATAAGAGAAGACATTTGGGCTGAAAACATTTAAACCAGAAACCTGGGGCGTAAACTAAATCTGTGAGAAAGTAAAGGCTTTGCTGTAACAAGTAAGTTGGGTGTGTGTCTTGTTTTCTTTTGGGGGGGGGGGGTAAATAATAAAGCCGAAGGGGGAAGTAAAAAAAAAATTCCTTTTGCAATTTGCCATGCTGGATGCTGCGAGAGAAAAAAAAGAGAGAGATCAAGGACACTGAACAAAGAGGCAGAGAGGCAGGGAGGAAAAAGAGATGTTCTTGTGTTCCACTTGCAGCGAGACAGCAACCTGTTCAGCACTTTGTAGCTCTGAGTCAATTGCTACTCCTTTTAGACTGACTGTGGAGTTATACCATCAAAGGGTTTGCTGGTGCAGCTTAAAAACAACTTCCTTTGTTAGGTATCAAAGCTTACAGAACTAATTAGCTCACTAATCGCAACATGTGGTGTATTTACAGCAGGAAGCAACATTTACATTTAACATTCAGAGACTAATCTTGTGGCTAATTGTTCCTTTGGCTTGTAAATCCACATGTACACGTTAAAACCAGGCTTAAAGAATTGTACAGTGTTATACTGACTCACGAGTATAGACATAATTATGCACACTAAGCTTCATGTGAGCGTTGCCATTTCATAAGTAGGTACACTGAGTGATACATTTTTAGAGTAGATGGAGTTTGACACTTTTTCTCGTACATGGCATTGAACAGTTGTAATGTGCGTAATCTTCTTCCGGCAAAGATGCACATACACACCGATGCGCAGCTTCCACACATGATGAATAAAAGAAATGGGGACTGGGCATGAGAGAGGAATCCAAATTTAAAGTAAGAAAGGGAGAGCACAGTTTATCAGTGGTACAAACACGATGCTTTATCTCACACAGCAGGTGTGTGGATTACCTTTTTAATTGGATCTTTTTCTGTGAGCCTGGCAAAGGAAAAGGACTATTGTAGTCACTGTTGAAAGGAGGATGATAGAGTAAAGAAAGGGCAAGGGATGAGCAGAGGAAGGGAGGCCAGTTTCAATCATTTTTGGTACATGCTGCTGGAAACACAAACCCAATTACCAGAGTGAAGATGTGTGTTCAATACATACACGCGCACAAAAACACTCAGCCATACTCTCACACGCACACAAACACAAGTGTATGTCTGCTCTGAACATCCTCTTTTGCTGTCTGAGTACACTATAGGATATTAGCTGAATCTGTGTCTGTATTTAGAGGATGTCCTCTGTACCTCCGGTCCCTCTTATCTACTGGATGCAACAAAAAAGCTGATATACAACAAGACCCAGTCGATTAAGGAGTCAAATGAGTATTGTCTGCCAGTTGTAAAACTATCATTTCTCTATCTGCATCTGTCACAACCAGGCACACATCGGCACCACCTTAACGTCGTCATCATGGCAGCAGAGCTTCTCCAGGCCACCGGGGGCAGAATGGAGCAGATGGAACAACAGATGTGTCAAATGAGACAGATGTCAGAGATGCAAATGTCCTCCTCTTCCACCTCCTCCACCTTTACTTCCTCCATGAGCTCCGCCAAGCTGCGAAAAGTCTCGCAGGGCTTGTCTAGGACCATGGAAGGTAGGAATTATCCACCAAGATCATCTTCTCCCCATCTGTCATGCTCTCTAATGTAATCTTTTTAATTATGAGACATGGCATGAAGGGGCATCCATCAGAGTATCATAACAATGAGCAAATGTCATGTTGATAAATATAAGATGGTTAAAATCGTAGCTTTATTTGACATTCCTCAACTGTCCCATTATGCAGGACTGGTTGTCACATTGGGGACTAAATGATGTCAGGCTGTCACTTTAAGCTCAAATACAGACAAACAATAAAACTAATTAATTACATTATTCAGCACTGCAGTGCAACAAAAACATTGAATGTCATGATGAAAATATCACATTGGCAAAAACATTCAAAGTCATACTGATATCACATTTGCATGTGAGGCAACTTTAGCATAGTTCACCTTTGCACACATGATTATGATGTGGATGTCTTATATGTTCCCTTAGAGCACTCCGGTTCTCAGCGTAAGACCTCAGCTGCAATGGAGTCCTTCAGCCAGGTACAGAAATCCACCCAGATCCCCGAGGGAGAGTCTGTCCCAGATTTTGACGAGAAGCTGCGCCCCATCACTGCCCAAGAGGGTGAGGGTGAACCACTCCTTTCATCTCACACAGCACCTTGAAATTTCAAGAAACGCCCTTTGCGTCCCCTAATATCTCTCTTCACATTGCTTTATGAACAACCGTGAGCCCTAGAGACCGGAAGACAACTACGTGTAAGCTAATTTTAGATCCTCGCCCATAGTTTACCTAGAAACTTCAGATGACACAAGGGAAGTACAAGTTCGCAGCTGTGTGTAAGCTTTAGAAAAACAATTTGTCTCTTTGGGTGACGGTACTGTAAATCCACTCTGATCAAAATCTCGACAAAGATCTCACAAAGCACAAATTGTGTGTGTGTTGCTTGACCTCCACAGAAAGAAAACCTAGCCTAGGCACTAGTGCTAGTGCCTGTTCTGCATAAACTGTAGGCGTTTGAGCCTTATTCACCTACCTGTCCATTATAAATTTAGAGGCTTGTGGAAGATAGTCTGACACAATATGCAGAACGCTGCAGAGTAGCCGTCGCATCAGTATTCATGGTTTGACCTTAAACTCATTGGTCTCAATAGGAAAACGGGAAAAGGCATGAGAGAGGAAACTGATCTGATGTACAGTAAATATTATTCTCATGGCTTCAATATGATTTAATGTAATGAAAATAATTCATAAAGCAGACAGCAACAGAAGTTACTCTGCAGCTCACTGTTGTTATTTTTTTTATACTTTTTTTTATATAGGTCACTCAGTCACATTCAAAGATACACATAGAGAGCCACAGGAGGATACACTTTCATTCACATTCACAGCTGTGTGACTAAAACTTCAGTTGTCAGACTCTTCATCAGCTATGAATGTAACCCATTTATTTCCCTTTTCCTTCTGTAAACGCAAACTAAACATTATGTGTTCCATACTGTATGTGCTGTTTATAATCTCTTTCCATTGGCTCAAGGTGGGAGGTTCTCTGAGAAGCCAGCATCTAGTTATTGCCTTTTTACTTGCTGCCATGAGAATCTTTAATAAATATCTGTCCCTGTTGTCCAGTTCCTTAGATATGTTTTCCAAGTAGAAAGAGAGACAAGTAAACTCAATATCAAATCCCAGAATCCTCTTGGGGTTGGTTGCACTAGAGTCCAGAAGGGTTGTAAGATGGGGCATGACCAAAAAATATGAGTATGGTCTGCCATTAATTGTCCACATTGTCTCCAGCATTGGTTCTGATGTCCAGTTTGTTTTGATTTTATTTTTGGGGTCATGAAAAACCTCACACAGTTCTTCCAACAAACATCTCTCCAACTTTGTGAGTTTGTGGTAGTTATCTGGGTGTAGATTATGAGAGACTATTCCTCTGTCCCTTCACCTCATTTACGTAGTAGTGTTGGATTTTCACGTGTCTATAAAAATCTTGTCTCTCTAAACCATATTTTTCATACACCGACTGGAAATCCATTAATTTCCCCTCCCTTACTAATGAAGAGTATAATGTAATACCATACCTTATCCACTGTCTATATTTTAAATCTAGGGATGCTGGCTTTAAATTCGGGGTCATATGCTGGCCACCTAAGTATTTTTATTTCTTTCTGGATATCAGAATCATATCACTGTTCTGAAGCTAACATTCATTAACCTGATCTGTCATTCATAGGTGACAATGCTGTGTTCAAGGCCAAGGCGATAGGGAATCCCGAGCCCAGTGTTAAATGGGAACGAGCCAGTGGATGCCCACTCTCTGACACAACTAAATCTTTCTATGACAACATAAACCATCAGCACATACTCAAGGTTTGTCACTATAACTGCACAGCTTATAGTGTACCCTGTGATTAAATAATTTAAGGATCTCACTGACAACTTTTCCTTTCGAAAGCAAAAGAACAAAAACAACAGTCCTGATCCTGACATGGGGTTCGTGTTAATTCATTTTCTGCGAGATATCAAATGGCTTAGCCTTTTGTTTTCCTTTATTGTGCTGTTTGATATAACTGCACAATGACTAATATCAAATGAATATTTTAGAAATTGAGTCAACTCAGTGTTTGTGTTATTTCACTCGCTTCGTTGATGACTATTGGCAGATGAAAATGAGCGTGTGATTGGACCGCTATCTGCAAGTGTTTCTTTTAATCACACACAGGCGTTTAAATCTAAATGCATTTGCTGAGAAAATAAATGGCTTTAAAAGGTGAATGTGACCATAACAGACTGCTGCAGAGGGCAGTGTCTCTGTACAGCCTAGAGGGGCACTGTCATCTTGGTGATGTCAACCCCAACAGCACTCCATGCATCATGGGCAAAAGTAGCTAGAAAGAAAAAAAAAACTCTCTGATCCTTTTATCTATAACCACTCTGGAGTGGATTTAGCGCTTTCTCTGTACCAGCCTGGGAGCTTAAGTGAAGCTTAAATAGCTATTATAAAGCAATTAACTTGTGGGTGCTGACATATGCATCTCCCCTTGCCATCTGTTTCTCTGGTGAGGGATGACTGTTAAGTTGCACAGCACTAAATGTTTACTGGTTATTCCCAGCATGGCACTGCCTCCTTCTGATCCAAATAAGTACTGCAGTGGCATCTCGAGTGACCAGACGATGATGTAATGACAGTGACAGTTTAGCATGCCATTTTATTTCATTTTGTGCAACCTACAATGAATTCCCTCCGCTTCAGATCAAAAACCTGACCCTGGAAGATGCCGATGTCTACAAGTGCATTGCCTCTAACAAGCACGGAGAAGCTATCTACTCTGTAACGCTCACTGTTACAGAAAGTAAGTCATTTACAATACTTTGTGTGAATTTGTCTTGGTCCTGATCGCTTTCAGTTTAGTTTAGGTGCTGTTTTCACTCAGCGCCTCAGGTGAAGATGCTCTGTTTTTGTTTCCAGATCCAGCGTTGGACTTCAAAAAGATGCTGAAGAAACGGTAGGAGCTTGTTGTCTAATACTAGCTGTGACATTCCCAAAAACCTGTCAAGGTGTGATGGAGCTTTCTCTAATCCACCCCCAGTCCTTTTTTTCCCCGCATGCATCCAGAAATATCTACAGGACGAGATCTAAAGAGCCCCGCTGTGTAGCAATGTTGCTGCAGCGGCAGGGAAAGATGCCTTTTTGTTGGCATGGCATAAACCTTTGCATGCACATGTAAACGCACATGAACTATGGTTTCCTGGCTGAGATCTTTCTCCTCATGCAGCAGTGTGGAGAAGAGAGAGGAGAAGAGGCCACCTACAGAGGAGGAGATGTTAAAGATCCTGGCTGGAGCTGACAAGAAGGACTATGAGAGGATCTGTGCAGAGCACGGCTTCACCGACTTCAGAGGCATCCTCAAGAAGCTGAAGGAGATGAAGAAGAAAGTGGAGGTGGAGGTAGGCCTGTCACACGTAGCACAGGAACACATGAGGAAGAAAAGGTTTGGGATGTGATATGAAAATGCTTAAAATAGAGCAGAATGGAAAAGGGGGGACGGGGGGGTTAATGTCACACAGCACAGCCTTGGCAACAAAGGTATGTCGCATAGCAACACCCAAATCAGCTAATGTGTATATGTGAAACTATTGCAGTGGTATGCTGTCATTTTTGTGTTGTGTTTAAAATCTGTTTCAAATTTGATATTTTCCTAGATGGTGCGTGTGCTGAAGCCTCTGGAGGACATCACTGCCAAAACTGACACCAACGTCATCTTCGACACCATCCTGGAGTTGAAGGATCCAAACACCAAGATGCATTGGTTTCTGGTACAAACTTATGTCTTTGCATATATATATATATATATATATATGGAGTGTTTCCATTACACATTCGTCAGCTCTCATTTTATATAGATATTTTGTTTACGATTCAGGGCGCAGAGCTGCTGCGGATCCAGTACTCTCATGGGAAATACGAAGTGAAACAGATGGGAACCAAGCACATGCTGTGCATTTCTAGCGTGAGCCTCAGTGACATGGGAACCTACACTCTGCAGGTTGCGGACAAGAAACTGTCAGCCAGGCTTAACGTCATAGGCAAGTGCAGAACGGGGACTCAAGTCCTTCCCACTACTGATAACTCAGAGATACAGTGCCTTCAGTGACTACATTACTTACTCTTAGTGTCACTTTGTGTTTTCATATGCTTGTTTTACATTGTTTAACTGATCTGCATATGTGCTTGTCTGTTTGTTTATACACCCTTATTCCTTCCATTTATTGTCAGTTTCTTGTCCAGTCTCATCTGTCATTCCATCTACAGGACAAGACAAAATGAATCATTTTAAATTGCATTTCTTTTCTCTCTTACTCTCTTTCTTACTCATCTCATATTTCCCTGAACACCCACATATTGAAGCACAGATTGCCATATATTTACATATTTTGTAGCTTACAACTGCTGTTATTTGGCATGTGACGTGTTTACACGACTCAGCCAATACACTTAGGAGCTAACCATCCATCTTCTGTAACCGCTCATCCTCATCAGGGTCACGGCGGGGTTGGCACCTCTCCCAGCTGGCACTGGGTGAGAGGCGGGGTACACCCTGAACAAGTCTCTAGTTCATCACAGAGCTGACACATAGAGACAAACAACCACTCACGCTCGCATTCACACCTACGGGTCAATTTGGAGTCACCATCAATCCATCCAGTCACCAGTTAACCTATTAAGTGCATGTCTTTGGATTGTGGAAGTACCTGGAGAGAACCCATGCAGACATGGGGAGAACATGCAAACTTCACAGTTTGAATTAAATTAAAATAACCATTATAATTAAAAAGCCTTTTTCTCTGTTTCAGATGAACCTCTGAAATTCCTGTCTGACTTCAAGCCCAAGAAAGTGACAGAGCGCCAGACCGCTGTGTTTGAGGTCCGTCTGTCTAAGAAGACAGATGCACCGCTCATCTGGAAGGTTTGTTTGACTCAAAGACACGCAGGGGGATTTAAATACAAGTTACGACAAGAATATACTGTTCCATCTAGGATGAGATTTGAGATTTTGCTCTCTAGGAACATCTGGGTAACTCAGATGAAAAGAACACATAAATGTACTGACAACACATTTGAGGCAAACACCAGGGAAATACATATGACTGAAAAGGAATATGGAAATTGTTCACCCAGAAGTGTTTGTGTTCCTGCAGGTAAAAGGAAAGGAGGTGAAAAGAGATGAAAAGTTTGACGTGTCTCTGTCTGAGGATGGTCTGACCTACACCTTGAAGATTAAAGATGTGAAAGTCAGTGACACTGGAGACTACACCATCAGCATCGGAGACCTCACCGCCACCGTGCCACTTTTCATTGAACGTACGGACTGGTATTTTATTGCCTTCGGCCTCATAAAAATACTTTTTTTATGTGTACTTTTTTGTTGTTACGCTTTGTTATGTTTTGTTTTTCCCAAAAGGGCCGTGTCGTCTTGTTTTAGTGGAGCTAGCATTTCTGAAGAAACAAACTTCCCCAACTCCACGACTCAGTGGAGATGAGCATTCATGCCTTTTTTTTTTCCTCCCCTGAGATTAGAGGCTTTCGTTCCTTCATGGCTATGCTAAACAACATCATCTTCTCTCTATCGTTGAAATGAAGACGTATGGGTAGCACAATAAATCCTCCCTCCTAGTGCTGAGTTGAAAGTAATCCAACCAAATCCCTCCTCACAACAAGCTCATTTATTACGGCTCTATCTAACAAGATGCTTACTTGCCCAAGGTGCAAGCTGGGGCATGTAAATATCTTCACAAGGACATGTGGCTGTCCTCTGGGGTTGCAGGAACAGAAGCATGGTAATTGAGGTTGTGTTAATTAAAGTTATTCATGAATAGACTCTATCTGTCTTCTGTTTTAACTATAGTTCTATAATGAAGGTCTGCTGTATGTGTTGGAACTGAATATGAAGAACAATAACCGGGTATCTTCATTCTATAATCATGTTTTTTGCATTTTAGATGTGTTAATGATGTGTTGAGAGTACAGAAAGGACGAAAAAAGTTAGAGTGAAGCCTGCTGGTGAAAGCCAAGTAAACCCTAAAATGACTGTCCTTCTTTTATTGGTTTGTTTTTTCTTCTATCCAGGGATTCCCATCAAGTTTTCCAGTCACTTAAAGAATGTCCGTGTTCAGGAGAGAGGCAAGGCCCGTCTGGAGTGTGAGATGAGCTCCAGGGATGTGCGCATACGCTGGCTAAAAGATGGGTACGATATCACAGCAAGCCGTCGCTACATCTTCATGCGCGAGGGAAAGAGGGCGGAGGTTATCATTGAGGACTGCGAGCTGACAGATGAGGGAGAGTACTCTATCATCTGCACCCAGGACAACGATGAACACCAATATGTCTCTTCTGCCAATCTGACCGTGGATGGTAAAGATTTCTGTCTGTCTGGAGTTTTTTTTTTTTTTTCAGTGTCAGCCAATTTGTTTAAGGACTAACATTGGAACATAACTTTAACATGACATCTTTATGTGTTTGCAGAGCGTTTTGCTTCAGTGAAGAGTGGTATGTCAGATGCTCAGTGTCCTACAGGCTCTCCTGCAGAGCTGTGTGTTGTTCTTGATGATGAGAAGGTAGATGGAGTGTGGCTGAAGGATGGAGTGGAGGTAATGAGATGATACCAGACGGGACGAAAGGGTTGGAGTCCTCATGTTATTCCTCAAATTCTTCTTCTCTCAATGAATGTGACAAATCTTTGGTCCTTTCACTCATACGTAAATGTCAAACAAATCTCTCTAGGCGTTCATCTCTTTTGTCCAGACTTAAATATCACAATAATTATTGGAGGGATGCCATGAAACTTTGTGGAGGCATTCATGGTACCCAGATGATAAATCCTCAACACTTTAGGGGTGATCCCTTACCTTTCCTCCTCGCACCACCAGCTAGTCAAAATTTTATTTACCCTGACAAATATATTGACATCTACAGGATGCTTGGCACACACTTTTGTATAGATATTCATTAGTCCCAGGCGATGAATCCTAATGACTTTGGTGACCCTTCTAATATTTCCTTCAGCACTAACATGAGGCTGACATTTATGGTTCTGAGTGAAATGACTATTGAGAGGATTGCTATGAAATTTGGTGTAAATTTCAAATTGTCCAATACTTTGGTTTATGACAAAATACCTGCAAAACTAATGATATTCCCAGCAGTTTGTGTGTAGTGCTAATCAAGATATGCTTGCATGACACAGCATCATAGAGACACTAGCATGGCTGTAAGTGAAACACAACCTTAATGCTATAATCATAAAGCTTGAAACTTTTGATATTGTCACTATTTTAATTCAGTTACATGCGTTTTCTATTACTCGCACTCTTTTGGATTACTCATTTTTCATTAACATTATATAAGCAATTGTTGCCTTTTGTCCTCCGTGTTACATCTGACAGATTTCAAAGCTGAGTGGGGTACAGGTGGTCAAACAGGGAGCCGTCCACAAACTGATCTTTTCTGGTGTGACTGATGCCCATGAGGGCAAGTACACCTTCAGAGCCAAGGGCGCTGAGAGCGAGGCTGTGCTCACTGTTGCAGGTGTGTGTTTGTATTTGATATTTGAGTATGTAGTCACACGTAGGCCAGAGACTTACCAGAAAACCAACAACTTGTCATGAAAACAAATACTGTGTTAATATTTAAACTGAGACTGTTTATTCTTCACATTTCAAAATCCTACACACTGATGTAGTTATTCCCAACGTTTTTACTTAACAGAACCTTTTACTTAACAGAACCTTCTGTTTTTTTGTCATTGAGTAAACCGATGACCCTTGACTAAGTGACATAATTTATTGGTATTTAATATTGTATTCAATGCATAACAATAAAACTACAGAACAACTGATAAAATGCAATTAATGGCACTTTGCCTTCACCGCAGCTTAACTGTAAGACTCTGATGATCCTATTCATCAACCCTATCAAATCAATTCTTCTCCCTCAAGTCTTCCCTTATTCACTCTGCATGACGTTTTAAAATGAGCAATTTGGAGGAATTTTGAGCTGATTATTTCCTGTGAATGTGAAGTAAAGATCTCACGAGCCACCATGAAGCTTTGGCAACCACTAGTGAGGGTCTGAGACCACCAGTGCTCTAAAGCTAACAAACCTTTAGTGAAAATAAATTAATCCAAAAAACTCTAACACTATTCCCCAGACCCTCCAGAAATTGACTCCTCTGTGCTGGACTTGTTTGGAGCCCAACCTCTAACTGTGAAGGCTGGCCAGACAGCCACCATTAAGATCCCCTTTAGAGGCAAGCCGCCTCCCAAGGTCACCTGGTACAAGGACGGCGTGGAGGTCATGGAGGATGAGAGGACTAAGGTGGAGCGGACAGGTGACAGCACCTCGCTGGTGCTCAGCAGGTGGGTAACTCCGCTAAGATGTTTTCTGATCTTTTCAAAGGTCACATAAATTAAGATACAGATGCCCACCTCTAAATGTTTTCTCTCACTTTGCCTGTTTGCTAGATGTGTGCGGGAAGACAGTGGAGCAATTATGCTGCGTCTGAAGAGTGACTGTGGCACTGCTGTAGCCAACCTGCACCTCAATGTGATTGGTGAGTGACAACACATATTTGGCAACAAGCTTTTCTTTAAGATAGATTTGAAAGACCTAACACAAGTTTTGCCACATTCCTCAGACCATCCTAAGCCTCCACAGGGGAAAGTAGAGTTTCTCGAGCTCTCAGGAAAATGTATCAAGATGAAGTGGAAGGCTCCCCGCGACAATGGGGGTAAGCAAGTTAAAAGCTTTGTGATTGAACGACGTGTGGCAGGTAAAAAGTCCTGGACCAGGGTTGGTGATGTGGACAGCTGTACCACCACCTTCAGCGATGACAAAGTGGAGGAGGGCCAGGCATACCAGTATCGTATCAGGGCCGTCAACGCAGAGGGAATGAGTGACCCTCTCGAGACAGAGGAGGTGCGCGCTGGAGAGCCTGTGGGTGAGAGCTGATTTAAACTATACACAACGATCATGAAAATCATCTCTAAAAACATTCACATGTCCGTGCAGTAAAAGAAGAGAGAAGTGTTTTAGGGAATTATTGTGATCACCATCATTGCTCTCATCATCATTTGCATCCTTATCATTATAATCACAGTCACTAACATGATCATTTCATTGTCTTTACCGGATACATTCCCTTTTGTTCATATCTTAAATTTGAGAACACTTCTCCTGTTTAAATCCACCCACTCAGAGCCTCCAGGCACAACGTCCCAGCCCCAGGTGTCTAACATAACCAAGAACACCATGACAGTGAGCTGGACACCTCCAGCCCATGACGGAGGAGCCCCAGTTCTGGGCTACATCCTGGAGAGGAGGAAGAAGGGGAGTAACATGTGGCTACAGGTCAATAGAGAGCTGCACACAGGTCAGACTCAGGACAGTATATCAAGATATTTTCACTACAGTGATTCTTGCTGTTTAAGTGTTAACACATTTTTAATATAGACATTCAGTGAAACAGTCTTAACATGTCTCAAATCAAGTCATTACTCTATACATACTCTTTAACATGGTTTTCATGTTGTCTCTGTTTTTGTTTGCATTTCACCTGATGAATTTGTATGTGTTTGCTGTTTTCAGATACAAAATTCATGGTGGAAGGGCTGGTAGACGGTATGGAGTATGAGTTCAGAGTCACCAGTGTAAACCGAGCTGGAACAGGTAGTCCTAGCACCATTTCTAATGCTGTCCTGGCCAAAGACCCAATAAGTGAGTCCTTAATTTTCTTCCCTTCCTTCCCTCTCTGTATCTATATTATCTAGACTATCTAATGTATAAAAAACTCCCCTTGTAGGAGCTCCTGCCCTGGTGAGGAACCTGTGTGTGTCTGATTCCACAAACTCCTCCATTTCTCTGAGGTGGACACCTCCAGAGCAGGGAGATGAGCCCTCAGGTTACATACTAGAAGTTCGCCCTGAAGATGCAAAAGAGTGGATGAAGGCCACCAAGATCCCCATCGCTGGCACTGCCTTTAACGTGGGAGGACTTCAAGAGCGGATGAAGTACCATTTCCGTATCCGGGCTGTCAATGAAGGCGGGCTGGGGGAGCCCATTGAGCTACAGGAAGGTGTACTGGCTATGCCACCACCTGGTAATATTACTGAATTCTCTTCCCCTCTACCTTTTTTTTCACTTATTTTTTGTTTTTTTTGTTTTTTATTTTTTGTTGTTTTATATTGTCTCCTATACAGTGGCACCCAGGTTTGATCTGCAGGGTAAGCTGAAGAACCAGATGGTGGTCCGAGCCGGAATGGCACTTTGCCTTCACCTCAGCTTCACTGTAAGACTAGTCCTATTCATCAATCTTACCAAATTAATTCTTATTCCTCAATCCTTCCCTTCTTCACACTTACAGGCCTCACCTCCCCCCGTTGTGACCTGGTTCAAGGATGGCATCATCACGACAGGACGTGAAGTCATCACCAAGAGTAAGAATCACTCCCAGTTCCTCATTTCCACCTCTCAGCAATCTGACTCTGGCATCTACCGTGTACACCTGAAGAACGACTATGGAGAGGCTCACTATGATGTCAACGTGACGGTTACAGGTGAGTGATGAAGACTTGATTGAATGTGTATAAATCAAATATTTCTCTTCTTATCATCCTCCTTCTGTACTCGCCCCTGTCCTGTAGACTTTCCTCGACCCCCGAAGAACCTGCGCCTGGAGGAAGAGGTTCCGGGCACGGTGACCCTGCAGTGGGATCACACCCCAGACCTGGCTGATGACAATGAGGGAGCACATTATGTCATCCTCAAACGTGACACCAGTACTGCCTCTTGGTTCACTGTGGCCGAGTGTGTCTTTAGCAGCAAGTATACTGTCACTGGACTGCTTCCTGGGAGGAAGTACTACTTCCGAGTCATTGCACAGAACTCTATTGGAGACAGTGATCCCTTGGACTCGAAGGAACCTCTCATCATCGCCAAGGAGAAAGGTGAGAAGCGAAGGCCTTTGCTTTCGGTGTTATGCTATTGTTCAGCATGTCAGATTAATTCACCTGTATTTGTTTCTGTGTGTATGTCTGTATTTATGTTTGCGCATCTAAGAGTTCATCAGCAGTCTTCAGTTGAAGGAACATGCCTCACCATCGCGTCAGGTGAAACCTACGTTCCTGCTGCCACTGAAGGACCACGCTGTTCGTAGAGGCCACGATTGCAGCATGAGCTGTGCCTATCAGGGCATGCCAACACCACAGGTATCATATACATGGCTACTGATACTAGTGTTGTGTCTACATGAAACATCTGTGTCTACTGTCTTTGCCCCAGCAAACAAAAGTAATAATAACATTGGGAATTCCCCCACGTAGGCCTGCTGGTATAAAGACGAATCAAAGATCTCTGACTCCCCTCGATTTTGGCAGAGCACAGCCAATGGAGTGTGCACCCTGGTCATCCCCACGTGTGGAGTCAAAGATGGTGGAAAATATACACTTGTGCTGGAGAATCCTCTGGGGAAGGCCAAGTGCTCCTGTAACCTGGTGATATTTGGTAGGTTTTTGAAAGAGACAGTGGTGAAGGGATGGAGGGGAGTGTGGAAAAAAGGTGTATTATGCTTTGTTTGACTAATTCTTTATCTCTCTGCATGTGATCTCTTCCAGATAAGGATGACAAGAGTCTGTTAGAGAACCTGACTAACCAGGCAAACAAAGAGAAGCTTATTTTGTAAGAGGTCTGCTTGAACTGTTGCCATGACAGGTGCAGTGCATACTGCATGTACTGTCGTCACTAACAGTGATTTTTGCTCTGGTTAGAATTCCAGCCGATGAGTAATCTACATCAAATTTCTGCTTTTCCATCTTTCAACTGTTTTTATTCACTTTTTTGGTATTACATAAAATGACCACTAGAGGTCAGACTTGCTCCCATCCTTGTGTAGAAATTCTGCTCCAGGAGCAGATTAATGTTTGGCGTGTTGGAGGGATTGTTACTCATTAGTCAGCTCACTCAGCCAGAGAGATTGTACTTTCTCGCTATATCACAAATGTTTTTCTCTCTATAAAGTAATTTGACTTTCATCTTTTCGCCGGGGTTTCCATTTTTTCCCCTAAATACACTCCATTTCACAGGGCTTGCTGCAAACTATGTCAACCAAGAGGAAGTGAAGAGGAAGTGTGTGTCTGCATATAAAAATAACTATAGCAATACACAATGCACCATATCCACATAGTGTTGAAGTGTGTCCACATAAAGTTCAAGAGTCTGAGCAAAATGGCATGCACACAGCCAATTTTGCAACAAGTCAAAATCCTACTTGCCTTTGAGGTGGGCTTTGAGGTAGCTTAGTTTGTTAATCTGTCTAATGCAGTGCCCTGTTTTTGAATCAAGTCTACAACTTTTATCTTCCTCTTCTCACTTTGTCTTATTTTGTCTGGTGCATTCCACCCTGGATGATTGAAAAAACACACAAATCTTTCTAAATGTATCTCCAACAAACATAGAAATGATTTCACCTCCAATAAATTTCCCACAGTGCATACTGGAGTGCTACCAGAAAGTATTAGGCCAGTGACACATTTTTGGTATTGTCTCTGCCTAGCACATTATAGGATTATTGGATTTGAAATGAAACAATGAGGATACGGTGCTGACTCCCAGCTTTGGAGGTATTAACATCCACATTAGATGAGCTGTGTTGCAACTGTAGTCCTTTTTTAAAGTCCTTCCAATTTTAGATCACTGTCCTGCCTGTCCTGCCTGTCCTGCTGCACTGTCCTAAGATTTGGGGTTATACATGTTTAAACAGTGTTCATCCAATAACAATTTTATTTAAGCCTCTGAATCTGAAAGTCAACTTTAACCTTACTTAGATTAATTTCAAATCCAGTGTGTAGAAACAAAACAAAAAGTGTCCTAATACCTTCCGGCCGCAGTCTGTGACGGCTTCCCTCAGGTTTCTGTTCTGTCTGTTGCTGTTTGAGAGTGCCAGTGTGGCCTGGTGAGGAGCTGCCAAATAGACAAAGAAGAGGTTACAACCCCTCTTCATCCTGACGTCACTGTTCTGGCTCACATAAACTCCATTTTTATAGAACCACCAGGGGACTGGCAGTGTCAGGTTGCCAGGTTCAAATCAATTAGGCACCACCGGGCACTAAACCGACGTCATTGGTACCTTCCGTCTCTGTACTGCTCAACTAAGGCACAATAAGGTGGAAGTAGGGAAAACCTGAATAGTCAATCTAGGTATCTGACAGAAACTAAAGGCTGCTGCACCCAAAGGGAACACTCACTCGCATCGCATTTACATGACTGAACCTGACATATACCGAGTGAAAACCTATTAAAAGGGTTTTCCAATACATAATTCAATGGAGCAATGTTGTATGCCTACGAGATAACTGTCTTGATAAGTGTCTTTCAGATTAATTTGGAGATTCAGTGTCATTTCATTGGATTTCATTATTTCAGCGAGAGAATGTGTCACCAAGGCTGGTTTTGCAAAAAGGCATTACAAATATGCCTCGTATTCTAAGAAGACTGGAGTTCTTTGATGGTGAAACCTTGGCTGCAAATGAATGAGACGCATTTGGAGAGAACTGGCACAGTTCCTACAGGAATAAACTATGAGATGTGATGCATGTCTGTGTACACATGTAAAATAAAATGAGGGAGATAAAAAAAAAAAGACAAGGCAAGAGGAAGCATTGATAGCAGTCTGGATGTGTTTCCACTGGGTTACAGCGTGTTGAAAGCACATTTTCCACCTCTGTCAGACTATAGAGTGAAGCAGTTACTAGAACAGAGCTCTCTGTTGTCCTCCAGTCCTTTCTGCCTTAATTGCACTTTAGCTGCTGAGGGCCAACAGCTTCTGTAGAAACACAAAACACTGAACTGTTATAAATATCAGCTGACATTTTGAGCGCAGCACCTTTGGATTCTAGGAAACAACAAAACAAAAGAGACTCAAGGACGTCATGTTGAAGTTGCATTGTAATTGCATTTATTTCTCCAATAGATATTCACATTCATAGCAGTTTCACTACAGCAAAGAAACTATTTTATCTCTACAGTCATAAAAGAAATAAATCAATGAGTGAAAATTAAGGACAACAAGGTAAAAGATATAATAGAATAAAAATAAGAGGAAAAACAAACATTTGTTCATAAAATTAAATCAAATAATGCATCGTAATGGGCCTTCAGTAAGAATGAAAAAAATGTATATGTGGAAAACAAACCCAGCTTTTTCCACATTGACAGGCAAAAAAAACATTTGGGGCTGCTTTTCTGCAAATAAAAGGACAGCACTTAAAAAAAGATTCATACATAAAGGTTTGTAATACTTCAAGAGCAATTCATTCCATTTAAAGAAAAATGCTGATTCTCTCACACATCGATGTGTCACTTTCTTGTGCTTTAACCATCAACATCAAACCTGTAACTTCTTTTTCTCCCTTAAAAAAAGAAATTCAGAGAGTAAAGAAAAAGGGAGCATATACTTTAAAGAATACAGTACACAACAATCCTGTGTTAAACACTATAGCTGCTAGTTTGAAAGAGAGATTGACTGGCCTTACTGTGGGTACAGAAAAGTGCAGCATACAGGAGATTAATATTACAAAGAGAAGATTCAACATTATTTTTACATACTTCTCATAGGCTCATACTGATGTTGGATGACTGTCGGTCATACTCTGTAGCACTGTAGCGTGCACTTTTCCATAACTGTAGTAAAGTGTTGACACAGAGGATTTATCTCAACCTACATTTCATGCAAGTACAAATAAAGAAACTTTACAGCTCTATGTTTTGAATGTCGCTGCGTGATAAAGGGCACATCACATTAACAGCAAAGGTTTCAAATAAAAGATCACAAGAAACGACAGCAAAAAGAAAGAGAGAGAGAAAAAAGTGCCAACTTATTCAGAGGACTTTACTACGACAGCTACTCGTTGCAGCTTATTTCTCACACCACAGGCTGAACCATACTGGCCTCCCACAGCTCTCTCAGGTCCCTTTTGTCTGCACGCACAAAGCTCAGAACAACAGGGCTGTTGACAGGCTGAGGTAAAATGATGCGCATGCTGGCCTGCCATCTGTAGGGGAGGGGAGGGGGCAGCTAACGGGCCGAATGTAAAGGGAGTCTTCCCCTGTGTGTCATATTTCACCTCCTCTCCTAGTTCCAGCTACAGTATCGCTCAACAATAACCTCCTTCCTATGTGAAAGGCCAAATACACTCCAGCACCAACGAGGGGGACCTCTATCTCCTGCAAAACAATAGGTTGTTTGATACATGAGAGGGGTCTAATGTTAACAAGTTCCACTCAATGAAATGAGTTCAGTTTTCTATTGTGTTTTCAGCTTTGGTTATCTGTGCCCAAGTTAAATAAATATAGAAACAATGGAGGTGAAATATTTGAAATTAAATTCACAGGATAGGCATAATAACTGGCATCTTACTGACTCAATGTGGTACGTGAGCTTATTTCTTTGCTTATTTACAGGCTACCAAAGTCATGGAGATTTTCCAAAGTATGGGTTGGCCAACAAGAATAATCTCAGAAATATTTCAAAATAAAGCCTGTCTTCTGGCATGTAGCCATTAGGAAAAGTCAGGAGGCTTTACGTGACAGAAGACAAAGAAAGTGCTTACATAAATTGCCCACATAGTAAAGATGAGTAAGACTGCTTGACTCGATCTCATCATTCCCTCGTGGTTTTACTTCAGACTGCATCCTAGAGTCAATCGTGTTACCCAGCGTCTCTCCTTGTGCTCCACTAAACCCTAACCCCTGCATGTCTGCGAGCAAGCCTCCATGGACGCCTTTCAGCACAAAGGCTTCTATTAATTGTTGAGGGAACGCGCTCTGCCGGCGAGGTGTATGAGATGACAAGATGAGAAAAGTACGGCAAAGTGGGAATTTGCACAACGCTGGGAGGACGAATTAAAACACGAAACAAAAGATGAGCTGTCACACAGACAGCCTGATGAAACTCTTCTGACTGACAAAGCAGAAATAACTGACAAGCATGCTGACGGGCCAAAAGAAGATTGAGGAACTATCTGGCAAAGCAGAAATAGACACTTGGGCTGAGTGTCATTCCTGGTCAAACATAAGACTGTGTTCTGCTGTTTAAGAAACCTTGATCAGTGTCAACACCACGGTCTGCCTGCAGATCTGTCATGGTGGTCAATGTGATGCATAAACACATTTTTGATGTGTGTGGTTTTTTTGTGCGTATGTGGGTGTGTTGCCCACAGCTCCAGGGGTCACTGACCCAGCAAAAGAAACCCATAACATGGGTCTGTTTCTTTTCCATGCCTGTTCTGTTTTATATACAGCACAATATATCATATTGAGGTGCATGTGGACTGTACCATTAGACAACAAAACCTGTCCCTTTGCTATGTTTTGGTAGAGATTAATACTTTAAATTGCTAGTGCACATTTGTAATAATTGAGTTTAGTGGCATTAATCATAGAGCCAGTGGCATACACTAAGTAAGAGCAGGCATCTCCAGCAATGGAAACGCTTGCTATTAAAAGTCAAATTAAACCAAAAGAATACATATAACCCAATTTCAACATGCTCTACCAAATCAAATACAACCATAATGTCATCCTTAAATATGATAACACATTCAGGGGATGCTATAAAACACATAAAGAGGTTACAAATCTCAAGAGGTGAAGGGTATGAAGACAGTTTAAGAGACTTGTGAGAATACATTAAAGATACCTAGTTGTGTGTCTACCCCACTATGATGGTTCACAGCATTTCTGGCCTTGAGTTGGTTCTGAGTTGTAACAGGTACACACAGACAAATGTTCACTCATGTGCACATTGTCTTAGCTGTTCACTCAACATCTCACAATTCACAATTCACACACTCTCGCACATGCACACACACTCGAAGCAGACGTCTGAAGAAAGGGTTACAGTACAGTACTTCTTCCATGTTCAGTAAGACACTTCATCCGAACATAGAACATTTTCAGAAAATGAAAGGTGGGAGGGTGTGAACGGTGTGATGGATAAAAGACAAAATATCAGATAACCTGTCTTAGATTAGCTGCGGTGGATTTTGCAGGATAAAAGATGATGAAGTGTATTATGAATGATGAAGAGGGAATTATTGGGAATAATGGGATTACTGTTCCCTCACATGACAAACCAGTTTCCTCATCCCCCTCCTATTTCTCAGTCAGACTGCCCCAGGGCAATGGCTATGTTCATGTGCATGACTGTGTGTGTGTGTGTGTGTGTGTGTGTGTGTGTGATTATGAGTGAGTACATGCCTTCTGTGCCCTGATACAGAACACACACAAAGTTCATGAAAAGATCCCAGCCAGTAACATATCCCTTTCTTTTCAGTCTTCATAACATGGTCCCAAGCCAGTGACAGCATGGGTTGGTTTATCACGTCCAGCAATAAGAACCCCGTGGGCTTTTCCTAATAACTAAACCAGCAGGGATTGTAGGTGTCAGGTGTGTGAGCATTTCAACAGTTGAAACTTGCATTTCTGAAAAACTGGCAGGCAAAAACACTGTAAAACAAAGACTTAACACTAAAAGAGAAGCAGCTGCACCGTACAGCATGCTATAATGTGTGCAGTGGTCTGCTGTGACTACAATGTTTACTGCGTTCTCTTTGTGACAGCAGGAGAGTGCCAATAAAATCTCAGCAGGAAGGATCGAGCTTCCACAAACAACCTCCCCTTTCCGAACACTCTCCCATAGGGTTCAATCACTAAAACTACAATACACTGCGGTTGTTGCAGTCACGCTACTCTCCCTCTGTGCCTTTCCACCTCAATGCCTTATTTTTGGTGTCTGTCTCTGTCGTTCTTTCTCTGTACATCTAGTTATTCAAGGACAACATAATTCATTCATCTGAAGAGACAGGGTGGGGATTTGTTGAGGATGTTAAATAGCAGAGTGAACAAAGGCAGTGTGGTGGTTATGAAATGAAATGGAAGGGACTTAAGATAATAAAACAGGTGTGGATATGCTCCTGACTTTAAGAATAGCACCCTTAATTCAGGGGAACACAGAGCAACGGAGAGTGAAAATGGGCAAATCAGTAACAAAAAAAAAAACAACAAAACACTCCCTTTTGAACAAAAAAACAAAAAATAAGATGTTAAGTTGTATTATTGGACCACATAGAGTTGATGTGCGTGGTAGGAGTCAGTGTGGTGACTGTGTGGAAAGCGAGGTAAGAGTGTTAATCAAACACACATAAATTCACACACACACAATCGCTCTCCCACACACACTCCTTGAAGGTCCCCAGTGACATGCTCCCCTTAAATTAAAACAGTTAAAAGTAAAGTAATACTCTCTATATATAGCAGGTTAATATTACTACACTTGTCTCCATGGTAACTAGGTTAAGAGACAGCCATTCTAGGATCAGAGGAGACAGGTAGGGCTGTTGTCTGGAAAGGATGAAGATAATACTACCATATCTTCATGGTAAGAAGACAGGTGTGAGACTACCATATTAGTGGGGTAGTACGGTGGTCCACTGTAATGGACCAGTCGTTATGGTAACAACGGTGTGGGAGCGCCACACTGAGATGAGGGTTGAGGTTTGGGGATCTGGCAGTGAGATGTGTCCATAATCACTCAGGGCCGGAGGAGGGGTGGCTGGCACCTTTGCTGCAGATATCACCGTACCTCATATTCTCTTCCTAGCCACCTCCGCGTCCTGGCACTCGACGGCCGACAGCGCTATCAGCATCTGGGCCGCGTAGTAGGTGGCCATGATGATGGCACGTGAATGGGGCACAGGGAAGCAGAACTTGTTTACGGCGATGGTGAGGTCAGAGACCATGAAGAGCACGGCACCCAGGCAGGCGGACAGCTTGGTCCAGGTCCACAGGTCGTTGGCAAACTGCAGGCCTGCCACGGCCCTCCAGCCCATGAAGCCGATCAGAGCGATGTAGACGGCCACCAGGTAGGTGAATGGGCCGGACAGGTAGGGGTACAGCATCATGTAGCTCAGAGAGGACACGACAGTGATTATCAGACCAGCAGACACGTTAAGAGGCTTCATCCCAAAGGCAGAGGAGTAGAGGATGTGGGTGATGGCAAACATCAGAAGGCCTGTAGGACATTATAGATATATGATTAAATCTGAATACAATCGTGCAAAGTGGCATCATATCTATCTATCCAGTGTAACTGATAAGCAGCTTAAATACATACACGTAAGAGCTCAGCATTATTTGCCAGTGTTTCTGTTGCTTATGATAACTGCGTGCTTGCCAAAGTCCTTGCTGAGAACTGGAAACACTGTGACATTGTGATATCAAGTCACAACAAGTCTAACAGGACAATAAAATGTAAACAGTCAGACGATCAGCTATTTGTAAGCAAGCCAAAAACTTTATTTTCAAAGCCGTGATCAGTGTGAGAACTTTTCTAATTTTCTAGAGTAAATAGATCACAGTTTAACCAAACTATGATAGAAGTTTACGACTAACATGTTGTTTGCCTCTCTTGCAAATAAATTTGGCTAACCTAGAGTTTTAAAGCCTGTATGATTATATGGCTCATTGTTTGGACGCATTAATAGCAATGACCAAAACTACAACAACAAAGACCAAAGCTGAGATTGTCTTTTAATACATTAAACCTAAAAATGGTTCTGATTCTGATTAAAGACATAAAATCCACATGAAAGAAGCTCATCCCGTAGATGAAACATAAGCAAAGCGACTCAGTCTATGAGATTTCTCCTCACCGTGGACGAAGTAGCCCTGCTCCTGCCAGATGAGAAATGCATCACCGAGAGCAGAAAAGATGAGGCCAGCCAAGATCTTGCGGGCACTGGGGTGAGCACCAAGGAAGCTGAAGCCGTGTGCCAGTAAAAACACCCACAGACAGAAGATGGGCAGACATTTGATCAGAGCGCTGAACCAGGATGGGCTTGACGTGGGCAGCCACAGGACAAAGTATACACACGTCGCTTTGAAGAATGGCACCAACTTGGGGCCTTCACTCTTGACCTGAAAGCAGAATAAATATTAAGATTATTTTTTGAGTCACACTTACATGAGGAGGTTCTATTCTGTGAGCCTAAACAATGTGATAATATTATATTAAAGGACCAGTGTGTAGGATTTAGTTGTATCTAGCGGTGTAGTTGCTGACTGCAACACCCGTGCCTCACCCCCTTCTTCCTAGCTTGAAGGAGAAAGAAAAGAAAAAAACTTGCAAAAAATGTGAAATGTTGAACAACATGACTCTGTTGAAGAGGATCTACAGTGTCTGTTGATATAAAGGGCTCATTTTAAGGTAACAAAAAAATAACAATTCTTATTTTTAGGTGATTATACACTAATGAAAACATAGTTATCAATATTATGTTCTATTTATGGCATATTCTGTAAATATAGCCCCCTAAATCTTACATAATGGACCTTTAAACTAGATTTATTAAAGGGGCCTTTATCTCAGTCTCAATAGTCGGCACTGTGTGTGTTTGAGGAACAGTATCTGACATCTTTAATTAAAAGAGGGAACATAGTAAGCAGGAGACTTTAAGTACTTCTCCTTATTTGAGAGAGTGGTTTCGGGTTAGGACTGGAAGATTCTTCAGGCTTGCTTTGTGTGGTCATTAGTTTACATCATTGTGTCAGACATGCTCGTGATTTGTGACTGAACGAAACTCTGCGGAAAAGACATGCAGGAGAAAAACAAAATGCTCCCACGCTGTCACTTTGACTCCCTCTAACCTTTTCTTCTCTTCTTTTTTTGACCATCTTGTTTTTGTTTCTCCTCTCCTCCTCTGCTTCACCTTCAACTGTATCTCCTGTTCTTGAGAACTGTGGAGTATATTCAAGTCTCCATTTCTTCTTTCCTACTGTGTAACCAGCCATATTTCCTTCTGTCCAAATAAATGAGTCCCAACAGGGGCTCAAAACACTACAAAAACAGGCAGAGGTTTCACAGCACCTCTGGAATCACCACCCATTTTTGATTCTGAGAATCACTCTTTTTTGGACCCCGGGGACTAAAGAGAGAGAAAAAGGGAGAGGTTGTGTTAGGAGGGACTGAGTGAGGGTTCACTAGAGCTGAGATAACTGGAGGAGAGATGAGGCGGGATACAAGTGAGACAGGGAGGGGAGGACTAAGAATGGGGTTACAGGGCAACAGTTGAAAGGATTACGCTGCTATTTGATGTCCCAAATGGTTATTTTCCAGTGGCCATTTTGCATTTTTCTCCACAAACATTTTGTGGTAAAGAATATGAAGTGGAAAATGATGCAAACGAAAGCGGTGCTCCAGCTGCAATATCAGCAAAAGAATAAGTAAGTAGGGCAGAAGAAAGGAAGCGGGAGGAAGCATGGGGAAGTAAAGCTTTGTAAAGGGGAGAGAGATGGGGTTACTGGCATTCAGATGACAGCTGGATTTAGCAGTGGACAAGTGAATAGGGGAGAGGGAAGAGGTGAGAGGGGGAGGAGAGAGAGAGATAGAATGAGGGGTCAATCTAGTTCATATGGTTTATGCTCCTGGAGGAGGGCAGGAGGGGGAGCCCCCTGATTGCACAACTGCTCAATAAAACAGAGTGACCTCCACTCCGGGTGAAGCTAACACAGCGGGACAGCAATAAGGATTAGACACAAAGTTCACACATGATCAGACATAAAACACAAACCGAGGTGTTAATCTTTAAATCACACCATCAGAGAACGATCAAAAGAGCATTACTTCATCTCCAAAATATTGCCTTTCTGAAGCCTGCAGGATGCTGAGATGATTATTTATACGTTAAATCTATCTAAAGATGTCAAAACTTTTAAAAAAAGAAAAACGATGGTTCATCACTCCAGTTTTAGCTGAACTACTCTGACTCTGTGCATCAAGATCTAAAATGATTGAAGACTGACCAAGAATGCAGACACCCTGTTGTTTTATGTGTTTTCACATTCACTCAAATCTTCCACTGTGGCTTTGGTACATGTTCAGAAGCCATGCTCCCAAACTGTGGGACACCATTTCCAAATATATCAGGGATTTAAGTGAACAATTTGAAGTAACAGCTCACGTCATTTTCAACTAACTTTTTCCTGTCTCTATACCTGTAATTATTTTTTTTCATCACTACTATTCATGCTATGTTGTACTTTACCTTGAGCTAGATAGAAGTAATTTAGCAATTTAATTATTATAGGTCTCACTGTCTGGTAGCTGTAACTGTGACTTCTTCCTGATGCATTTTCTCATTGAGTTTCCACAACCTAGGGAAGTTTCATGCCTTTTTTTTTAGTTAAATTTGATTTGCCTAAAGGACAAAAAACAGCTTACCACTGTCAGAGTCTGGTCTGGCAAGACTGAGATGAACTGAGATTCTGAATTTGCTCATTTTCCAGTTTACTTTATTTACTTTGTGTTATATAAACAGTGTTAAGTAAAATAAGCTGGTAGAGCTACACTGCTACGCTGTGAATTTTACTCTCTCCATTTAATATATCATCAATCTCCTCCAGATGCAGGTAACATGAGAGTCATTTTTTCCAACAAGGTTAAATTAAAGGTGTTTAATCGAATGTACCCATCTTATCTCTTATCTATTATGTACTGTACTTTGCCTGGCCTTCATAAAACAAATGGAAACATAAATAGAGACTAAAGCTAGTCCTAAGACAAAAATGTGTGTGTCTGTGTATGTGTGTGTGTGGGCGGGAGAGTATATTGAGTCTATCTATCCTACTAAAGGCCAAATGGTGCCAAGCAGAGGAGACAACCCTGGCAACACTCCCGGACTGGCCAATGTCATAACTGTTTATCAGGCCACTGGTGACTATTTAAGCACAGGACACAAGAAAGCACGTATCCGTTGTACTGTCAGGACTCAAGGAATGGCTCGATGCACTGCAAAGATATCTATTATTTAATAAAGAATACCTGCCAGAGATCTGCTGGCCAAGGTCAAATGACATTTAGGCTTAACGATCCATGATTACAAACAGTTTGATTGTTATCGGTGGGGGGAAGAACTAAAAAAAAAAGTAGATGGCCAGTGTCTAGTAGGGGATTTGGCGGGTGAATACAGATTTCAGGGAGGAAGGTGGGAGGAAGTCAGAGATTCCCATAGCCTTTGGTCCGATTCATGCTGCGTTTCAGCCATTCACTTTGCAGTTTCCCTTTCTATTGTTGTTCATGTAAACCTACTGTACACAATGAGAAAAGAGCTGCAAGTAGGAGAGAGACTAAACGGAGTATGGGAGAATCCACAAAGCATGCAAAAGCTACTCTTTTAAATCTTCCAATAAAGGTGTATCTGACTGTATCATTAGCTGAAAGAAATGTAATCTAAATGATGATCATGTCCGGTAGATCTTACTGCAATTGTCAAATCACCTACAGCAGTATTATCTGATGTAATTGTTCTTCTCTAATACATGGCTCCATATCCCATTAGGCTAAAAAGTGATTTCATCAAATTGATACATCAAGACGGCCTAATTGCCTGGTGGAATTCACAAACTGCTCCACAGTGGATGTTTTATTTCTCTAAGGCTCGGCCTAGTTCTCCTGTTCAATGTCTTGCACCCGAATGAGATTGTCTGGGTTCTGCGGCACGGTATCATCTCAGTTGTAACCGACTCCACTCATTGATTGAGGCGTCAGTTTGTCTACAGGGACCCTGAAGGGGACATTAGCGAAGGCTATAAGCCCTCTCTGCTGACATTCAGCTGTTGACAGCTTGAAAGAACAGAACATGCCGTCTCATTTGGGAGGCAAATGAAATGAATCATTATGTTATCATCTTGCTGTCTGAACAATAACATTATAAACGAATGCTGTTTGCTGTGCTGCGCCACATACAGCCGCCACTGTCCCCTGTTAAAGAATAACTTGGTTAACGATTGACTGTATTTGCACGGTCACTAACAAGCAATCCTTTTATTTTTGTTGTTGTTGTTGGATTAAACAGGATGGAATGACTCCCTGGTAGCAGCCTGTTATCCAAACCCAAACATGGTACCAAACAAAAGATTCTTGCAAATTATTTCCTGCAGTTTTAAACAACAGGATGGGGTGCTTCTTTATCCGTTTTAAACTACAAATAAATGTACTTTTTCAAACTAGCAAATGATGCAGAACTATCAGCAACTTATTTGACTCCGAGCTCATCTTGTAGCTTCAGGCCAGGAAGGAGCAAGCAGCTGCTAGGTACTAATGCTTCTGCACCTACAATGAACCAACAAAAGCACTGCACTGAAGCATTGAATAACACCCAGCCAGGACGAACATCTATTCAGCCATTCTGGGACATACACTAGCCAAGTGTTAGAAACATGATACCCGTAAACATACAGTATAAAAGATCTGTTAGCTCTTGCGTATGCATTTGGCAGAGGGGAGGTGTAATATAAGCAGGAACAGCTGGCATGTGAGTCTTATGACGTTACTTCAATGTAGTATCACACGACACTGTTTCCTTCCTTACAGCTGCTTTAACTCCAAGGATAACTTGAGGTCAATCCTAGACAGGCAGCACAGTACAGCACAGCACAATATAAGCACCCAAAGGCTTCCTAGACCAACACTCAACTTCATCTCAGTTGAAGCATGCACCTTTGTAACATAACATTTTTGCTGAATTATATAAAGGCAGTTTTTAAAGTGACACTGAGTTTTAGGGACAAAAGTCACCTCAGCAACTGTTTCAATAAAACTAAAAAAGCAAAGTGAAGCACCGACTGCATCTCTGGGCTACAGCAGGCACCTGCCAGCAAGTGCAAAGTCCACATTAGTTAAGGACAGCATGTGACCGTCAGTATGTGCTCTCATCTGTAGGATAAGAGTTGATAAATGACCCTAAAAGCACAACAGTCTCTCCTCCAGACGGCAAGGAGTGTGGCAGTGTTTATTCAAAACCTTGTTTAGAGTCAGAAATGCAAAGAAAGCCTAAATATAACTGCATTTTAGGTCGATGTAATAATAGTTATAGCAGCATGTAATGGGGTAATAATCCTTTTGAGCAGGAATAGAGGCTGCACTTGTATAATCTAACTTAGGTAACAGTTTACATTACAATGCTCAAATCAAATTATACCGATCATACAGTACTATTAGACCACTGCATACAAAAATAAGCCAAATTAAAAGGAAAATTACGATGACTAATTGACTTTTCTTTCCTTCCCTACTCAGCACATCACTGTAATACTGAGGCAAAAGCTTTAAAGAAGTTAAGCAACCTCTCGGGGCCTGCACAGCATCGTTGTCACTACGGCAACCGGTCTGCATGGCAAGCATTCCTCCACACAGGCTACACATCAGGGTTTACTACAGGCCAAGCTACACCACACCATCCTACATGGCCCCTTGCAAATGGGGTAAAATTTCATAGCAGCTCTGGCAAAGTGAGAGGATGCTAGGAGGGGTTAAATTATTCATGAAGCTGTCACTTTTTCTTTGGTCAAAAATATCTAACTTCCTGCAGGTGCACTTGGGTCAATTATGTAGAAATTGGATAATGGGTAGGCTGAACAATGGAGTCTATGTAAAGCACAGCTACAGCAAAGAAGATGAAAAGAAAGGCAAGCCACAGCAGGGCACTGCTCGGCGCATGCGTTGCTGGAGGATACAGGAAAGAAAAAAGACAGGGGGGGAAAAAAAAAGGTCGTCACATGACAGGTTTTCTTTTTGTCAGGGGCTGCCTTTGGAAATTTGTGGAAACGTCTTTCTGTAGGTGGAATATCGAGGAGGAACAACGTGAACAGCCGCTGTGTTAAAACGTCAGAGAAGCGAATACACTTGAAATAAAAGTTCCTGGTTTGAGTCACCAACACACACGCACGCACGCACGCACGAACAGATGCACATTATAAATAACGAAACATTAAGCTAGTGACAACATCGTGAGAGTCCAAGGACACCTGGAGGAACATTTCCAATTTAGCAAACAGACATTTTTATTTACTGCTAATTAAGTTATCACCAAAACACCATTCGCTGGCCTTCGAAGATAAAGTTTGACATGCAAAGCTATGAATAATAACCCAAATAAAAACACACAGCTATGATTTAGTAACTCTAACCAGTCACTACTGAACATATAATGGCATAAACATGAACAGGGATGTATTATCTTATGTTCGGAAGTGTTGTTATCATGTAGCTAAACTAGCTACCAGTGTTATTCCTGTTTAATGTGTGACAAATATCAACGCTGGTACTCACAACTGTTACCGGAGAAACCATGTCTCCCTCGCTGGTGTCCGTGTCTCTTAATAACGGTGTATAATATCAAAACTCGGTTTAGGTCCCCCTGTTTATGTTGCTCTGTGTGAGGGATGCCAATTGTTTTTGTCCTCGCTCCGGTGGGCGGTCCGACGTCCAGTAGGAGGCGAGAGGACAGCGGTGGTGTGGGCGTGATTTCCTCTTTCGTCCAATAGGAGAAGAGAGTGGTCCTGACGGGGGCGGGTCATGCTGTCACGGACACCCGGATTGGAGGAGGAGTCCGTCTGCTGTTTACATATCGGAGCAGATGGCCTTTATTTACATTTGACAGAAATGGAGCTTGTTGGTAAAATTTTGTTTCGAGTTTATTTTTGGATGAGGCTTTGTTAATGGGTCAGATTAGTCGTTAGAAAGCCTGACAAACACCTCTACGAGCTCTGAATGTTTCTCTATAATGAATGAATTGATCAGGATCGAGCGGATCTGCTGTCTAATTTCACATCAGATTTTTTCCTCCAGCAGTTTGGGGTATTCAGTCTTTTCAGTCTGGTTGTCTCACACATTAATATGATGAAAATGTTCCTCAGTTTGGAATATTAGTGTTATTAAGGAGATGAGTTTGGACTGAACGTTTGTAGACTAAATACTGTCAATATAATCCTGTGGTACTTCATTACATTATACACATAATTAAGCACATTTCAGTGCATTCATCATTGGATCGGACTGAATATTTGTTCCTTTCTCTCTTTTTTTTATTTCATTGAATTTCTGTGTTCCTCTTAGCTCTTTCAATGCTGTTGCTATATTTTAAACAAATAAACCTGTAGTAGTTAAATTGATATTTTTGTTGTGTTTGTATGGAAAATATTTACACCCAAAGTTATAAAGCACTTAAAATTTGTTTCAGAAGCTACTTGTGGGTGCCATAATATAAGTATGTTCAAGCTCAATTTAAGTCAAGTTCAGTTTAATTGTTCCATATCATACAGGCACAATCATGGTGAAATGTATGATTAATGTGCGTATTAATAAAGCACCCTGAAAGCTGAAAGTTTTGCTTTTGGTAAAGTTTGGCTACATTTTGAATGCTTCTGCATTGCAATGCAAGATTTGTACTTACTGTAATTTAGTACTGTTATGGTAGGCTACGTTATGTTATTGCCACTTTTACTTCAGTAAAATATCTACAGCAAATACTTGATTTCAAAACAAATTGATCTGATGAGGGAGAAATAATAAGAGTTACCCATGGAAACAGATTAAGTTATACTCCTACTACACACCATATTTCTAGAGTCTTCTAGAAAACGCCATATCCACAATGGTAGCGACATCATGTGGCATACAGATGTAAATTGTATGAAAAAAAATACATCTTGAACGGAAGTTACGCAAAGAAACCATGAGGGGGGGGAAAGGGGAAGTGCCTGTCACGCACAAAACCAAACCACACACTTTATTAATGAAGACATTTAAGAGGAGATTTGAATTCATGTGATGTAAACATGTCAGACATATATGTTATCTGATAAACACCAGTCTGGATAAATACTTTTAATGTCTTGTTAAATATTTGGTCTACTTTTAAATGTACTTTTACACCTGATTTACTCAATATTACCCTTTTAATATATTTATCGTAAACAAATCATTCAGAGCTCCTTTTGTTCGTCGTTTGTCAACAGCAATGTAATGATGTCACATGGTCTCGTGTGTTTAAACAGTTTAATAGAATGAGACAAAATATATTTTCACTGATGTTAAATGTTACAAACTCCACTTGGGTTCACCGTTCCGACCTTTCTTCTTATCTATCAAGATAAATATCACCCCCTCTCTAGTCGTGAATTTACATGAGATAAGAAATAAGTCAATCACCGTCGTTGTACACTACTCGCTTAGTAGTTTAAGAAACCGTCCCCATCTCACACATGCCTAGACATCTGTAAATCTTATAGTTACATATTATACACCCCAGACCGAAACAACACATCGACCTTGCTGTGTTAACTGACGCTTTGTAATCTCACAAAGCCGGAAGTACGCACAAGTGAGTCATCTCGCTTCCTTAGAGTACTCTCTGGACCCTTTAATTTGTCGGTGTTTCTCGCTGTTAGTCTCTAGTAACACCCGATGTTTGTTGCGCCTGACTTTTTAGTGTTTTTCTTTCAGTAGGCTTTAACCGTATACATATTTTGATGGATTTTTGCCTTAGTTTGGTGTGTTATATCATTACAAAAGGACAAGTTCGTCTTTCAGGCTTCTTCTTCTTCTTCGCCGGCTAACGTTAGGTTAGCTAACTTCGCTAGCGTGTGCTGTCGTTAATTAAGCTGACGAAGTAAAGTAGTGCTAACTGTTCAGTGTACGGTTTAGCCTCCCATGGAGTTTGCTCTATAACGTGTTTTTCTTAAAGCTATCCAAGTGCCGTTTGATAACGCCAAACCCTCAGCCTGCTTATCTGTTTGTAAGCTAAACGCTAGCTGTAGCCCTCCTGGATGAGTTTTGCCTGATTCGCTTCATACAGCCGGCATACATCACCTGCTGACAAAATGATGGACTTTGATAATATATTGGACATTGCCTCCCAAAACCAGGGAGTCGGTGGTTCACAGGTAAGTTAAAGACTGTCACTTGTGCTCCATTTAGTCAGGCCGAACATTAATATGCGAATTTGTGAGCACACAAATGCCAGCTCATCTGTCTGAGGATCCCTCATGACCCTGCACGCTAGGCTATGAAGGTGCCAGTCACGTTTTTAGGTTATGTCCTATCCATGTATGTCCTTATATAACTAAGACATTTGAGCCCTGAAAATGTCAAAGAGAGTTCTATGACTGCTCCATATTCAATAAGCTGTAAATTACAATGCATTTTTATTTTTTTTTGTCTGTCTTTGAGCAGAAAAGATACAGTTTACAAGCTGGGCCACCCAAAAAGGACCCGAGGTCGAAAGGAGTAAATCCTGCTGCTGTGCAGGCACTCCTCAAAAAGCAACACGTCGAGACCAAAAAGAAAGGTAACAACATTAAATTATGGTCGATACCCGGAATTTGATGTGTCTTCATTCTTTTTCATTATTTTTAACATGTGATATCTGTTTTCTCACTTCAGAAATTCAAAATAAGAAAAAAAAGGAGGAGCTACTCGCCAAGAGGGTTGAGCTGAAGTCGGACCGTAAAGCAAGAGCCATGGCTTCCAGAACTAAAGACAATTTCAGAGGCTACAATGGCGTCCCGATGGTAGAGACACCCAAGAAGAGGAGAACGAAACAAGAAATGCAGCAAGAAAGATCGATGAATGATGAAAGGTTTAGGAATAACTCACTTGACCCAGAGGATGATGAGGATAACTATGAGTATGAACAGACAGATTCAGAACCAGATCAGGAACCAGAGCCACTGAGACCAGGGAAGACTACAGGCGTTAGTGGGAGTAAAAGTAGCGATAAGCTCTCCTCTAAAAGAAACAGTGGGCCACCAAAGCCCGCTCCACCTCCCATGAACTTTGCAGACTTACTCAAATTGGCAGAGAAGAAGCAGTTTGAGCCAGTCGAGCTAAAATCCAAGGCAGTGAAAAAGGAAGAAAGGCTCCGCACAGCTGAAGAGATAAGGGAGCTGGAGATGGAGCGCAAGGCTAAGAGACCTGACAAAGATCGGGACTCAAAGACAGAGAGGGAAAGAGACAGCAAGTCCCAGTCTAGCTCTAGTTCAAATAGAAAAGGCACTTTAGAGAGGGAGCAGAAGAACTGCAAACCACAGAAGAACTCCGTAGAGAAACCAGGTCTGCCCAGTGGCTCAGGAAAGAAGTCTCACCAAAACCAGATTAGCGATAAAGGCCACTCTTCTTCCAAGCCCCAAGGTGGTGACAGAGAGAGAGAGAGACCCAAGACATCTCACAGTGATAGAGACAAATTCAAGTCAAGCTCGTCTAGTTCATCTGGTGCCATAAACAGTAAAGTTCCTTCGAAAGCCACATCTTCTCAGGTTTTAGCCAAACAGGTGGGCTCCAAGCCCTCCTCTAGCCACAAATCCAGCACCTCAAGTGACCTTAGTTTCAAAAAAGAAAGCTCCTCATTATACCAAGGAAGAGCGTCAGGCATTCCTGGGACCAGGCCTCCTGGTTCAACTGTAACAGGCCAAAAATCTCAACATGGGAGCTCACAGCAAAACAGGTCGAGTCAGGGTAACTCATTGAAGCAGGGACCTATAGTCGGAGGCTCAAAATCTGGAAAGGGAGAACCGCTAAGGCCTGGAAATAATTCTGCAGTAAAATCAAGTGGTAATTCAGTGATGAGACCTTCATCAGGTGGCTTGCCTAAGGCAGGGGGCCAACCTCAGGCAAGACCTGGAGGCACACTCCAGGCAAGACCTGGAGGCGGCACACTCCAGGCAAGACCTGGAGGCGCCCCACAGGCAAGACCTGGAGGCACACTCCAGGCAAGACCTGGAGGCGCCCCACAGGCCAGGCCTGGTGGGAGGGGCATGCTGGCTCACTCTGGAGGTAGTGGATCCCGACCTCCAGGGGTTGGACCTGGTAGTGGAGGAGCAGTACAAGGACGACCGACTGGCAACATTGCATCAGGACCCGGAAGACCCAAGTGCACTGTGGTGTCGGAGACCATCTCATCCAAGAATGTTGGTGGATCCAGACCAGGAGCCCCTCCTCGTCCAGGCATGCAACAGAGACCTGGGATGCCACCAAGGCCAGGAATGCAACCAAGGCCAGGAATGGCTCCCAGACCAGGAATGCCACCCAGACCTATGATGAACAGACCGCCAGGTAAGAACCACGAAGAGGATAAGATCATCATAATTTCAAATCATAGGCATGATATTACCAAAGAACTGAATTTGTCATTGTTGACATTGTTGAGTACACATTTCAGTGGTTGTCATGACCTTCATTCACACAGCTCATTTCAGTACAGTATTACAAAGTGTCAAACTACAGCTAGAGCTACTAACAAGGACAAAACATGCTTTGCTGAAACTAAAATAACATTATTATTCCAAATCATGGTGAGACAACAAATAGAATAGAAAGGGTAGAAAGGATACGGGATGCAGTAGGTGGTGTAAGAGCTGCAGTCACTTGAAGTAAGCTTGTTTCTACTTGCTTGTTTGGTTCATGCTCTCAACCAGAGCAACATAAAAGAAAGCAATTAAGTTTAGCGTCTTGTTAAAGCATGTTGTTTGGCACAGCTGGTTGAGAATTGAGACAACAATGTAGGGAAATAACTTGATACTATCATTGGATATCGCCTTCACTGCATGCTCTGCATACATCCATAGAAACATCTCTGTGGTAACTGAGCAGCAAACGGCATTGAACTTAATGACTGCATTCATATTATGTGATATTTATGCAATTTTTACACGTAGAGCCGATATATGCTCATAACACACATACCCATTAGCAACACATTACACGAATGCTGTAAAACAAGCATGCAATGCATGTTTAAAAAGTAATGTAGTGTAATACAATAAACAGCTGGTGACATTATGCCAACACACTGAAACTACACAATCAGTACTACAGGTCAAATGGTTTGTTTGCCAAACTGAATGAAGTGTGTCAGCAACATTCGGCATCCTGTCCTAATCATTATTCCACGTCAAAGAGCAGCGATCTTCTCAAATCACTAGCTTGCTAGTTTTAGCGTCCCCTAGCTTCCCAAGCAAGACCAAACGTCCTCTTTCTAGTGTGTGTACTGTATATTCATGCTAATAATTGTGTATTTGTTATCCAGGTACAATGTTACCACCCATCACCTCTGCATATAAGAGAAAATATGAGGATGAAGATGATTATGACTCAGAAATGGACGATTTTATTGATGATGGAGGTGAAGATCAAGACCAAATTTCCAGGCACATTAAGGAAATCTTCGGCTATGATCGAACCAAGTAAGTGTTGTCCCCCGAACATTCTAGTCACCAGTCATTTCACTGCATTGTAAACCAAATTCTATATAAAACCTTTTTGCTTTTAAACTCCTCAGATACAGGGATGAGAGTGACTATGCACTTAAATTCATGGAGAGCAGCTGGAGAGATCTGCAGAAAGAGGAGGCCAGGAGGTAAGATGAAAAAAATGAACCTTGCAGTCTTTAATTCTGGGTGTGCTTTTTGTCCTGAGAGCTGTAGTATTAACCTCCTTTGCATAATGTTATGTTGTTTTTTTCACAGTATGTTTATTGGCATTTTCTTACAACATCCTAACAGGACAACATACATTAACAATAGAATTTGAGACTACATACAAGTACATACATTATGCAGACAAACACACACACACTCTCACCCACTTGCACCAATATACGGTAGAATACAAATAAAATATTTCCCAACATGATTTACAATTTTCTTTAATGTAAAGTGCATCCATACTCTTCCTACACAGTGCAATGGCCCCCCTCGCTCGAAGAAGTCCAGAAGTTTAGTCCGTTTAAAATCCTTCAGATATATTCCAAGTACACAGAGGCCGGCATTAAAGGGGACTTTAATGGTCTGACAAACATTTAGTAACATCCTTCCAGAAATTTTGGATCTTTAGACATTCCCATAGACAGTGAAATAGAGTGCCTTTCTCATCCAAACATTTAAACATCTGGGATATTAGCAGACATACGGTATAGCCTGACAGGAGTTCCCATTAACCATTTACATTGAAGTCATTTAAATCTTGTATATATCATCTGTGTTTGTGCTTTTTAACAAGCATCATTCCAATCTGTCTCATCAGTATCCTCTTATAATGTTATGTTTTTCTGTATTCCCTGTGCTTTCTCCACTTTAGCTTGAAACTGGCAGTGCAGGAAGACCTGGAGGAGGAGAAAAGAGAGGAAGATGAAATTAAAAAGAATGCCAAAAGGAAAAAAAAGAACTGAAGCCCCTTTCTTGTTGAGATGACTTAAAAGAAAGACAGGACATGGGGTCTGCCAACACATGAAGCCCGCTAACTGTGTCCACCTCGGCTTTCTCTCTGCTTCTCTCCCCATGTTCGGGAAAAAAGTGGACTCACACATGACATTATCTCAAGAGGAAAAGTTAAAGAATTTTAGTCAAAGACAAAATATGCACAAATCATTCAGGCATTAAAGCCGGTAGGATGTGACGAAACATTTCCCCTGTTATATTATTTATTTTCCCCCCCAACGAGTGCAGGGTTTACACTGTCAACAGTTTCTCAAAGGAACTGAGTCGCAAAGAGAACTATAAATATGGATGAGTGTGAGTTTTTTTTTTTTAGACTAACAATGACATACAGTCTCAAGTGTTGATAACATGCTATTTTTGAGCAGAAGTTGTTGCATATTTTTCCAAACAACCTTTGATTGTAACGTCAAAACTGAATATGCAGAAAACATTGCCACTTGACGTGTTGTGTGTTTGTCTTTAAAATGATGTGAGAGATTGCATAAAGGGTTTTATTTAATTGTTCAGTTTTATGTGAATGTTTTCTCAAATATGACAATCTTAGCAATATATACAGAATTTAAGCTCTGCCACAGATTGTACAAGATGATTTTTGGAT
The DNA here is from genome assembly GCA_946959425.1 of Argyrosomus regius. NCBI lineage: Eukaryota > Metazoa > Chordata > Actinopteri > Sciaenidae > Argyrosomus > Argyrosomus regius. The sequence goes on from OX336886.1 coordinate 18,276,742, forward strand.
GTCATGAAAAAGCAGTAAGATCTTCTTTAAATGCACTGCGTGGAATATCGTTTAATTACGTTTTTTTTAGGTTTATTATTGAAAGAAACGTGTGTTGGTGAGCTGTGCGTGCCTTTTCTTCCCTCTTGGCCTGCCGTAAGTGACGTAAAAAAGTGGGAGGGGCCTGCCGTTTCGCTTAGCTACTTCGGAAAGTTTGCGGAAGTTTGTTTTTATAGCTGAAGTTGAAGTCACCCGTGAAGAGGCTCAAATCAGACACAGGCGTCTTTTTTTGGGTTGTAATTCAATAGATGGACCTCCAGTCAGAGAAAACACAGCGTGTCCTCTCAAAGGTTAGTCATTTATAACATGAACAGCTCTGAGAACTGATTTAATTTAACACTGTTTTGCTATCGGTGCCGTTTAGCTCAGGAGGCTAACCTATAAAAATGCTGTTTGGTTTAACTAACTGGTCAAACCAGCTTTGTCACATGTTCTGGGAAAATATCACGGGACTGATTTTAATAGAAAATGAATTGTTTTTTAAGAAATCAAATGATATGAAAGTCCTCGGATACTAAATCACTGCCCATCTCGTCGCTTCGTGAAGTTAATACCAAAACAAACTGGTTGATACTTGATGCTAAATTGTCCAAATGCTAACAACTAAAAGCTAACATGTAGACCTTCTGTCATCCTATTTCTCTATAATTTCTGTTAAAGTGCTAAAAGAAAACATCCTCGTAGTATCTGACCAGTGTACACAACAGCTCACTTGAATGTGAACACAATAAAATCCTGAGTGATCTGATGAACCCTTCAAGAATCTGGCAGTATAATATATATATATATATATATATATATATAATATATATATATATATATATATATATATATATATATATATATATATTGAGGTTTGATTTATTTATTTTGATAAAAGAAAAATTAAACAGCTGATTTTCCAGGCACAGAAAACACTGAATCCACATAATTAGCTGATAACAATGATTTAAAAACATGGTGGACAGAAACTGAAACCTTTTTATGCCTCACAATAGCATCATTAATTTTCACCATTTGTTTTGCATTAGCCACGCACTGATGAGTCTGCCTTTTTACTTTTGGGTATTAGTACAAATTCCACGATGTTGCTATTGAGGAGCTGGAGAAAGTCAATCGAATCTACCCTGGTATGGTAGCATCCACTGGGACATACAGTGAGTTTTTCTTGGATCTTTTGTAGACCTCACATAAATCACATGTATTTCTTCCCGAAGACTCACTGTCCCTGTTGTCACTTTCAGCATTTACTGACAGCACCCAAAAAGATCTCCTGAGATTAATTGGGAACCTCCCTGTTAAGTATGAAGGTAAGTGTGAAACTGTCCGAAGATAAAGGGAATTTACATTGTGTGAGGCCATTATTCTGTACTGGTGGATGACGGGTGTTTCTATCTTAAGGCCGGTCCTACAACTTCCCCATTCAGCTGTGGCTGCTGGACTCATTCCCCTTCACTCCACCCATATGCCTCCTGAGACCCACCCCTAACATGGTTATCAGAGAGGGCAAGCATGTTGACGCTCGAGGACGGCTCTTCTTGCCGGGGCTGCACAACTGGGATTATGTAAGGCTTTATCATTTTTTGGTGAAATTAAAAATTGCTCCAAAGAAGTCCTGTGGTGTTTTCATCAGTGTTGCTGTTTGTTTGTTTTTTGCTCCCTAACAGCCCAAATCATCTGTAGCGGGTCTTCTGAATGAGATGACTGCCAAGTTTGAGGAGGAGCCTCCACTGTCTACAAGAGCTACAGGAGACAAAGACCCCCATGACCTTCTTGCTTTTGTCTCTAATCTCCAGATCAATGATGGTGCTTCACGTGATATCCAGCTTTGTTGTTGATGATCAATAATCAGACAACCGTGTGCTATTTTTAGCTTAACTTGTGTCTGTTTCAGGTGTAATCAGACATCACGATCAATCAGCCAAAGTTTCAGTCATCGGAGGAGGAGATTTAGGAATGGCATCAGTGATGAGCATTTTATCAAAGGTAATCACCTTTGTCATGTCGCATGTGTCGTGTCAATGTCACATTCTAACACTGATTTAAAAATGTTTTTCTTCTCATTCCCATCCAGTGTAAAGTGGATAAACTTGTTTTCATTGACGTCGCTGGCTGTTCCACCAAAGGCGGCAGTACAGACCTCGATATTTTCAGTCTGCCCAAGGTTGAAGTATCCAGAGGTACGTCACTTTCCACACTGTCACACAGCAATGTACAAGTGCCTCTTTGCTGAGTCATCCCTGATGTCAGGTCGTCTCAAAGGTAGCAGACTGGCTTTGTGCTTAGGGTGCCTGTCTTTGATGACACACCCCTATGACAGCAAGCATTCACTGAATCCCAACCAGCTGCTCTGTTGTAGGTGAACCTGAATTTTGCAGAAACATAAAAGACAATGTGCTCATCAGAGATTAATCAAGAGTTAACAGAGAAACAGAAACTGTTTTTCTACAAGGCTTGCTGTCAGATGTGTGCAGAATTTAACTGATGATCACTCTTCTTCATTAGATTTATCAGCCTCTGTGGGTTCCAAAGTCGTGGTGGTGACTGCAAATGCATGGAGCAGTGAGCAGTCGTACGTAAGCGTGGTTCAAACGAACGTGGACTTGTACAGAGGAATCATCCCAAATCTGGCACGTCTCAGTCCTAATGCAATAATGCTCATCGCTTCTCAACCAGGTTGGTGTTGGTGATAAAGACACACCTGTCCACTCTGCTCATTAACCTTTTACATATTGTCAGACTCTGTTTTTTTTCCTGTCCAATTCCAGTGGACATCATGACCCACGTTGCCTGGAGGCAGAGTGGCCTGCCGCCGACACAGGTGATCGGAGCGGGGTGTAACCTGGACTCAGAGCGACTTAGTCACGCTCTGGATATTAACCTGAACACTCACAAACCAGCCTGGATCATAGGAGAGTTCTCAGACAACAAAAGTGAGCCAAAAGGATCAGTTAGATTTGTACACAAAGGCCTCGTGTATCATTAAGTGTCACAGTGAATGTCTGACTGGCTCTTTTTTTAAAAATCTTTTTATTGTTTGATTATCTGCCTATGTTGTTTTTGTTTTGAATTTTTTTTTTTTTTTTGCATAACCAGCAATCACATCTTTCCATTCATGACGCACATGATCGAGCTCGTCAATGTTTTTGTCTTGCAGTTGCTGTGATGAGTAACACTGGGCTGAGCTCCAGCAAGCAGCCAGAGATCGCATCAGGATCCGGCTCTACCAAACCATTGTTAGACAGGTACTGGCATGAATTAGCATGACCTGGAGTGACAGACAAATTGTGGACACAGGAACAAAGTTTTAGGAAATTAGAGAATTAGATGGGAAAGCACCTGCTTCTTCGATCTTATGTTGTTTTTTTTACTTTAAAATTTAAAGTTTAAAAATACATGTTTTTCTGTGCTTTTAGAGGGTTTGAGATCATTAAGAATCGAGGCCAGCGGTCGTGGTCCATGGGTCTGTCCATTGCTGACATAACAAACAGTGTCCTGACGGATAAAATGAAGCCCCACTCTGTCTCCACGCTGGCTCAGGTAAAACACACAGTGTCTGCTATTAAAACAATAACATTATTCTAACTGTCAACCTCACTATGTGTGCTCTGTTGCACTTCATTTATTTGTCCAGGTGTATAGAGTCTGTAGCATCAGTGTTTGGAATTGAGTTGGAGTTGTGGTCTCATACAGTCATACACAAAAAGACCATTGCTTGATGTAACATGCGTCACTGGTGGTATGCGACCTCGCTCTAGTGGTTCGTGGAAACATAATATCCAAATACAACCAAATTTTGAACAAAAACACCAATCAAGAACACCTGCCTCCGGCTTAAACTGTCTGTAGCTGAACAGGTTCTGCCTGCACTACTTTACTTGATATTTTCTGTGGTGTAAAAAAAGTTTGAGAAACACTGCATGGATGACAAGCTGCGCAAGTGTTCAGGTTTCATTGAAATTTGCTCATACAACATGTTCTCTGTTGGCTTCAGGGATGGGGTGGCATAGGTGCAGAGGTGTTCCTCAGCCTGCCGTGCATCATGGGAGCGAAGGGTTCCACGCGCTTGGCTGGAGTGTCACTTGGACAGGAGGAAGACTCCAAACTGAGGGACAGCGTCACCTCCCTTTCTAACCTCATGAGTCAGCTCAGGATATGAAGGATATGATTGTACTCCTAGTTTTGGCTTAAATTACCACTCTGGGAACAGCAGCTGCTTATTGGCGGAGCAGTTTTCCAGTCAACACTCCCACAGCAGATGGACTGTGCACAAGTTGAAGGCAATTTCAGTTAGGTACTTAGACTGGAATCTTGGAAGTTATGGGAAAAATGCTGTGCTAAATATATGTAATGTAATCATAAGACTTGTTTCTATATACTGTGTACTAAATGTGTGAGATATCCATGTACAGATTGCATTTTTGAACCGAAAAGTTATTCTTTGTCTCATACAAAATTTGCAATTTGGAACAAGTTACTTGAATGCACTGAATGTTATATTTTTCGGAAACCATGAAATTCTATGCAAAAACATCTGAAGAGTAATGATGCTTGTAGATTTGAAGAACAATATTTTTGTCAGGAACAGCTCAAGCTGAATTTAGCTCAGACAAATTTTTTAATATATATTTTTTACCAAAAAAGTAACAAAGTAATGACAAAGTAATTATGTTTTGTACTAACCCATCCTTTAATTCCTTTGAAAACAATCAGGGTGTTGGCAGATGAAGTATGAGGCATGTATATTATATATAATACAGGCTGTTGGTGTCGAATTGTATATTTTAATGACTTAATTTGCCGTCTTCATGCCTTATCCATATTTAATGACAATATGGAAAAGGGTTTCGAGTGTCTTTATGTCTTGTATTTTAATTGCCTTTGCTCTTTACTTTGTGTGAAGACCTTTGCACAGTTCGAACCTAAGATATGTACAGTGAGACTACACAATTTTGTGGGTGTGCAATAAATACCTGAAACCATATGTGGTATTGTCTTTGTGGGAAAGAGAAGACAACAGGCAAATAAGGTTTATCTCTTTATAAAACTCAAATAAGTAGATAAATGTACACAAGCTTTGGTCTGAGCCCCGGCATCACTGATGTCAACCAGATGTGTAAAAGGAGCAGTGATGGACAATTGGTGGTGAGGTCACATGACTAAAGATAGTCCAGCAAGCCAAACAGATGTAGGAATTGTTGCAGTGAGACCAAAATTTGTGAACAAATCGTAAAAACATGTTAACATCACTCCTTAAAATGAAACTGAACAAATAGCATTTAGCAGTAACCTGGAATTCCATTAGAAAACAGCTGAATACTTCAGAGAATTGCAAAACCTCTTGGTAATGGCAAAGGTCAGTGCAAAAAAACAAAACTGATGTTTAGACATAGTATATAATGTAATATATAACAGAAGATATAAACATGTTTGAATATCAGGTCCTTGTACAGTATTATTATGGCTCAACTTCCATTTCTTAACTTCTGCTCTGACACCACAGTCAGTGGCTCTAAAACACGGCTGTGCATATGAATTAATTTGTCTTTGATTCATTCGCTTCCCTCCTCAATCTGTGACAGCACACAACAGTGTAATACAGTGTCTGTCGTTGTGTTGTGTGTTGTGCACATTCATAAATAGGAATTCTTGGTAGAATTTATATCATGGTCAGAACGAGTATGTCCAAAAGCCTCCTAACCACTAGATGGAGCTATTCTTCATAAATATTCTGACTAATCTTTTCATTTTTGTACTTTAACTCCATCTGTGCTGACAATGTGTTGCATTTATTAAATCCTCCTTGGCACATGCATGTATATAAACATGAAATAATACATTATTGCTGTGAAATCAAGTGTCAGACATGCGGATATAATCCTGAAACCATTCCTTTGCAATTGACAGCACCCTAACAAATCAATTTAAAACATAAAAAAGCAGCAAAATACCCACAGAGTACCCACTGCTACCTGCTGAGGGGTGGCGGGATGACCTGGTTTGGTTTCATGTGAATGAAACTAGCTTCAGTATTTACACCCATGACATACTGTACAATGTGGTCCCTGTTGCTGGTGGTTACAACTTTAGCAGTTCTATTAAAAGTTTGCTACCTGGTTTAGTGGTCCTTTGTTATCAAGTATTGACCTAAAAATACAGTCAACAAATGGTGTTATAATAACAGTTACTCACTGGAGTTTGACATACTGTTAAGATGTGTGAGCCGGCTCACAGTTTACCATAAATGCAGTAGAGATGTACAGGCTTAAGCAAAGACGACCTTACTCTGCAACCTCAAAAACCTCCACAGTGTCAGAGTTGCGACACTCAGTGCACTACGCTCAGTTTAAGACACTTTGTTGGAACGAACTGGAGATGAAGCAATGTTGAAACAGGCAGCTGGTTTTTACATAACCTTGTTTCAGTGTAAATGTCTCATTACCATCCATCGAACTGAAAGCCAAATCTGGTCTGACTCGCCAACAAAAAGCAGGCTTTCTGTGCAGCAAACAGTAACTCAGAGAGCAGTTTTAAATACAAATTTGACACTTAGAAAAGTTAACTGCCCTTGCAAAAAGGTGCAGGTATGACAGAAATCTGTACACATCAATGAAAAAAGTACATTCACACACACAAAACAATTTAACACACTGAATAGCTACTGGCCTTTACCTCTTCAATGGCTTTAAAAACGAATCAAGTATTACAAAATGTCCGAATCATATTGGCATAATCAGTAACACTTGAATGGTACTTGGTAACTTTAAAAAGTCACTGATTTGGGCAGTTGCTGTCCACCTGGAGGAATCCTGCAAAAGTCTGGGCTGGATCGGACCAAGGGCACCCCGACTGCTGACTGTCCTGAGGGCTTGGAGTGGCATGGGGGAGACCCAGTGTACAACAGTGGTGCTGGGAAGGCAGAACGGTCCCTGAGGGGCCTAGAGAAAGGCTTAGAGTAACTGGGTGAGGTGGCTGTGTGTGTGTCTGAACAGCTTGCAGCACTGCACTGGAAGGGAGCGATTCTGTCAGCAAAACTAGATGGAGGAGGGGGGATGATGGAGTCCTTCACCCAGCTGTCCTCTCCTTCATATTCTGGCTCCTGAGGCAAACTGGGGAGAGCGCACAGCGAAGGAGGAACAGGAGAAGGCGAAGGAGGGATGAACATAGGAGGTGGAGGCAGAGGGTAAAGAGCAGGGTCATAGTCCCGGGTATGTTGAGGTTTGCCACAGGTGCTGAGAATTTCCTCAGGTGTGGAGCCCAGCAGCCTCTCCAGGTAGCGGTCCTCTTCGTCGCCCTCAGAAAGGTTGTCATATTGGGAGGTGTTGGAGGGTCGGCGGTCTCCCACAGTTCCTGGTACGTAGAGAGACACTGGGAACTTGGTTGGCTTTGGGGGAGGTCTGGGAGAGGAGGAGGAGGAGGATGTGGTGAAGGCACGGGGAGGGGAAGGCTTTTTCTGTGGGAGGTTGGGTGGTTTTAGGGATGGTTTTGGAGATGGCATCATTGGAGTGACCAGTGGTGAGGCTGAGCGAGGGGAAGGAGAGCAGCGCTGGGTTCCCAGATGGGGTGATCCTTTATCAGTGTGCTCAGGGTAAGAGCGAGGGGAAGGAGAGCGGCGCTGGGTTCCCAGATGGGGTGACCCTTTATCAGTGTGCCCAGGGTAAGAGCGAGGGGAAGGAGAGCGGCGCTGGGTTCCCAGGTGGAATGAACCGTTATCCATCTGCTCAGGGTAAAAGAAAGGTGGAGGTGGCAGATCTGGAAGATCCATGATCTCCTCGTCAGTCTGCAGGGGAAGTTCATCCACAGCGGGGGGCACATAGGGTGGAGGCCAATCCAGAGGCTTCTCCCCAGTGTCTGGGTCTCCAGGCTGACTCTGCTGTTTTCCTCCATCTTCAGTCTGGCTAACCTCTGGAAGAGACTCCTTCACATCTCTGTCCAATTTGACTTCAGCGCAGGGTTTGTCTGTTTTGGGGGGTAACGGAGGTCGTCTGCAAGGCATTAAAGGAGAAGGTGTTACTTGCGAGTGGACTTCAACTGGTTCATGTGAAGGCATAGTAGGTGTTCCCGAGTCCCGGGGCTCTGCAGGAGAAGGGGTCTGATGTAGGGTGTTGCCATCCGTTTGCTGGGCCTCTGTATTTGGCTCGCTCTGGGGCTGCAGATTTATTTTGACCTCCAGAGGAGAGTCCGGCTGCAGAGGCAGAAGGAGAATTGGTCTCTCTTGACCCAGAGGTTTCTTTGGCAGCTCCTCTGATTTGCCTAAAAAAAGGCAATGGATGATAGGGAATTCATTGACAAAGGCAAACAGAAATACTTAAGGATGTATTAGACAAAGAGGTAAATGTAGCTTCTAAGAATAAAACACAACTGCACCTGGAGGAGGTTGGTCTAGCTTTTTACTACGAAGCTCAGACATAGCAGCCTGTAACTGTTCCACCACCACATCATCGGGTAGGAAAAAAGAAACAGCCAGCTGCTCCTGGAGAAACTCCCTCAGATCCTCTAACTGAAGCTTCTGCAGTCGCTCTGATTGGTCACACATAACAGACAACACAAGTTAACTCAATGGTGTAGAGGTTTTGCATCAGATAATCCCTGTGGTGAGCCATGAATAAAAAATATATTGTTAAAACACAGACCATAACTATAAGAGACAAAGTAAACAAAGGGCCCATCAAAAAGAGTTGTTTTGCAACACAATTCAACCAATGTGCTGAAGCTATGCTCGTGCAAGCGTCCAATGAAAAGTCAGCTTTCGATTCTTCTCCACAGCAACTGGCCACTTGCATTATGTAAGCCATCCAGTTAGGAGGCAGCTGAGCGGGAGGCTGAGTGCAATGTAATCCACACAGTAACACCGGCTGGTATAGCAACAGCAGCCGTGGCTGGATCTGGTTATGGAAGACAACGTAATCATCCTCATACTCACTCTTGTGTAACTTGAAAGTTGTATAAGCCATGGCAGTTAGTATCTTCTCTCCCTCCAATATGTAGATGTCCCATAAACGCAGAGTGAGGGTGAAAGGGGTCTGTTATGTAAGACACACAGCAGCACAGAGTCAGTCTTATTAAAAAGTAACAAATAATACAAGCCCAGTTCTATGCTCAAAAATAAAACCAGCTGTATGCAGTGTGATATACTGAGTAATGACATGAGTTTAAATGCAGAATACATCTGTGACGAGATATAAACAGGGAGATCTTTCGTGCGGGTCATGTTTTTTTAGGAAATCCAAATACTCACTCTGTCGATGAAGCACTGCAGAAACCATTTGGTGGTATAAATGCCTGTTGTCATCTGCTCCTTGTCCTGTGGGGCAAGAATTAATGAGAAATGGTCTCTTTGGGAAGTCACTCCTCATAATTGGTTTTCAGTTATAAATCTCACTTTTCAAATAGCTCTGGCTCTTGGACTCTCGCAGTAAAAGTCTGAACATGTGGCTTTTTGCAAATTAAATGAATCAAACGATGAGACGGCAGCCCTTCTAAACAATCAATCAGCTCCTTGTGCCTTTTGTTGACAGGAAGCATCGGCCATGCAGATGTGCTTTAACTTACCAGGTGTTTCTTCAGCTTTGGAACCATTTTGGAGAGGATCAGCTCGTGGTGGGCTTGAAAACGATGCAGCTTGGGAAATCCCGGGATGAAGAACCCTAGCACAGTGAAAAAATAAATCAGCAGGCCATAAATGGTCTGTGGTAATAATAGAGACATAATATTTACAAATGGAAAAACAATTTCCCCTCTTAAAAAGGACACTGAGAAAACATGACAATGTCTGTGATGTCCTTCGATCATTTGGAAAACATTTGGCGAATTTCCTTTCCCTAACAGGAAGGCTGTGGTTTTATGCATTAACAAATTCTGTAGACTATATGAGGCCAATATTATATTATAATATAATAAAAATATTATAATATGGTTATATAAAATTGTTTGTGGAACTCACATATATATTTGTATACAACATTTCTATCCTTTTCAATAAGAGCTGTCATGATATTTGGTGTTTGATACGTTCCCTGCCCGTCTCTCACCGTGCATGGCGTGCTTGCTGTTGGTGAGGAGCTGCGATAGAGCCCAGAAGGCATCTTCCTCATTCAGGTACATGAGCAAGATGGCAGCGATCTGACTCATCCCCTGACAGTAGCTCACCTCCTGGGGGAACGCACGAGAAGAGACAGATTCAATTAAACAGACTGGGCAAATGAAGGAATTATTCATTATTTAATAGACAGGCGGGGAGTGGAAGAGAGCACCTGCATGTCTGATGTGGTCTGAAAGCAGACTGTGGATGTGTTTGTTTCTACGCACACAAGGAGCTACAGACTGTCTGAACCTGCAGCTACGATATTATAAACACTTTAACCAAAGGTTGTTCAAATATTTATTGTAGCCTAACATACATTCTCAGTAATGTCATGTCTTCAACTTGAAATACCGCCAATTTGACTCCATGATGATTCAATGATTTACATTTAACACATCGCCCTTGGCAAGCACAGATACACAAAACCTGACACACACTTGGTATTTGTCCATATTAAGACTGATTTACTGGGCAGCTAGAAATGGACACTCTAAAGTATCCTTTCAAGGGAATACAGTAAATATAATTGAGGTTACACTGAGGTTAAAATGCACATTCCTCACATCTCATCCTCTTCTCTACCATCACAAAGGCAGAAGGACAAACACACTTCTCCCCTGCTCTCCCTCGTTCTCTCTCACTCTCTCCTACTGACCCAGTTTCATCCAAGCAGTGTGTGAGAAGAGGGGGAAAGAGGAAAACGGGAACAGCACATGCCCATTTCCTCTGGCTCTGACACCTCCACCACGCAGGAACCGACTACAGAAAAACAGACTTGCACTGTGTCTTCGCACTGTCTTTAGATGGTAATATTTCTATCACTGCCAGAATGGAGCAATCTTTGCTCATACAAGAATTAATATATAGGGATTAATCTACATGCATATATTGAGATTCAGAGAATTCCTACTAGGTTTCAAAAGCCAGATAGTTACACGCTACATGACGTGTAACGGCCAAGGAAACTGTGCAAGGGGGAACTAATGGTGTGAGCGCTGAGTATAGCTGTGGGTTTGCTGGTGGTCTCACTGTGTTGTTGTACATTCAGTCTGAGCCACACTTATAAATAAAAGATCTCACTCAAGGCTCCAAACAAGGACGAGAACAGATGGGTTTAAAGTGCCTGGCCTGTTCCTTGCTGTATGGAAACTAAAACAATCAATGGACTTGCAGCTGCATCACTGATGCTTTTGCTTTGCAGCCAGTGTATACAGCTCCTCCGTATTATGTAACACAGACTTAGGTATGCACACATCTATATACACACACACACACACACACACACACAAACAAACTTACCGTGTTGTAGACGGAGTACGCTGCTAATACATGAAACAGTGCCTGCTGCCTGGAGAGGGAACAGAGAAACCACCAGTTAAAACAAGGATGTGGTTCCTTAGCAACAATCAAGCAAGCTGAGACATTGTGTGGGACTATGAGGGAGTTTATTAAATAAGAATTCCCCAAGCCAACATGAGTGATGAATTCTCAACCACCTCATCCGTAAATTAAGCCCATCAATCAGCAGACAGACTGAAAACAGCTGCAAATGTTTCTGGGGGAGGCTGACAAACCTCGGCTGCATCGTATCATTTTGTTAGTGGCTGTGTAAATCTGTGTGTGGATATTCTGTCCAAGATGTCCATCCTCCAGATGTGTGAAAGGACTTTAAGAATTTATGTTTTTTAAGGATCAATAAAGTAAAAGAAGAGATTTTCATCATATGTCTTCCAAAACATGCAGCGTCTATACACTTTCTATGACTACAATGTTGTGTGATGTGAGGCTGATTATATCTGGAGTCTCAACTGTTGTGTGAACACAGGGCGGCTATTGTGTGTATGAGTGTGAATGTGCATGCTAGCGGAATAGGAGCATTGAAAAATATAATGCAGGATGTCTATCTCCCCGGCTTCTATAGTAAACACATGTCTTATAGACAGTAACAGAAACAGGAAAGGAACTTTAAATAGCTGTCAGTGTTACGGTGTGAGTGGGACAGCTGTGGGGCGGCCAAGCAGGATGGAGTGGTGTTTTGGTCTGTTTGGACTCTGGCTTTGAATCGAGGGGGGGGAAGTATGATACAAAGAGCAAGAGGAGAACACTCGCAGAGTTTAACTGACAAGGACGAACCGGTGGCTTGCAGATTTTCAAACATTGCTGCAGCTCATTAAATGCATGTTTAATTTATCTTAACTTATCATTACTAGCGTTATATTCATGTGTTTGCTCAGATGAACACTTGATGTCGGTGCACATTTCTGTATGAATGCCATTTCCTGTGGGGCTTTGTGCACTGACAGGAAGGCTAATAAAACACAGAGAGGAGGAAACCACCGTTTTGGTTTTGTGTTTCTGTGTGTGTGTGTATGTGGGGCTGCCTCACAGTTTAAGCCAGAGGTCACACAATGTAAGAGACTTAGCCAGGGCAAACCTGGCACGTAAGGTGACTCCAAAAACAAAAACAAGGAGACATCCGTATGACACAAAAGGGGTTGATGAACTTTGTTATGAAAGCTACTTAACCTGTGTGATTTATTTTACAGGCTGAAGGTCAGAGGAGTGTTCATGTGATCCACAGGAACAAACATTCAGGATGGTTACAAATTACTCAGAGTTTCTAACGTGACTCATTTTCGTGGCAATTATGTAACAATTTAAAGGAAGGAATAAAACAGGATAGAAGAAATCGTCACACTGCATTTGTAATATTTTCAGATAAACTGAAATGCAAGTTATTCCATGCAGCTTTTTGCTGAGTAAAGCTAAGAACTCACTTGACTCCAAAACGGTCCATGAACATGATGTGGTTCCTGAATGTTCTGTTGACGTCTAAGTCTATCTGTTTGATCTCTGTGGAGAAGCTACGAGCCTGCTGCTTCATTTTCTGCACAAGAAAAAGGACAAATGTGTTAAAAACGTGTCAAAAAACTAGTCAGTCAGAATTGACACATTCTAAAGAAAGTGTCAAGATTCATACCTCGTATTTGCCCTCGTTTTCTTGTTTGACTTTCTCTATGTCCAGAAGCAAGGCCCAGGCCTGGCCTCTCAGCTGCAGAGGGATGCCTTTATACACACGCTTCACCAACTGAAATGCATGTGATAGGGACATATGAACCGACATGACTCTCCAAACATAAAGAGACAGTCTTCACTACAACCACCAGAGCAAAGAAGCAGAAGGTCATGTATAAATGCTGCTTTATGGGATGTGGTCTTGTTAACTTTCTTGAATGACAAGGACTCATCACATCCACTTATGTGCTTGCTTTAACTGTCTAGACTGGAGAGGAGGGAGGGTTAAGGGACTAATCGCTGGTTAAAAGGAGGATGGAAAACAGATTATTAACAGAAAAGGAAATAATACATCACATAGTTGAGTAGGGGAAAAAGGGAAGCGAGGGCTAAATCGAGGTAGCATTTCAGTGTGTCATAGTGCTTCACTACAGTAACACACCTTTTCACTGTTCCTGTACTTGTCCCAGTTCTTCACCATCTTCAGCCATTTCTCCACTCGTTCTATCTCCTGCTGCTTTTGCTGGGGAGAGGAAAGACGGACATACATGTCATCCACTGTAGATGTGAAAAAACATAAATACATCACATGCAAAATCTGGATTTGAAAAAAAAGTTGATACCTTCTCTTCAAGCGCACTGGGTGTTGGCAGCTCTTCCTCACTAGAGCAGGAATAAAGAAATACAAAACTTGTGTTAGAAACAGAGACATCGAGAGGATAAGCTTATATGTTTAGCGCTAATGTAAGACATTGTCAAAATGTAAGAAAGATGACAGCGGAAAGCGGGAAAGAAACAGTCACCTAGAATTCAACAAGACACAACAAGAAAGCTGTCAGAGCTTTAAGTAAGGTAACTTACTGTAGGAAGCCGAAGCGGTCTGTGACCTTATAGATGCTATAGTTAGCATCCTCCCATGGGTCAATGTTGACACCTTCTTGCCTGCCCTAAGACACCCACATACCACAAAGCCCCATTAGAAAGTATTGTATGCAAAACAGGCCATTAAAATAACACTAAACGAACCACAGTGTCCTATGTTTTTTGTTTGTAGTTCTCTTCTTGTGTTCCTAATTTGTGAATTACACATGCAGCACCGGTTGGTAACAACATATTGCAAAATAAATATCATGTTCCAATCCTGATTTTACAGTTTCAGTTGGACTCATTTCATGAACAAGTTGGTTCATGAATTGTGGTTCACTGTCTGTGTATGGTAAGAGCAGGGAAATCCTCAGCTGTTTCCTCCACCTGAACCATGACAATGTGTCCATTTCTCTGCTACAAAACCTCAAATGCATCATTTGTGTTTATCAGGATTGTTAGAGCTATAGGCGAGTTATATAAAGGTCCCGTGCACACACTCACCTTGTCATATTTAGTGATGATTTCAACGCGTTCCTCTGCTAACAATGTATCTATGTCCTTCTTCATGTCCAAATCTGGAAGGAAAACAAAGAGGACAGAAATGTCAATAATAATCATCAAAATTGGCACAATCCATATCAGTGTAAACAAATATTAACATTTATACAATAATATATTAACTTTAAGCTACTTCAAGGCATATAATGGATAGATTTTTGATACTTGACATTTTTGGCTTTTCGCTCAGGAAGAAAAGATTCTGACTGGACCTGCATACACTATATGTGAATGTCTACTATAGTAACAGGAGGTATTTGCAAGCCACAGAAGAAACGTTTGAGGCGGTTAACCACAGCATGTTAAGATTAGATTGTCGATTAGAAAAAAGATTTTTTTAAAAACACAGCATGTTAAAACCACCTTATCATCACATCAACTTTATATTTCTCACTTGCTTCCATCACTAAAACGCAAAAAGGAACAGTAACATATCTGGCAAATTACACAAATTTGACAGTCAACGATCCAGAAAAAGGATTATGCTAATGCTGTGCATCATGCCGTGGGATTGATTCAGGCCCACATCACATTTTGTTCTTTAAAAATAAACATGACAAGGTGACAATAAAGAGCCAGGGTGTGAAGACAAACCACAAACATCGGCAATTTCCTGTCAGATTCTCTGTTTAAACAGTCTGTTTAACTTCCAAATTCATATATATTTAAGGATATAAATCCAGGGCCAGGTCAGGTCAGGATACTTTGATCAAAACAGTTGAACCTCTAAACCTCTGACAATATCGGAAGACAGCTTTTTTTCCCTTGATTTTGGAATACATAAAGTTTGTGTAAAAACTCCAAATAATCCTTTGGTGTAACATATTTATTACTCTCTGATTGCTGGAAAAAAAAGCGTAAGGTCATGCAAGGCGTATAAAGTGTGACACAGAGTGACAGTCATGGGACTTTATGTCTCTAGCATGTGTGTGCGTGCACATGTATGTAGTCACTCGACACTGCCTGTCTGCGCACAGCCGCATTAGTGTTACCTCTAAATACTCAAGAAGCAAGAAAGCGACAGACTGGCCTGAGCCCATGAGGAAAGATAACTCAGGCGAGAGCTGATGGTGAAACCAGAACTCTGATGTTGCTGGAGCCTCACCCACCCCTCCCTTTCTCATACAGTATAACCCCCACCTGACCCCGGTCTGCCCCCCTTCAAGCTTAGCCTTCCCTGGGCTGATGTGCTCTGGCAGCAGGCTCAGCTGTTAAGCAGCTGTCAGGGCTAAATAATCACCCAAGAGAGAACAGGCCCACAACTTGTTTGCCAGGTCAGCATCCCAGCATGATGTTTGGATATATAGAATATGGCAGCCTAGCAGGCATTGTGGATGATAGGAGATAAAAGAAACAGAGACAAAAACCCAGGCCAGTCACACCCTTTGAAGGTATTGTAGGAATCAAAGCATCACGGTTAAGGACCTGCTACTATCTGGTGTTTATTTTAAGGAACAGGTTAGGGAACAAGGCCTTTGTTGTGCTACAACCCTAAATGCTAAGCTAAGAAGATTAAAGGTAAAGTCTCTGAACAGACAGGAAAGGAAACAGAAGTATCTCAATACTCCTTTAACAGGAATCTAAATGGTTTAGCAACGAACATCTTCCACAGACGAGCCTATAGCAATAAATGCTGTGTGTGCACTGAGGGACACTTTCACTGACCCTTAATAGCATGTGTAGCCAGCTGAGGCCTCAGGCGGTATGTGTTTCTGGCATGCCTTGTGGCAACAGGTGTGAAAGCACCTGCCACAGCGCACAAAGACCCTTTAAGTTTTCCCTACGGAACCTGGCGCTTGAGGAGGACAAGGACATGTTTCGTCTGAAGCCATGTGACGTTTCTCCAACATAACACCTTGAAGGCAGAGGAGCGGGGACACTGACAGATAGGTTAAAAGGAATAGGGCATCAAATTTCAGTTTGTTTGTTGGTGTATACAGTAAATGATGTATGCTTTCTTTCAGGTGTAAGAGCTCTTTCCACATATTTCTACACACAACATTTACTGTCTTAATTAGTTTATCTAGAGAAGAGAATTTCATTTTATACAAAGGTGAGAAGGGAAATAAAACAAAAGGAAAATGGCCAAAATAATTGAGAAAGCCAAAGCTTTCTTTGGCCCTCGTTTCCTTTCACTGTGGTTATTTACTACATTAAACGTCCAGTGTGTAAGATTTATTTACATAGTATGGCAGGGTTGTGCAGTGGTTTGCGGGGGGGTGTTTATGAAATGAACCACTATGAAGCAATCAGTTATTTCTTTGATTCATGGCTTTCTCGAAACCAGCGCTCCCTCTCTCTCATTCACTATCCATGTTGCTTGACCACTGCTCTCTCTCTGTCTGACTCTCAAACCACCAGCCACAAACCAATGGGATCTTCTTGTTGTCACTATTTTCCAACACAGACTGAAAGCTAGACACAGACGTGAAAGCTGAGTACATGAAATAAACCAAGCCATAGTTTAGTACATGAATTCCACCTGACTGGATTTGGTCTGAATCGGGCCTTAGAAGGAACCTTTTATATCTACAGATACTGCCACATTAGTTTCTCCTTCATGTTAGGAAGTAGGCCATGAGGCAAGGGGGTTGCAATCAACAACTACACCGCTACATGCCTCTAAATCATACACACTGGTCATTTCAACATAGCAGCAAATAAACACCCAGCAACACCCAATGTGTATGCAGATCAGACACACGGTTCCAAACCTACAATTACAACTTATCATCAAAAGATGTTATTATCATTGGTGAGCATTTCCTTTTCATCATGTACCAAGTCCTTCAACCTTAAAAACCTGACCTCCAAAACACCAGCATCCAAGTCCTCTCCACCCAACAGCTGAGTCTCTTGTCTAACAGGTGGTCAGTGAAACCAAACCACTGAACAAATAGCCTCTGCTGATCTATTCTTTCCTTTTTACAATTTCCCTTTTCTCGACCATCTCAGGTCAAACTATTTCAGGTCTCTTTTCAGGGCGTCAGCACATTTTTTCAGCTGAGTAAGCAGTCTGCAAGGTGGTGCCATTAACATGGCTCCCTACTGTATGTAATATGATCAGGGAAAATGGCTGCCTGGTACTTGCAGGTTACATTAAAAATACTCTCCCACTTCCCACACTAACATGTGTTTGTAAGAAGTGTTTATTAATTATGTCAAAAAAACTATAACTCCTTCTGTTGGTCCCCCGGTGGATGCTGATTTATAAACAGATATTGAATAACACTGTGTTTATATACTGCTTATACATTATCAATAGGGGGACTTAGAGTGAAGCATTAACATAGAAATATATTTGTCAACAAATGGGTACCAGCCAAGATCAATGTTTTTGCTACAGATTATCATTATCATGAAATCACGTCACATTTTCCCAATCATGATTTCACAGATGAATAATGAAAGTAAAGACCGGATATAACAAGCAAGAATTGTGAGAGATATTCTAAGTAAACCATGACTAAGGCCTGGGAGGGGCCTTGAATGGTCTGACAGTCCTGGAATAGGACAGAGATGTTTTCGTTCAGACTGCTTCTCCAGGATTTTGAGCTGTTTCTAAATCACCGTCTCCAAGGTACATCGGTGTAAAAGGTCTCTTATGTGTAATCTTCAGAGCCCTGCTGCTTATTTCCTGTGTTGAGTCTCCAGACTGTTGATAGTATTGTGTTGGGGTCAGGAAGAAAAGGAAACCAGTGACCGCCACTCCTTCAACAACAGGTTCAATGAGAACAGCAAAGAGTGCGACAACAAAATCCTTCAACCAAGGAAAACCCTTTTACTGACAAAGCCTCAAATTATCCAGCCTTGGTGTTTGTAGTCAGCAGGAAAGACATGAGTAATACCACAATATGGTCAGTTAACATTAACACTACTGGTATTTTGGTTGTGAGTCACCAACAGAGCAGAGCTCCTCCTTAAATGGCACTCCGTCAAAAGCATTACATCTTGCTGTTGGTTCAAAGAAATGTACTTAGAACAGCTCTTTTCAAGTGGTGAATAGAAAGGTGTCAAACAGATGGAAGCCGGAGGGAAAAAAGTGAGACAGCAGCAGAGAAGGTCACGGAGTGGGAGAGAGAGATCATGAAAGCACAGTTAAACATCACACTTTGGGGGAGATGGGAGTGATGTGGGAGACACAAGAATATTCACAGATTGTACAGTAAAAAAAAAAAAACCCAAGTCAGACTCAAATGTCTGTCATGTCAAATGTGGGCAGAGGTGGTGAGAAAGTTAGTTGGGGGTGCTTAGAATTTCGCGTAGCTAAAGTAATTGAATATATGCAGTGAAATAAAACTTTTCCGTATGTCTAAATTTTGATAGACGACTGAAGACTTTGAGCCTGGGGCCTCTGTGACATCATTTCCTGTTATGACATAGAGCTCTAAATCTAGCTTGCGTATATAAGCTCTGACTGCACTGTCGTAACCACATAAAGCTTGCAAAGCATTCTGAATCACATCCAGCTGATGGCATGGTTTTAAACAGAAATGCAGCAGTCAAAACTTCCTTCACTGACTTATCACCAAAATATCCTATTTCTAAATGTCTTGCGTCTTTGCGCTGTGTTCAGCATGGGTGTGACCCACATGTCCTAAGATGTCATGGACAAAGCCATAAATAATCATGAGGCAGAATTATTAGGACTTACATGACTTACAGGGAGTATAGCTGTAAAAATTACTCTTTATGTGATCCCAAAGGTCATTTATTTATAGAGCTTTTTAAGATAGCAGAGCCTTTTTCCTCACAAAATTAGAATAAGTGCTATATTAGCAGCTATCTACACATAAAATGTAAACTAATGAGATTAAGCTTAGATGAGACGGTTACACACACATATTCAGCTGTATTTGTGTATTTTTTACCCCATTTACCTTGCACGATAAGCCCAAGTCCTCTTTTACATATACAGTATTTCTACTTTTCCCTGATCTATAATCACCTCTCTTCTGGCATATAATCAATCTTAATCTGATTTAAGGCAGAAGATTATAAGAGCAAAGTCAGAAAGCTTGAGATTAGAAGGAGTGTGGCAGTAGTCAACTTACTGTACCGACCAGGAAACTCAGTGCAGCAAGCGACACAGGACTAACAGTTTGGGTTAGGTAAGGGGTGTGTATTTACTGTGTGTGTATACACCATGTGCGCATCGGTGGGCAGACATCCTGACACTGAAATCTTCAAGTGAAACTACATTAAGGTGTGGAACGTCTTTCAACAAAAGTGTTAAACTGAAGTGACTGACTCCCTTCTATCTTACTAACAGATGTTGAATTAAGACCCTAAGGGACAGAGTTAGCAAATTCTCAGATCTGATCAAATTTTCAATGGAGCATCTTCTTTAAGGCTGGCCCTAAAACCCTCTCCCCAAACTGCTAATGCTGTGACGAAGGAGAAGATGACAGATGCTTACTTGCCACTAAATGATTAGTCAAAGCTGTGTGGTCAGCCAAAAGACGCTCTGGCTCAGAGATCAGACAAGCTGAAACCATGCACTCATTCGACCTGGTAAACCTCACAGAGCATACTCCCATACCGTGCCTCTCCTATCATATGTCTGTAACATTTATTACAGCATGTATCATGAACCATCATCTGTCCTGCACATGCTTAGATTACCTTGCCATAGGGTCTGAAATTACCAACCAAGCACCAAAGCCATGGAAGAAAATACCAGCTTATTTTGAGGATTTATAAATGAACCAACAAAACCAACAGAGAACCTTATCACATGCCCCTCATTTGGGTGGTTGAGTCCTTTTCTGTCTGTCTCCAGTATTCCTAAATCCCGTGACATCTATGTTTCTGATCGTGACTGCACAGGGTCATACCATACGAGACCTTAAAATATCACAACACACATTAAATTGACTACTTTTGCAACTGTGGTGGTTTTGTACCTCTTTTGACTAGGGGACCCATGATACGTGAACAAAAAGGGTAATCATTCCAATCATTACTAATACAATTTGCAGCGATGAACTTCAAAGAACGTCTCTCAATGCACTCTATGTTATTATCCTCGTCGTTACATTAGTTTAATGCCGGAGGCTCGTGATGATTGTGTGGAGAACAAGCATATCATTCCAGTTCAGAAAAGGAAGGAGGCTAACAAGCGACCACATGGCTCTAATTTCCACATGAAGAAGTCTGAAGTCCCAGATGGCTTCCGAGCCCCAGTTTTTAATGGGTGTCAGACACACAGATTGTGCACGTAAGTTTATATGTGTCCAAAAGAAGCAGACACGGAGAGAAATTGGATCAGTTTTAAGAGGTGGGTTTCTTTATTTTCAGCAGGTAGCTGTGAGAAATGATTAAAAAATGTGTTATTTGAGTAACAGATTCCTTTGTGCTCCGCTGTGTATAGAGACAGGAAGCTTCAGTGTTCATGATAAAGCAGCTCCTGTTCAAGATTCAAACATTCCTGCCACAGACGGCAGTCAGCTTCACCTATCAACAGATCTTTTGTTAATTTCCTCTCGACGCAACGCTGATTTGGCCGTTGAAAACAAAGTCATGTTATAAAAGAGGGAGCTAAGAATATCACTAAGTCATCCCACGGGAAATCTAAGCAGGCTGGTACGAGATGTTCAACAGCCGTCTCTTTCTTTAAAGGAAGGTATGGAGTCCAGATGGAACTTCAGAGATATAGTAAAGCTGCTCAAAGTGGAGAATTGTGGCCTCGAGACACTAGTGTAAGCCAGAGGGTGATTCAGTGTGAGTGCATAATATACAATGATGAATAAATGGCACTGTATGAAGAAAAACACGTTGTACCACTAAGACTGATCTCTCACTACCTCATATACCACTTCAATACACAGTC
This sequence comes from Argyrosomus regius, assembly GCA_946959425.1. Classification (NCBI taxonomy): domain Eukaryota; kingdom Metazoa; phylum Chordata; class Actinopteri; family Sciaenidae; genus Argyrosomus; species Argyrosomus regius. The sequence continues at coordinate 18,298,137 of OX336886.1, forward strand.
CAGACATATAACAAGTATGCAAATGTAAAAATACAAAAGCCCCATGCTACCAAACATGTGTTATGCAGGTGTGATTGTGCATGGACAATGGCCAATTGTTTACCATTTCCCCAATGGTTCCTTTCAGGACCTGTACATAGTGGTTATTGACTCAGAGCGAAGCATGACAAACAGTATGCTAACCCAATCTACTCTTGACCGGGTTGAAGCGACCACTGAGACCACATAACCTATGAAATCGACTTAAGAACGGAGGGAAAAAATGATACCAGATTAGGCCAATGAGAGAAAACTGCTGGGAAGCCTTGATGGCCGGCCACAAACTAGTCTCCTCAACAACAGATTCCTTGTCTTTCTCGCTGTCTGAGCCTCTTTCCTCTGTCTCCCTCTGATTCTTTTGTATGGCTGTAGTGTTTGTGTTTATGCATAGAAAATAGCAGCGACACAGAGACTGTGTGACCCAGGGGCGAAACATCCAGAGCACAGGGACTGGGGAAAAAGCACAAGGCTCAGAATAGCTTGCTGTCCCCAAGGGGCTTTTCTGTCCTGCTCCACTCTGTATTAACAGTGTCACTGTGCCTTATCGTTTTTTCCAAAGCTGAGCACACAGAACGCAGATTCACCAACAGCTCACCATCCCAAATTACCTAACCTTTTCCCCTTCTTAACAAAAGGAAATAGCATACTGGAGTCTGAGGAAGGGGGCTCCTCTATCACCTCATCCTGCATCTGAGCCAGCCTGGGAACTATCTCTGGTCCTTGCTGCTGTCTCCCCAATTACCTGGGGGGAGGGAGGGGGAGTGTCTAAATATAACAATGACCACACAAAGTTTCAGATGCTGGAGTAGCAGGCCAGCCAGAGAGGCCTTGTTTCCCAGAGTGGCAGCACTTTTCCGAGGGGTATGAGGAGGACAGGAATGTCAAGGGAACAGTATTCATAAACACAAAACCACAGGACCCTGCTGAGAAAGCCACATTCTCATAAATGGATCCTCTCCCTAACAAGGATGCAGTCATAATACTACCAGTGAAGTCAGAGGAGAGTTCTGATCCAGAGTTTTAAAAAACTGCTGCTATTACATTGTAAAGCATTGTACATTTATCTAAATATGAAGTCGAACAATCAATAATGCATGGTTAAGTACTACAAACGCCGCACCACACCACACCACAGCACAGCACAGCACAGGTTTTTACAATGCCAAACTGATAAATAATTCAAAAAGGTGAACACATAGAGAGTGTGTTTAGCAATCTGTAAGGCCTAACCAGGACCAAAGTCAGCTGGTCTCAAGTCAAAAGCTAAGGCGAAATTATGCTACACCTTAATGATGCACACTGGAGCTGCACAATTCATTGAAATATTATTGAAATATGAGAAAGTGCAATATGACCCGGACAACAAATCTTGTTTTCCAGATGAAAGAAAACTGGTTTGTATAGTACAGATGCTAACAAATGTCACACCATTGTGATATTTCACCATGTTTTTTTTTTTTTAAATGAAAATTGTGATGCAAAAGTCATGAATGATGTTGCAATATCTGTCAAAACAAGTGCAATATAGTAGTTAGTTAATAGTTTTCATTTTCAAGTTGTGTTTACAAGCACAGGAGCAGAGGATTTTGGCAGGGGGTGCAGCCTGACACCGGACGGAGACTATGAACTATGTATGTCATTTCACCATGTTCCAACAACAGAGAGAGGTTAAGTATTTGGAGCAAAAACAAATCTTAGCTGGCATCTAAAAAAGACACAAACTACAGACAATCATAGAGGGGAAATTCCAGGATAGACCAATTTAGCCTTTATACAAATGCCAAAAGACAAACAACTATTTGGGCTATTATCCCACAGAGCTATCATTCATCTCCTTAGTGGTGTAACTATTTTCAGTCTGACAATCCACCAAACTTAACAGTAGTGTGACCTCAATTTCACTAACGACAGGCTGTGAGCAATAGGTTTAACCAATTTATGGACGTTTTCTGGCAAAGGCTCACACTACAGCCCTGAATGTAATGAACCAACACATGATTGATTGATTGTGCAGGACGATCATCACTTTGTGTGGATAGTAAGGCTGAAGCTAACCATTATTTTTATTATCAACTAATCTGTCATGTTATGATTAAGTAATTAATATTTAAGCAATGAAATTTAGGAAAAAGTGAAAAATGCACACTCACAGTTTCCCAGATCCCAAGGGTATGTCTTCAAATTACTTGTTAGTCTACTTCTTGTTTACCCTTAAACAATTAATTGGTCATCAAAGTTGCTAGTGATTCGTCCTCCGTTGAATGACTAACCATGTCATGGTAATTATAAACTGATTTAAGCTACAAATAGTCACAATCATCATTGTGGTTTAATGAGTATCGGTTCAGAAATATCACGAGAAATGTTGCATTCAGTTCCACCAGCTAGCTTTCTGTGTGGAGTTTGCATCTTGTGTCTGTGAGGGTTTTCCTCCCACAGTCCACACCACATGCAGGTTTGTTGAACTGGAAACTTCAAGTAGCATGTAGGTGTAAGTGTGACCGTAGCCCTGTAACAGACTGATGGCCTGACCAGGGGTGCACTGCTGTGTATCGCTGAGTGTGTGCTGAGACAGACTCCAGGACCTTGTGACCCTGACCAAAATAATTATAATATTTCCAAGACATCTGAAAAGACAATAGTGAAATTCTGAAAAGGCATTTCATGAGTCACACAGCAGGGCTAAAGCCTCCGCATCTTCTGTATGGTTGTCAAAAAGCTTCACTCTCTGGTGTGTTTTGTGACAGTGCTGGGTTTGTTGGTGTTTGACAGCTTTCATAAAGCCGCCATTCAGCCTGACAAAAAGGCTATTGATGCCTGTTGACTGAAATAATATTATCGCAACAGAATACAATGATGGCTGCTACTGGGTGAAGAGAAATTTGGTGAGAGGGAGACAATTAGACTTACTGATGATGAAAGTATTAATTGAATTGAAATTATGTTTTTCTTAGAAGGACCAGTGTGTAGGATGTAGTGGTATATAGCAATGTAGTTGCTGATTGCAACCCTGTTGCCTTGCCCTCACCGCCCTAGCATAAAGGAGAAACTACGGTGGCTGCGAAACATGTGACAATTGTAAAATGCCCTATCTAGAGCTAGTGTTTAGCTTGTCCGCTCTGGGCTACTGTAGAAACATACCAGTTCAACAAAATCTGTGGAAGAGGACCTGCGGTGTCTGTAGATATAAAAGGGTCATTCTGAGGTTAGACGTACCAATTCTTATTTTCAGGCGATCATACACTAAAACATGAAAACATAGTTATATAGATTTTATTCTATTCTACCATATACACTAGAATTAGACTTAAATAGACTAAGTGGTTGGGTTAGGGGAGTGCAGTAATACAAAACCTGTTTTACAGCCTGTTTTTGTATCTGTTAACCAAACTATAACTTATTATTTGCTGCTGCACTGCTTTCATCCAGAAAAGAAATATTAAATCAATGCTTTTTGATGCTTTAAAGTGAGTTAAGTGGTGGTTTACAGTAGAAAAAATGAAAAACACCAACCCAAAGTCAGAGAGAACTTCACAAAAAAGGCTAATGCCGCTAACTGAAGCCCATTCACGGGCATAAAAACAAAATAAGGGCTCACATGCTCTGCCTCACACGTGGCTCACATCCTGTTGGCATCAGAGTGGGCAGTCACATCATTGTTTAAGAGCACATTCAAGTGCCTGAATCCTTTCAACAAATAAAAGTTCTCACCTATTTCTTAAAGTCAAGCAATGCAGCCGGATTCGGCTTTTCAAAGATCAAACTTCTCCAGTGAAGCACAAAGTTAAGGCTTTTCCTTGATTTGGCAATGAAGAAAATATATATTATGAAGAATCTTATTATAAACACGCTGATCCAAAGAGCATCCATAAACATATAAGGGGGACGAATCCTGTATATCAGACCACATATCTGAAATGCTCTAGTTAAATGGGCTGGTCAAGTCATTGGGATTTGAAAGAAAGAAATGCTGAGGGATGAGTGAGGTGCTCTTACATGCTACTTGTCACACCAAATCATCAATGCCGTCATCTTTCCGATGAGGGCCTTCCTCCTCAAACCACAAGCACTGTGTCAAACAATGTGACATACACAATACACCCTGAACATAGCAACAATAAAAAAAAAAAAACATAACACTCCAAGTTGTTACTTGCCGGAGGATGTATGCATTTACAGGTGAGCAAAAACAAAAAGTACTGAATGCTATAAAAAGCCAAAAGACGTCACAGCCTGTTAGTCTGTGGGCTGTACACTTGTAACAAGATTATTAGATCATGCGCATCCATAAGTGTGACTGCAAAGATGCTAATTCACAAAAACATCATCTGTGTCCTACAAATTCTTTCACGCACAAAATGGTACATCTATTAATGACAGTGCATATTTAAAATATAAGGAAATGGAAAGAGACATTGTGCACTCTCCATTAGCAACGTGCACATCTGCTACACTAAACTGAAAACAAACCCATTGAGGGGGGGTAAACAACAGTGAAACAATGACCACCAGACATCTGGCAACGGATGAGAGCTAAATCCTGATGGAGATCTTTCACTCAGACTGTCTGTAACCTCCCCCACTATATCTGAACCAGTGAGATACCCAGTTAACCCTCCAAAGGGGACCACGCATGACTTTACAGACCAGTAACTGGCCTACTTCTGTATGCTGGAGCATCTGTGGTGTGTGCATGATAAAACCCTGCTTTCTCCAGTGACAAAATTAAACACATATCCTGTCACCTCGATCAGATGTATAGTTCCTGATTGTGACACTTCATGTGACACATGTGTTATGTATGTATACACGAATTAAAATGCGGAACTAGAGGTCAAGATTGAAACAGATTAAGAAGTGTATTCACACGCAGAGAACCCAACCAAACAGGAAGATACACTGTTCAATGAAGTGCATAACTAGCAAACTGAGGACCTAAACTTAAGGGTTTATGTGCAATTTAACAGCTGGAAAGCCCGTAAAGAGTGATGCAAAATCAGAAATTCCCCTAGAGAAGCGCTCACTCACTGTCCTTACCACAGAGGGGTTTGTTTGGCCAGCCACCTACACGTAGAGTAATATGTATGTGTTCCCAGAAAAAGCACCGGCGTAAATCTTCCCGTACGCAGCAGCACTATCTAAACCCGTCCACAAGCGCGGGTAGCCGTTACAAATGGTAAAAGGTTAGGCTGCCCGTTTGGTCTTGTAGTGGATTAAACAAGTTGTAAAATCACAAAAGGACCAGATAAAGACAGATATTCTGTGGCCACCCACATACAAACGTCCTCCCAGAGGTAATAATCGTAAAGTGAGTGAGGAGTAAACAGTATAGTAGAGCCGCTAATGTTTAGTAGTAGCAGCAAACCGTCGTCGCTGTTGCTTGCTTACCTTTAGGAGTGACTTCCCTTCTTCTTCTTCTTCTCTTCTTCTTCTTCTTCTTCGCTGTAGCTACCTAACAAAATCCACTATTCTCATTCTCTCCCTCGCCGTGCAAGGGAGCCGTCACCCAAACGCTGTCACTGTGTTGACGACTAGTAGTCAATTGTCGACTGCTTTCTCTGAGATCGATGCTGGTCAAACAGACTCACCCCCCCCAACCTCCAGCCCAGGTCCACATGCCGCGAGCTGGCTGCAGCTGTCTGGCAGGCGACTCACCAGCAGTGACAGCGCCGACGCACGCGCACGAGCAAGCGGCGGGAGGCGCGCCTCTCTGACCGAAAACTTTGAGCGTGTACTGCAGGAAAGACCTGAAAGGACGGTAAGCCATCACATTTACTGTGTTTTGGGGGTTTTACTAGTACCATACTCACATTCAGACATAGAGGGAGTTTCACTCTTTCCTCATTATTTTACAGAGATGTGTTAAAGCTGCGGTGATAGCAGAAATGAGAAACGAGAGAAAGTTGAATGCTAGTTAGCCACAACGGTTGTACTGAACAACAACTCGTTGTAGCTTGATACAGTCGTGTCATTTAGGTATTTAGCACCTCATGTTAAAAAATAAATTAATTGTTGCAAACGAAATCTCTTTGGCAAAAACTGTAATCTTGCGCCCTCTGTTGGATAAACATTAGACATACAGGCGATACCTGTTTGAAGACATCTGGCTTGTAGAGTCTTACAATAAAGCAAGGTGTGCTTGTGACCTTGATGACAACTTATGTCCTTAATGTATGCATAAACCAAAGACTGAGTGGCGGTTCTGACCTTGATTTAAATGACACTGTAGCCCCCATATAAGTGAACATATACAGTATTTCACAAGCCAGAGTGGCAAAAGTCAGAAAAGTAATTATTTTGTGTAACAATTTATCCCATTAATAATCTTTTGACACCTCATAATGGACACAGCAGCCATTTTGACATGAAATAATAGGGTACACACAGGTGTGACCAATGATACTAATGAAGGTTTTGTTCCATTCAGGTCAAACAGAGTCAGGGTGCTGCTGTGGTCCATTTTGGCTCATTTGAAAGGCAATAAATGGAACAGAACCTTAATAAGTACCATTAGAAACAGCTGTGTTGACCCTACTGTTTCATGTCAAAACGGCTGCTGTGGAAAAAAGTCAGTTATCTTTGGATAAATAATCTGACCTCCGCATTGGAGACCACTGAGACAAAAAGACAAAGTTCAATAATGACACATTAGTTATATCAGTGTTGTGTGATTATGCTGTGGCAAGGTTACAGATGTTTTTCAGGTGCACGAGTGAAAAACAAAGAGAAATCCTCAGGGCCATCTACACAACAAATGTCAGGGATGCTTAACATATACCGTTTCATGATTTGTTTTTTAATGGCTAAATCATCTGATATGATTCTGTGATGTCAGTATTATCTGGAAAAAATGCCATTAATTTCAAATGACTACTCAAAATGAAAGTGGCTGTAAAAACAACTTTTGCTTTCAGTTGGCAGTTGAAAATTTCCTAACTGTAGAAATGTTTTATTGCGCTCCTGACCACTTGGTTTACATAACAGTGCTGTGCCTCACGACAGAAATGTGCCCCGTTGGCAACACCCTGCAGCTCTGTTGTGTGTCACCTTAATAAATGTAACAGAATATTTTAACCCATACAGTGGATGTCTTCTACTAAAGATGTAGTGACTGAATTCAAGCCATGTTTAAATAGGATGTAACACAAAAGAGGAACAATGACGATAGCTGTTTCATTGAGTTGTTTATTAAGTGCAATTGCTGCTAATGACCATAACCACTGAACAGAGTGCAGTTTAATACAAAATCAAAATACTGAACCATTGCCTGTGCATGACGATGGGCCTATGATCTGCAACAGTGCCACCCTGTGTCAGAATCTACATTTAGTCTCATGTTGCTTCTCCCTGATTTTGAACTAATTTGCCTTCTCTAAGTTTTTTCCATGTAAGAAAATGCGTAGGTGTAACCTGGGGCATGAATAAATAAATTCCATTTAGCTGCTTTGGTTTCAAAGTTCAACAAGGAAATTGTTCAAGAATCTGACCAATAAGCAGCATGACATTGGTATCAATTAAATCTTATCTAATCCCACCCCTAGTGTTATCGGCCCATGTAATATTTCTGACTGTACTATACCATTGTAGGCAATGTTGCAAATCAGTGAGAAAGACTACTTTTAAAATATCATATACCATGTGTTTGATTGTGCAGATGATCTTAATGTTGTGTCCATCCCCTGTACAACTCAAAAACCTGGGTGTGTTTGTAATGCTATTTATGGGCAAGGCTATTGTTATATTATAACAATAGCACTATCACGATTGTGATAGTGATAATTTTTTTTTTCATATTCCACTGACTCACTAGCTTTGTATAAAGTTAGGATCTGTGAATGTTCCCATCAGTTTTTGACAGAAGATGTCCTTTAAGACAAGCTTTCAGTGCCAATCTTTGCTCTTCTTTCAATGAAGAAGTACTCTCCAGTTCTGTTATTTGCTACCAGCATCTCTACGCTAACATATATTGTAGCCGTGAATGTGCAATATACTGCTCAGTGTAGCAGCATTGCATCTGCTGGTAGTCAGAGTTAACCAAACTGCTGTCAGGCTCTCTGTGTTGGCACTAAGCACACACATAGACTGCTGGCATTGACAGTCACTTGAAGCACTTTCACCTCTGTTTCTAAATGTGTTGCATTGTTAGATGAGAGCAAGCAGCTCATAGCAGCAGAGCTAAGAGCCACAAGTAGCTGCTGTCAAGAGTCTCTGACTGCACTGGACACAGTCTGCTGGAGCTTCGTCATCCGAAGCACATTCACAGCCGTTGGTAAATGTTTCTGTGTGGTAAATATGTCGGAATGTCACTTCTGCCTGATATTAATGGAAGTGGGATAGGAGGGATGGTTTGGACGAGTTGGTTGGTAACAAAAGCTGCCACCATGTGTCACCTGCCTCCAAAATTCACTAATAGTGAAATTCAAATGCAATCACCTAGTTTCAGACTGTAGAGGGAGGTCTCTATGTCTTAAATACTTAAAGGTACTTAAAGGCTAAAATGTCAAGTTACTCTTTAATGTGTGATCTCTGAGTAATGTCTCATCATTCATGTTGTGCTGCAGGTGTAATTTATGTAGACAGTAGTAGTTTTCATTTATTGCATGTTTGTAGCTGTGCTGGGTTTGCTTATGATACATCATCATCATTATTAGTGTTTATTTGATCAAAGTGCAAGCCGTTTTATTACAGTCCACTTTCATTCACAGTGAGTCATGAGGAACAGGAAGGCTGACATTGGCATCCATCAGTGTTTTTTTTTTTTGAGCAGCCTCGGAAAAGAAGACAATTAAGTTGGGAACAGTGAGAAAATGAGTACCAGTCAGAAGACAGAAATATTATACAGGATTGCTTAGTAATGCATTGATGAACATCATGTTTACTGATATTTCTGCCATGTGCTCAGAGTAAAAAGAGAGAGAGAGAATGATGATGGGAAAATAGGTGACATGGAGGTGAGTGAGAAAAGTAGCAGGTTGTGTTTTTTATTATTTTTAGAGGGGACCCTCAGACCATCGGAAGGTTTGGTACCCCCAAATGTTGACTCAGTGACTACAGCATGACTCTCCATTTCAATACATTTAATTCTATATCATACCTCAGGGGGGCGCTGTTTTTTTACCCGGACTTGTTCCGTATGCAATTAAAAGGGGCCGGCTTTGTATACAAGTCTCTTCTTCCATTCATGCTGAGGGTAAAGCAGTCTCCACCGACAACCAGGCCGTGTCACATCCTCGCCAGAACAGACAGCTCTGCTCTCTCAGACTGATAGAAAGGGTTGGTGAGTAATATTTCCCCCTTTTCTGTGCTTGTCTCAGCCGAGGCTTGACTTTCTCTGCGGGTTTGGAAGGTGTACAAATATGGCTGCAGGGCTTTTTGAAAAAACAAAAACAACCCCGACAAGCCAAACAAAACGCTGTCTGTCTGTCTGTGCGCAGTTGCGTTAATGTCAGTTTGTTACATTTCCTTGTTTGCGCAGATCTGTGTGGTGTTTACAAGACATACTTGAAGATTTTCTCACTATCGCATTGACACAGCCGGGCGGCTCGCGTGCTTGTGTGGCCTCTAGCAGTCAGAAATTAAGTTCACATGCAAATCATGACTTGTGAAAGTCGAAACTTAACCTCTGTTGACTCATACTCTTGGTTCATAACAGCAGGTTGTGAGAATATATATTTAAAGGGGCCTCCTCTAAATATCCGTATAGCTGTTATGACTTTACTTTTCCATGTGATCCTATGTTGAACAATCCTAGGTTGACACTCCTGTGTTGTTCATAACACGAATGTAGGCAAAAGTCCAAGTAAAGGTCATTCATTGACAACCCCCTGGCAGCTCAATTACAATACATTTTCAGCTATATTATTTAGTAATAACACAAATGGTATGTGTGTACCTGGCAGTGTCCTGTGATATGTGATAGTGAAAAGAGAAATTTAGAAAGCTAGATGTGTGTGTAAATGGCACCTACCAGCCAGTGAAGGTCAGTAAAAGCGGGTTTGTCGTGGTGTCCTTTTTCACAAGAGAGCACACTTTGTTTATTTACAAATGGCTAAAAACTTAAACCGGTTATTTATTTATTTTTTTAGAAATAAATAGAATATAGTTGATTGACACAGTGTGGTGCACACTGGTGACCCCATTTCACACAGACCACGTGGGCAGGATACTTGATATAATAAAAAAAAAACCTGCATATGCAATATGCAAAGGCTATGTAAAGGCTTCATGATGTGGCGTTTTCGGTTAGTCATAATGCAGATATGCGACTTTAACTTCAATACATCTGGGGGGTAGTTGGCATGATTAATTAACGCTAGACAGGCTTTTGAAGCTGCTTCAAAATGTAGGTAGGTAATGCACCAACAATGATTATAACATATCCTAAACAAACATGTGTTTTGGTGGTTTCATGGCCTGACACGACACAATATGGTTGGTTGCCGGCCGGCATAGGAGGATTTGTGAGTACTATTGCCATTACCCGGTTTCTAAGCGGCGAAGCGCTGCGACCTTTCCCCTAGTTTCTGCAGCACTGGGTGGATCATGTGATGTGGGAAAGTAGCTGGGGGAGGGGACTGGCTGCTGAAACACTGCTCTGTAGATGCTGCTGCTCCTTCCGAGGTCTGAAAACGTACAAACGACGTGTCCTGCTTTCAAAGTGCTCCTGTTGAATTAAATAAAAATGGACTCTGCAAAAAAAAAAACACAAAAAAAACATTGCTTTTCAAGAAGCTTTGCAGAAGAAACGTTGCTGTAGTCTTAAAGAAAGGCAAGCCAGTGGAAACTATGAAGCAAAGCATTGCCATCCCAAGCATAGAACTAATAAGTTTTAAGATCAGTGTAATCAATGGCCAATTTTAGCAATCCCCAGTCGTTTTAGACAGTTACTGTGCATGTATGCTCATGTGGAGATTGTATTTCCGACAACAATTGAAGGCAACTGGAAACAGCCGGTCCCTGTCAGCCACATCCAGAGTTTCATCATCCAGGTTGTGCTCTGTAGTTAACACATACTGCTATCGTAATTTAAAACGTAGACATCTTTTCAGGCCCTCAAACCGTGAAGAAATGCAGGTCATGTTGTGGGTGTATAATCCCTGCCATGAGAAAAAGCATCAGTAAAAATCCTGAAGAATTCATCAATGATATTTTAAAATATATGAATAAGAAATATTATTCTAATCTAATTCTAATATTATTCTACATCTAGTCTATGTCTAATGTAACTTATTCATAGGCTCATTCACATATCATCTTAAGTGTCATGGTATATTTACTTGATTTCATTTTTAATGCTAACCACCTTGCCCCAGCTGCACAATCGTTTACATCATACAACGACTGCTAATTAAATCTTAATATTCATAGACTTATTAGTTTTTTTGAATTACAAAAACAAGAAATCTGCAGTCTCGGATACCAGGTAAGGTAAGTATTGAGAAGACACAAGTGCCGTGAGACCAGACTCCACTTTGATCAAAGATTATTTCCCAGAGCTCTCTCTATTGAGAAGATATTGTATCAAGAAGCCTTCCACCACTGAAGGCAGGGGATGATAGTAGTAAAGCTTTTGTCATGTCAGCTGTGCAGGCTTGATATCAGTTCCTACTAAGCTTTCCTTTGTCTCCTCTCCTCCTCCCTGCTATATCGTAATAAAAATAATGGAATTCTAAAATTGAATCCTTACATTGTATTATATACATGTCACTTAAGGTTAACAGGTTTAAGTAGAAGGAGCTTCTCGTTAAGGATAAGATGCTACCTGCCTAACCAGTTCAGTGATCATTTCCCAGTGCATATCCTTTGGTGTCAGCTTGCAGGAACCAGTTTAGTTGATATAGTAACACAAAAAACATGCTCATCAAGCTGATTTATGAAGGACCTCCCTTTTATTCACAGTAGTTCCAACAACAAAAAAATGTTTGTAGTCAGTTTGGTGCTTTTGTTACCTCCTGTACTTTTTAGGGTTTCTAATGTTAGTCTTAATAAATACCCTTAAGTTTCAGTGCTGGCTCACATGACACCGACAGCAGATAGCTCTCTGAGACATAGTCAAATGATTGTGCTATCTTGTAGTTGACTAATCTTCACTAAAAATAACTTCAGTCCTTATGTTTAAGGCAAATTCAAAACCAAATTAAGTTGGAAGAAAGACCAAGATGATACATAAGAAATGTTGTCTCGATTGTTGGGCTACAGTCACTAGGAAAGCAGACCTAGTATAGCACAGTATGCTCATCCAACACGTTTTTTTCCACATTGTAGCTCTGTAATAATTTTGCCTCTAAATATGCAGTGTTGTTGATGAGGAACAACTGTTTAAGGAAGTGGGACTGGAGTTGGTCAATATGAAAGACTGTTCTGATATTTGCTCAACAATAATTATTTACAGCCTCATCCAAATATCAAGATGTGGTAATAGTACATTGTTGAGATCTGATCATTCCTGAATTCAGTATGCCCTTCAACCCAACTTTGTGTTGGATTTACTAGATGGCGATGTCATCTACAGTGACATAACATAAGAAAGGATTTTAGGAGCAAGAATTAAGTGTGGATCAATGTTTTTGAGCTACATCATCCATTCACCTTTTAATGTTTGATATAAACTCTCTTGAAACTTCAAGTTCACAAACTTTATTATCTTGTACTTTACTTACCCTCAGTGACCCTATACAGTAGTAGCCACCATGGCAGAAGCGCACCAGGCGGTGGCCTTCCAGTTCACTGTAACCCCCGATGGCATCGACCTCCAGCTGTGCCACGAGGCTCTACGCCAGATCTACCTCTCTGGCCTCCACTCCTGGAAGAAGAGGTTCATCCGCTTCAAGGTGAGAGGTGTATGGGAGAGCAAAGTGAGAGGATTTCTGTACAGTGTGAGGGGTAATCTTGATGATCTTTGACTAAGTTACTGTCACAGTTTGCCGTCTACTCTTAGTATCACATTGGAAGGTCACCAACCGCCATACAGACAGTCAACAGTGATAGTAACCTTTCCTGTCTATACTTTGTCCTAGCCTTTGGCCTAGTTGTCTGTTTGCAAACATTACAGAGTCATTCATACCCAAGACCTGCTGGAATATTCCCACATATCTCATATCTTAAATCTATGTCAGCGGGATCAAAGCGCAATCACTGATTTTATAAATTATATCCTTTGATTCTTTCTTCACTGTAACTCAGATGATTTTTTAAACCCTCCATTTGCTTTACCTTTCCACAGAATGGGGTAATGACTGGAGTGTACCCAGGCAGCCCTGCTGGGTTCATGGTAGTGGTCGTGTCCTACATGTCCTACAATAAATATCAAAAGCTGGATCCCTCTCTGGGGTTGATAGCCAAGCTGGGCCAACACATACCCATCAGGTAAGCCAACATGGAATGCGAAAGAGCTGTAATCATGTCTAGACATAACCACTATGCTAATTTATTCACTATCTGGCACCATGGTAGAGAGGAAGGCCCTGAACAAATATCGTGCTGATTGGTCTGTTTTGTAGTAAGAATTTGGCTAAAAAAGGCAGGCACAGGAGAAATGACTAACTGATGAAAAAAACAATGCGTGACAATGCTCCATCTTGGCAAATGCATGGGAGATGGAATGCTTTTGACTCTTTGTCTTTCACTATATTTATGCAGTTATAGACCTGCCTCGGGTATTTACGAGAAAACATGTAGGCCTGTTTCTCCAGTACCTCCTTCAGCATCAGTTGGAGGTGTAGATACAGTTTCAGATTATAAAGTAGTTGATTTCATTTCTGCCTCAGTATGATATCTCATTTTCCAACTGTTGACAAGTCAAATTTCATGGAAATTTGTGCCAGTAGTTTTTCCATAATCCTGTTGACAGACATTCTTGGTGGAGATAATAGAGGTTCACTGTTGTGTGTGTGTGTGTTTGAATTCTGTCAAGATAAAATACATGCATTGTTTATCAGTCATGATTTAATTTGACTTTGGACTAGGCCACGTCTGACATGAATTGTCTCTGCCCCCCCCCCCCCTCTTCTCTCCTTGTCTCTGTCCACAGTCAATACATGTCCACAGACAGCCAGAAGATAGTTGGAGGAGTTCTGGTGGGCACGGGCCTGTGGGTCACTATAATTATGATTATGAGGAATGTCCTAAAGGCCCTGTTGTCGTGGCATGGCTGGATGCGTGCACGCCATGGCTCTGTGTCCTGGTCTACTCGTGTGTGGATGGTGAGACAATGAATCTTCCTCTGTTCACTTCACTTAAGAGCAGATTTATACAGGAATGTCCTTGTGCACTTATTTTCCACATGAGGAAAGAATGCTGTTTTTGCCACCTCGCATGGAAGACATTGTCGCAATTTGTTAGAGCCAGATGTATGAAAAACAAGAGTTAGAAAGAACATTTGTTTAACTTATGGCTACACAAGTCTGGCTAATTAGTGAATATTTTAAATGAAACCAACTTTTAATACTGTACAGTACTGAACTGCTCTTAACAGTCCAGTGTGTAAGATTTCAGGGATTCTATTCACAGAATATGACAGAAATAAATGCAATTTATATTTGCATTCAAATAGTTGTCCAGTCAGTATATTCAAGCCTTAAAATAAAGTTTTTATAAGGAGAGAATTGCATAAAAATGTTACGTACTGTATGTCCTCTGCAAAACATTAGCACATCATAAACAATGTGCTCTCCTTGTAGCCTGTTTTGAAGATTGTCCCGTGCCAAAAGATAAGATGTGTCTATTTTAAATTCATAAAATTAAGGATAGCTACGTATTGCTATCAATAGCAGACATAAGTTGTGTGAGTTGTAACCTGGTACTCTGTTCATGGTGGGTAATCACGTTCACAGCTCACAGCAGTTCAAGTTTGCACTTCACAAGAGCTAGCTCAAAGTTCAGCTCACACACTAAAATTCACTGGTTTGCATTCATAGGTCACAAATTTGAATTGAATTTTCGAATTAAGTTCTAGTAACTAGTTTACATTCATTTCTTCTGTTTTTTTTAATGAGCTGCTTCACAAAGCGCCGTTTAACTGGGTTATCTCATCCTTATCTGTTCTGCTTCTACAGTTATTAGTGAAGGTGTTCTCTGGCAGGAAGCCAATGCTGTACAGTTTCCAGAACTCCCTGCCACGGCTACCTGTTCCCTCTGTCAAGGACACCTGCAAAAGGGTAATTTCCACCTCTCGTTATTTCAGTAAGACAAAGAAGCAGTGCAAGTTTTGACTTCCAACAGCTTCTTCAGCTCATCATTTGTCCCTTGACTTCCTGCCTGTCCGTCATAATCTGTCAGGGCAATAATAATAACATATATAGTAATAACATGTTTTTCTGGCCTATCTTCTCTCACCTTGTGTATAATCTGCTTCGTTCTTTGTAATTATGCATTTCTCTCTGTGTTCACAGTACCTAGAGTCAGTGCGCCCACTGATGGATGATGAGCAGTATGAACGGATGAATGGCTTGACTAAAGACTTTGAGAAGAACCTGGGACCCAGACTGCAGTGGTACCTCAAACTCAAGTCCTGGTGGGCTTCCAACTACGTGAGTTAGAGGAATTCCTCTCCTTTTCTCACTTTCCCTTTCTCTTCTATGCTTTTTTGTCGCAGCTTTGGATGTTATCCTGGGCCTTGAATCAGCTTTAAACTGGCAAAAAACTAGGGTCTCTAATAGTGTCACCCTCTGTTCCTTGCTCTGCTCCCCCTCTTCATGTTGCACAGGTCAGTGACTGGTGGGAGGAGTACATTTACCTTAGAGGCCGTGGACCCATCATGGTCAACAGCAACTACTACGCCATGGTAAGACATCACTACCTGACTGTCTGTCTGCAGACAATGACTCAGCCCTTTGTTTAAAGAAGAGCGAGAGAGATGCTTCTTCGTGTAGGTTGTGACTGATTCTCTGAGGGTGTGTGTGTCTGTTTGTTTATTTAGTGACACCAGAATTAATTCCAAGCGCTTTCAATATTTTTGCAGCACTTTGACCTAAAAGTAGATAATTATATATAAAGGTGATTGGCTCTGTAATAAGTTATGTACAATTTGTCAGTGGAGCTGCAGAGCAGCCTATGTCACCTCCAACTGAGGTCTATTTGATATACCAATAATAAGCTCTTCATTACAGCTTCATTACACATAAGATGTAGACTAAATTGTAAATTATAGCCATACAAACTAAAAACACTATATCTATAACAAAAAAGTTCTTGGTCTTAATAGAGAGGTTGATTGTACTTACACTGCAGACATACAGTTGTAGCTTCCTTCTACAGCCAAACTAAAATTTAACCTCTCAACTCATCCTTCTTGTCTTGCATTTATTTAGTGGTAGACAAATTAGAGAGATTTGCTAAAAAAAAATCTAAATTATAGTATATTTATGGCGTACCACTAGTTTATTCTCATTTGTGATAGCTATGCACAGTTGGGTAGCAATGTAAGATAAAGATATACACGCTTGGCAGCATAAACACCATCCATCCATGTATAGAATTATATTCTATGACAGTGTCTTAGGGGAAATCATTACAGCTACAGTTCTTCAGTCTTGAGATTTTCAGCATCTTGGCTGGTAAACGTACAGTCAATGCATTATAATGTGTCTTTGCTTAGTGGGCAGTTGTATAGCTCCAAGTCTGTGCCAGATTTGTAATCATGAACCCAGTGAACTCAGCAGGATAACTAACCACCACTGGGTGTCTATAAGAGAAACTCTGGCACAACAGCTCCCTTTGTATGTTTCTGCCTGAATGAGTCTGGCAGGCAAGCACACAAAACACTGGTGTCAATGAAGGTACACTTGGCATGGGCTCAGTGGAGTGACACTCAGCATTCTTGAAATAGCAGATCATGATAGCTATTGATAGCAATTGAATGTGGACACAAAGAATCAATGGATAGATCACACAGTGACGTGTTCAGGAAGGTGCACTACTGTACTTTGGATGTAATGTGACTGATTACTGATTTATTACTATTAATCTCCTTTTTTCCAGGATTTCCTGTATGTGTTCCCCACCTCCATCCAGGCCGCCAGGGCAGGTAATGCCATCCACGCTATCATGCTCTACAGGAGGAAACTGGACAGAGCTCAGATCAAACCAGTGAGTATAGAGCCTCTCTCCTGAAATAATTTTATTGAAGTTAAGTTAATGTGCAAACACTGTGCAAGCTGTGATATAAACCACATTACTACACGTTTGACCACGCCAATTCCATGTAAATGTTTAGCTTTCTCATTTATGATTTATTGATTAATAGCTGTTATCTCAGTGAGTTTGTCTTTCAAGTTTACAAAGAAAGCTGCTTATCTGCACAGCCTTTTCTTGTGTACTCTAAAGTAAGTTTGTCATCCACAATCTTACCAGTGATTATGTAGATACGTGATATTGTCCTCAGTTCACTCTGTGTCTAACTCTGACTTTGGAATGAGCTACGCACTGTGCTTTTTGCTTGTTTTGACGAAAGTACATTTTTGATTACAAGCAAAGTGAGATCACGAGCATTTTCTGAAGGCTTAGTGAATAAGGCTTAATGAATGCTGGTGATTTTACTGGCAAGCGCACGTGTCCTTTTTTCCCGCTCTACTCTCAGTCCTTTACAACCTGCATGATCGCTTAAGTGCAAATTCTTTTTACATTTGCACAATACTGGCACACATTCTACAACATGTTACATAAAAACACATTGATCCCTCACAAAGACTAATTGTATGCATTTATACAAACACCAATGCATGAGCTCGCTCTGTTACAGACTCACATTCAGTTGTCTCTGTTTTACTGTTTTGTCCCTTCGCTGTGTCGGACGCTGCGTTAGATATACTTGCTGGCAAACAAGGTTCCTCTGTGTTCGGCTCAGTGGGAGCGGATGTTTAACACCACCCGCACCCCTGGTTTGGAGACAGGTAAGAGGAGGGCACATCTCTCTGGTGCCTTCTGACCCCCTACCCTGTGACCCTAGCTATTGCCATGGTAACAGCCATTGGAAACCCTGGCTCCTAGGCTCATTCTCAACAGCACAGCCCTGAAACAATCCTACTAGTTTTATTTTAGGCTATTTGGGAAATATAATTTACATATTTAAATTTCAATAAGTGATTTATTAAATGTAAATTAATCTCCAAATATCAGGGCTTTGCTGGTGGCAATGAGGTAGCGGCCCACTGGCTTCCGGACCCTACTCATGTCTCCTTTCCTTGCAGCCTTGTGGGGTCTACCTGCTCCTTAAGACTGCTTATCACACCAGTCCGCATCGTTTCCTCTCCACTTCATCCACGCTCCTGTCCCTGTGTCTGCTGCTGTTGCTCTCTGGGGATTTTAGTGAATTAGTTTGTCATCTCTCTGTGTTTGACTCTCCCCTTTTGCGTTTCAGCTCATGCTCCTACACACTATTCCCATGTGCTCAGCCCAATACGAGCATATGTTCAACACCAGTCGTGTCCCAGGGGTAGACACAGGTAGAGTCTTTAGGAGTGTCCTCCACACTACTCCTACTTTACTTCTCCTTGGGACATTTGTCCATTTGTTTGAATTAGAAATAATCTGACCTCAATGAAATAATAATGCATGTGTGCTGGTGTGTGCACATTCAAGGACTAATTTGCATGTGACTCAACTCTTATGTTTGAGTTTAAGAAGGCAAAACAGCCATAGTGTTAGACCTGGACATATCAAACAGTGATATGTTACGCTGGCTGGAATACATAAGAATACATAACTTATAAAGCTAATTTGTTGGCATTATTTCACATACAGTTCAGTATGTGCTCATTGGAGTTGGAAAGATAATAAAATGCTATTATCACTTTAACTCCTAGGTGGTCCTCATAGGCATCATCTAAAATTAATGAATCACCTATGAGAGCAAATTAGCATGATATGCTTTTTTAGTGTGTTTTTTAAGTAACTTTAACAAGAACTTTGAAACCTAGGACTAAGTGCTGTTATTCAATCGAATTAATTATATGCAACATGCACAGTCAGTGTGGAAGCTCTAAAATGCACAAAATAGCACTCGAGGACGTGTTCAATATAAAATCCCAAAGCTCAAAGCCTCAGGACAAAATGCAAACATTCATGCGACATCAGATTTTCGGGGCCCTGACAGCCATCTTTCTCTCTGGCTGTAGAGGACAGAAGTAAATTATGGCTAATTTGAAATTAACTGAAATCTATAAGAAAAGAAGTGAGATTTAGTGTGTTCTGAAAGTGACTGCATTAAAAAAAATAAAGGTATATAAAAAAATATAGATTTTATAGACAGAATTGTACTAATCCTAGTATTGCATAAATTGAGCCTTAGTGAAAAATTATGGCAGGTTAGGTTAGAATTTTTTATTTTTTATTTTTTTTAAATAATTTTCCAAAACCAGTACATTTAAATAATGGGCTGTGGTAAGTTCAAAGTAGGCTTTTACCTGGATGTAAGTTGTTCTTGGGGTTGTTCCTAGCATCCTCTCCTTTGTCTTGTCTGTAACAAGAGCAGTGCTTGTTTGAACACTGAGCTTCACCAAAACAATATCAAAACTTCATATCAAAGAGGCGATTATGTTTTTGATTGGTCTAACTTGGTTGTTGCACAGTGCAGTTCAAACAAACATTGCCTCATTTCATTGTATTCCAAACCACTGCCCTGTTCCAAAATTACGTTTCCCCTTTTCATCTCACTTCCTGCACTTCCCATTTCAAGCTGCTTTAGTTTTTACACTGGATAGCCCTTCCCATCATGTAGTATTACTTTGAATTCAGTTGTTTTGCCCTTCAAATAAATATAACTCCACAAGGAGTTACAAAAAAAAAAAAGAACGAGCCCTGGATGTTGTGGATATCACATCATTTTAAAACTGAGACCAAGAAGTGGTTACTAACCTGTCTATTGTTCCCGTTGAAATGCTGTGACATCCACACCCCATTCGAACAGCTGTCTTTTTTTTAATAAAGATTTTAATTATTTATTATTTTATTTTCAGCTATACAGAGCTCTACCACAACACAAACTACACTTAGCCAGCACCAGCCGAATGCAATTTAAACAAGCGGCTGGTAGATTTCCTTTACACACCAGCCAAAACAAACAATGATAATCTTCTGAGTGGCTGGTAAAATTTGAACTATGTCTACCTGTTTGGCCAGTGGAGTAAAAAAAGGTTAATTTTAGCACTTTGCCCCAAGCACTTTTCCAATTGTCTTTCTTTCTCTGGTGTCCTTTTTTCTCTCTCTCCTTACCATTGGTACTCCTCTCCCAGACACCCTCCAGCACATGAACGAGACCAAACACATAGCTGTGTACCATAAGGGCCGCTTCTACAAGGTGTGGATGTTTTATGATGGGCGGCTGCTGTTGCCACGGGAGATAGAGCAGCAGATGGAGAGGATCTTGGCAGACAAGTCAGAGCCCATGCCAGGAGAAGAGAGACTAGCTGCACTTACTGCAGGAGAAAGGTGGGTGGCATGTGAGCTGCAGCCAGTATTGATGAGGCCACACAATTAACATTATGTAATGTAGCACAACCGGAAGTAATAATACTGTACGTACATGGACATGTAGTATGTACTGAGTGGGATTTTTGAGTGGATAAACTATATAATGGCAACACTGTTTTTTAAATGACCCCAAGCATATCTCTGGCATATCTGTACTGTAGCTTGTTGTTACTTATCAGCAGACAAATATGCTGAGAAAAGCTAAAATCAGCCAATAATATCAGCCCTGAAGATGTCTATGTTAAGTGCTATTTGAGGACACGGATGTTTTGAAAGAAGAGAAGGGTGTGGCAGTGACCACAAAAATGCAAAAAAGGCATTGTATGCTTCTCACTCATCCTACTTTTCACACACAGAGGTGAAACTTGTATGTACTCTTCACAAGTAACTGTAGTGAAGCATTGCCTCAGACCTACCTCTATTTGACATTCTGCAGGACCCCGTGGGCCAGGGCTCGTGAAACCTACTTCAGCCGTGGTAAGAATAAGCAATCTCTGGACGCCATTGAGAAGGCAGCCTTCTTTGTTACCCTTGATGACACCGAGCAGCGCTACGACAACGCAAACCCAGTCAAGTCTCTGGACAGTTATGCCAAGTCCCTGCTCCACGGAAAGTGCTACGACAGGTGGGGCAGATAAAGTTGACTTTATTTAGTTTCTGATGATTACAGAGTTTCTTTTAGAATTAAACTGACAGTGTTTGTTCTTTGTTGCATTCAGGTGGTTTGATAAATCCTTTAACCTGATAGTTTTCAAGAATGGTACCATGGGACTCAACGCAGAGCACTCCTGGGCAGATGCTCCGATCATTGGCCATCTGTGGGAGGTATGTCAGTGTAGATTTTATATAATGAATCTCTAATTTTTGCATCAGTTTATTATAAAAAACAATTTCTATTAAGACAGAAATGTGAAATCAGACCATTTCATGTCATGTGTTTAATTGAGTTAGTCATGTTAAAAATTGACTCTGTGTTGCAGCATGTACTTTCCATGGACCCTGTTAGGCTGGGATATACTGAGGAAGGTCACTGCTGTGGACAGCCCCACCCCAACCTGCCAGGTCCTCAGAGACTGCAGTGGGACATCCCTACTGAGGTAAGAGCTGGAAAAAGAACTAGTGCCTACAGTGTGTTGTCCGACCATAGCTGTTCCAAGTGGCCATGCTGAAAGGTGGGGAGAAAGTTCAAACTTTATTTAGATTCTCACCTCTGTGCAGCTGACCAATCACTGTGTTAAGTAGATGTAAATGTCTGATTGGCCATTTTAAAAAGTTAGAGAAATTGACAGACACATGCTGTGAGGTGATATCTGAGATTTGCTATTTAGGCATTGGCTTCCCTCTGCTGGTAGCTTGAACTACGTGCATCAGTCTCAGTATTTTATTACTTATATTCAAAGATGTAGAGGAAGGGCTTTTAGGATATTGTATATTTTGACATTACAATAATTTGTGTAAGTTTAAGCAGTGCTAGTAGCACTGCTAACATTTTATTAATCTTTCTTAATAAGAATGTTGTTTTCTAAATATTTTGTCATGTGCTTAGTCTAACTTAGGATTCTGTCACTTTCTCTAGTGCCAGGATGTCATCCAGAGCTCTCTGACATTGGCCAGGACTCTGGCTGATGATGTGGACTCTCACATTTTCCCCTTCAGTGACTTTGGAAAGGGTCTGATTAAGAAGTGCCGCACCAGTCCTGATGCCTTCATCCAGATCGCCCTACAGCTGGCACATTACAGGGTAAGTACATACAACTCACTGTTTTCTCAAAATTATGACTTAATGACACATTTATGCATTTATTTATTTGTCTTTTTTTGCATGCTATAATTATAATAACTTATAAAGTCCAGTTACACTCCTCTTACATTCCAGCAGAGGGCAGTCACAACTTACAACTCAACATATCATCCAGATGAGAAGATTGTTGATGATTGATTTCATCAAAACATTGTTCAGCTGTAGGTTGAGGCTGTATTTTCCTCCTTTTGCAGCTTATTTGACAGCACAAGCACAACAAATATCTTTGTTAATTTAACACTTACTACCAATTAGCATTTAGCATCAGATAATTAATTTATGCTGCTTCTAGTAAACAGTTTAGGTATGGTATTGCGGTTTAGATATCCTGTATTTATTCAATCCTAAGCGTAAAGTCCCCCAAAAGTCATAAACATTTTTTCTGTAATTATCAACATGTCATGTATCAAAATGTTAACTCATTATCAACTTCCTGTGGTTTCTCTTTTTAATGCTGATCCATACTGTCACTCACCAGGACAAAGGGAAGTTCTGCCTGACATATGAAGCCTCCATGACACGTTTGTTCCGTGAGGGCCGAACAGAAACTGTGCGCTCCTGCACCATGGAGAGTTGTGCCTTCGTCCGTTCCATGATCAGAGACGAGACAGTAAGGCTAAATGGCAGCAACGTACCACACCTCTCATTACATCGTTGATCCAGTATGCAGATCATACTCTTCAACTGTTCATTATATTTCACTTTTATCTCTTTCCTGTGCTATTCAGACAGAAGAACGTCTCAAGTTGCTCAAAACGGCAGCAGAGAAGCACCAAAACATGTACCGCCTGGCAATGACAGGAGATGGCATCGATCGCCACCTTTTCTGTCTTTACGTGGTTTCCAAATACCTGGGAGAAGACTCAGCTTTCCTCAAGGAGGTATGAGGTGTTGTTGCAGGCTGAGATTTCCGCTCTTAAAGATGTCATAATGCCTTTTGTAAATTGCAACCACTAACGTGATGTTGTCAGCGCTTGGAATCAGCACAGACCAGGGATTGTACTCTTACAGCAGTACAAATGGTAGAATCAAAGTGGCTATAATCCACATAAATCTGCTCATTTCTTCATACAGATAGTTGAAGGTGGTCACCTGTTAAATATTTGACAATTTTGCACTTAAAATACCAAGATTTGTGTGTCAGCTGAAATTTTCTCAGATCTTGTTTTAACTAGGTAAATCAAGCCTAGTCTTGAATTTACTCCAAGAGTGTTATTAAAGTAACTCCTGAATGAGAGGTAGGTGCACATTGTTAAAACCAGGATGAACTCTTCTTGGTTAAGTTTTATTTCTGATTTATTTTTGGCTCATAAAGTTTACAGGCACATATAGTGTATTTCTCTAACTTCCACGTGACATGGTATATTTAAATCTAGTTTATCACTGAGTGAAATGTCACTTCTCCTAAGCTCTCATGGTTTCTCATAAAGCACAACACAGCATGGGTTTGACCAGTAAATTAAATGTACGTCACCTTTGTGTTTAGGTACTGTCTGAGCCGTGGAGGCTGTCCACCAGTCAGACCCCTCTGCAGCAGACTGAGCTCTTTGATCTGGTCAAACACCCTGAGTATGTGTCCTCCGGAGGTGGATTTGGTCCTGTAAGTTACCAGTTTAATATGTTTCTGTCCACCTGTTTTCATGTACATATTTAAATATGGAATAAAACGCCTGTATGAACATGGCATAAATTCACATTTTTTGAAAATATAGTTGAAAATGCATCTATTTTTTTCTTTACTCTTTGTATGTTAGGTGGCTGACGATGGTTACGGTGTCTCCTACATCATTGTTGGTGAGAACCTCATCAACTTCCACATCTCCAGCAAACACTCAAGCCCAGAAACCGTAAGTTCAGTATTTTTCCTTTTTTATTACAGACAATTTAGATTATTCTTTGTCCATCTCTTAATGAAGACACTTTTGACCATTTTTGCTTTATTCCAGGACTCCCACCGTTTTGGCACCAACATCAGACAGGCCATGCTGGACATGCTGGCTCTCTTCCAGCTCGACAAGAAAGCCAAGTGATTGTCCTCTCCATGGGTGGAATAAACATGAAAAGTTGTTTTTAGAAAAACGTATATTCTTCCTGAAGCTTGTACAGAATCAAATGTTGGATTTGGGGTTATTTTTTAAGTTAATTGATGTTTCAGAAATAACGATGATTGAAAGGAAATATTAATGTCAAGATGTGTGTGAGGTGTTTATGTGTACTGTATGTATAGGCATGGTGAGATTCAGGTGGAATTAGGTACAGGTAGTGCACAGATCAAAGGTTTTATTTACAGGACTGTACACACCGGTGCCTTAGTGACCCACTAATGTAAAAAGGGCAGAAAGGGAGGAGAAAATAACAGCTGCTGTCATCTGAGATCAAGACTGTATTACCACAGTAAGAGACATTTGAGTTGAAGGATTGCTCAGTACCATCATCCAATATTTGTATCATGTTTTAAGTTCAGAGGTGGTGCAATATTTTTACCAGTTTTTGTCCCTTAGTTGAAAATCCTTTGAGTCCTTTTTGTTTTTAGGTTTCCTCTGGTCTCCTCAATTGCAGAACATGAGTCATGTCTAACTGGCCAAGGCAGCAAATTACGTGGTGTCCATTAATTTCATATGGTATTTTAATATTTTTATTTTGCCGCTGAGGCTGATTTGCTCGACTGAACAGTTGGGTCCAGTAATTTAAACTTATGGAAGCCTCTAGGGGTAAAACATCTGTAATTACAAGAATGCTAAATATTCATCTTTGGACAGTGACTGTGTGTCAGTGTGATTCTGGATACCAACACAGAAGACAGACAAGCTGTTGCCACCGTCTAATCAATGCATCTTCATTGCTTTTAAGTGCACAGTCAATATGTTTGTTCTTTTTAGCTGCCATGATTTCACAATGTAGTGATGAACACAGGTCATGCTTGTGTGTGTTTGTCATTTTCATACTCAGGTTTTATCAGCTTGGTACTTGAGGGTGCTTGCTGCAGCATTGGAAGATCAGCGTGTATGCTGGTATGTACATGTGCAACAGTAGAGTCAGTACAATGTCATGTGACCAAATGAGCTGGTGGGTAGTATAACATGAAGTTTGCTGTGGAGGTGAGTGACTGGCAGGACACGGTGTGTGTCTGGGGTGGATCTCACTTGCACATGTTGAGTTTGATTGACAGTGTGTGGTCGACAGTGACTTTTTTTTAGTTTCTTGTGTTGTTAAAAAGAGTGGGTTAACTGTACTTTAACTCTGTTCTGCACGCCATGACTGGCCCTTTAGTTCAAACTAACCAATTCCAAAATGCCTTCAGTCAGATCAGGACGGATTTTAAAGTTTTGTGAGAAATTATCAAGATGAAGTGCAGAATCGATTATTAGGATGTTATGTCCCTCCACTACAGTAGAAAGTCATTTTCAGATATAGAGGTGCAGATGTGGCTACTGTCATGTATAGGGATGCATTTTCTGTTATTATGTATATGTTGTTAGCTCATCATATTTATTTTTTCCATGTTTTCACCTCTTTATTCAGAAAACAACTATTTACCAGCTGAATGTGGTTAAATGTTAAGCACTAAGTTAAAGCTTTGCTGATTCAAGAAGTGAAACTGACAAAATGCTTCCTTTTCTTTCTTTCTTTTTTTTTTTTTTTTGGACATGACATTCATTTTGTCATCACAGACTTTGCCAGTATGTTGTAGTTGTATGGCTTTTTATCTCAGTAGACCTCATGTTTACACTGCTGCATTGTGTTTGAAGATGAAGCTGTATATCTTTGCCTTTAATTTAAAGATGTGTTAAAACACAAGCAGCTGATATACCAAAACGAGTTTTAACAATAAAGTGAATGTCAGACAGCTGTATCATCTCTGAGTATGTCGTCTTTATTTACAATATGTTCTTTTTATCAATAATTTCAGAACATTAATGCAACAAGTGATCTAACTTTAGATAAATATAAAAAAAGATACGCCTATTAATAGATTAGTGAAGTGACAGAAAACTAAGTTTTGATAAATGATGAATCGCTTTCAGAAATGCAAATCAAATGTGAAGATTTGACAGTTTTCAGAATATTTTTAATTAATTTTGGGTTGGGCAAATTGAGCAATTTGAAGACATCAACTTGGGCCATAGGAAATAAGTAAATTAATGATATAAATATTAATTTGTCTAATGTCTAATGCTAACATGATTATGTTTAATTGGTGTAAGGTTTACCACGTTAACCATCTTAGATTAGCCTATAAGGATAAAAAACCATTTGCTAACTAGCGCTAAATTCAAAATTTGACCTGATGATGGCAAAAATCTGAGGTATGTGTGTACTAACTTTCATGGCAATCCATGCTATAGCTGTTGAGACAGTCACTAAGAAACATTGTCAACCTCATTGTGGTAAAAGAGGAAAAGACTCTTTGACAAAATACTTCAAAATGGAGGACCGTCAAACATTCACAACCCTGGAGCCATGCCGCTAACATGGTAAATAATGTTAGTTGCTGTCGTAATTGAGCGTTCAGCAGGTTTTTTGCTTGGTTGTATTATAACCTGCATTCTCTAACTAGGGTATTTTTATTATTATTTTTGGTTATAATGAGCATTAAAGGAATTAAAACAACTTTTTATTACAATTTTATGTCTGATTGTTTAGTAAAATAGTAAAATTAATATTTTTAACAACACTAATAAAGTAGAAACCTTTATTTCTTAATAACTATCTAAATAACACTGATATACTGTAGTAGAATTAAATACTGTAGATAAGCATGGTATGCCAGTGTTCATACCACAGTATATCATGTTATCGGTATACTGCTGTATTCCTATCTGTGTCCATTAGCTCAGTCAGTCTAAACATCTCCTTCCCTGAGAATCAATGAGGCTTTACGTGAGACATTTGAAATGGCCTCTGTGAAGCACAAAGGTCACTTTACACCATGGTTGGTTTAGCACTTGTTTATTTTGGATGCTCAGTCCTCATCTGCATCACATGGCTATGTTTATCACTCTTTTTCAGTTCTGACAATTTGTAAACCTCCTGAAACCAGTCTGCTGTGAAAATGAGATCTTTCCTTCCTTAGCTCAGTGTTTATTTAATCAAAGGGAAGTGATAGCCTGCCATCTGGCCAGGATGTTGGGCTCAAGGGGACACCACCCAGGAGCCAGTTCTGTCTTTGAGGGTTTTTAAAAGTCCCTCTGCTGGGGCTGCTCGGGGTATATTCACAGATTAACTTGAATTAAATGGAAGACGTCCAAAGACATAGTGAGGTGACAAATTTCCAAGGAGGGCATAGGCAGGAAGGGAATACGTCAAGCTGCTGTCCACCACTCTCTCATTTTCTCATTCTCACACACACACACCTCCACAATGGTACACCCGCCCCGATGTCACCCTTCCCTAGGCTTCCGATGGGAGGCTAACATTTCAAGACTGCGTTCCTGAGGTCTGCTTACTCCCCATCTACTCTGGGAAACTGCAATTTGGCCACTTGGGGAAAAATGTTCACCTTTAAAGCTACACTATTGTATCTTTACTTTTAACTCTTTATCTTTATCAAAATCATGAAGTGTTTGCTGGCTTTCTGTGCATCAAGACTGTTTAACTGACTATTCAAACCCAAGACATGCAGGCAAACTATGACAAATCCATACAGCACAATCAACAGACTTGAACTAGCTGGCTTCTGGACAACAAGCCTTTAAATTGTACACCTAATTGGCAAGCTGGAAAACCCATTCACTCAAGAGCAGACACTGAAACCTAAAACCTTGACTTGCACTTTCTAAAAGTAGACTTTGAGAGAGATCTGCGGCCTCTGCTTGTCACCAGTTTAATTCATGTGCCACTTGCTCCACAACACCCTCAAAGAAAAGAGGGGAGCCAATGTTGCCTCTCCTATTTTATAAGCTAATCATTCACACAGGAGCGGGGATGTTCCCATTTTGTCTGGTGGTAATCGCTGGTAGCTGTTAACAGTGGAGAGTAACATAGTTCTCATTGCAGCTACTGTATGTAGATCATTCGTGTCATTCTTGATTTGAGGTTTTGGCAGGACAATTTGTTTTTCCTCCACTGCTGGGCAACTTACGTAAGGCTCTGTTGTGCCCTAAACTAATTGGGTTGAACGTTAACATGTTCACTCTTCAGAATAAAGGATCAATATAAGGCACATAACGAACTTATTGTGCACAGATTAGAGGGGATTTATGTATATGTTGAATACTGGAAATAACTGTAATAAATTAAACTTTGTCAACTGACAAAAAGCATGGAATGATGAAGGTCACGTAAGGTTTTAGTCTCAAAATTCAGGACTCTAGCTCTCTAACCTCTACTGTCCTCTGCAGCAGAGTCCTCTCAAGCGTCTAACACTGTAACTTCATCACCTCACAAACCATGGAGCCACACTAGAATGTCTTGTGAATTTTATCTGGCTGAGAACTGCGCCCAGATTTTTTTTTTTAAAAGTGCCATATGAATCTAAGTGATTAAGGCGAGGGTGTAAACGGAGAGGGTGAGCTCGGTGGTTGGCGTAGAGGGTCCGTGAATGTCTGTGGCCAGCTGCACCTGTCTAACTGCGCTAAAGGAGCAGGGTCTGGGGCCCCAAGGTGGAACTCAGCCAAGGGGCAGCAGGAGAAGAAGGTAAGGAAGAGAAGCTTAGCGGAGGTTGAGCTGAATGTGATTCCCCTGAGAATCTCTCCCATCGCATGCCCACCAGAGCTATAAATAACTTTTATTAGGTTTAAGTGGAATTAGCGGAGACGTGAGTCGTCAGCATGCTCAAAGATATAAAGACATAGACTTTCTGACATGAGAAGGAAGAGCGAGGAGTGTTAATGATAATGCACATACATGTATACATGAACATGCACATGTGCAAGCAGACACGGACATGGATGCAACAAATACCACAAGTAAAAACAATCATTTACATAATGAAATCTACATTTATTTTCATATTTCCATTTAGGGTGATTCTGGGTGGTTGAGCCTATCCCACAATCCTTTGCTGGCATTTGAGGTATATTTTTCGGACTGGGTGAAATAAAGCTTTCAAAGAAAACTAAATTACTCGAGGAAGTGAAGTAAGAAAATGTAAACTTTATTGCAACTTTGTCGTTCTAAGTTCTCTGATTTACAGAAGAGAAAAACACTTGTAATGGCACAGTCATCGTAATATGTACATTGCTGATAATGCAATAATCCAGACACTCGTTGTTGTCCAGATTTAAGAGTGGCATATTAAGGCACATGGTTCGCTCAGTCTGTAGAGGGAAGGAATAAACACATCAAAGCTTTTTTCCTGCAACTTATACGTGAACATACCACAGCATTCCATAAAAGCATTAGAACGGGAGCTCAAAAAGCTCCTCGCACGAAGGGCTCGGTTGGGAAATCACAGTTTGTCCATTGTACATTCAGCTTTAGGATAGATTAAGACGTCAATGTGTTCACAACATACTGCGTTGCACTAAGACATTTGGTGATTTTATAAGCTTCAGTAGACCTGAGTGTTCGAGTTGATACAGTAAACTTGATAGATCAAAGTTACACAATCAATTTAGTGGTAAAGCATTCACTAAGTGACAAAGAGTCTGTATCATCACTGCTGGCCAGTTAAGATTGTCTTGTGAGGAGCAAATCAATAAAGAAAAGCTAACTAACTGCACATAGAGCAATATATCATGGTGCAAAAGTGATTACATTTCCTCATGGGTTAGTTTTGAATATAATCACAGAAGAAAATCTGTAATCT
This sequence comes from Argyrosomus regius, assembly GCA_946959425.1. NCBI lineage: Eukaryota > Metazoa > Chordata > Actinopteri > Sciaenidae > Argyrosomus > Argyrosomus regius. Next base: position 18,328,193 of record OX336886.1, read on the forward strand.
AATTTACATAACATTTGGCTAAAGCATTGAGACAGGGTTCAAACCAAATAAAAACAATTCTCTTATATAAGTAATGCTACTGAAATAAAGTTAGCGATGGAAGTGGATTACAAGGATAGTCCAAAGAGTAAGCAAGGTGAAGGTACACACGAGGGCAGAAATTTGATTACTCGTCAGGGTTTATCTCAAGTGGCCGATGCACCTCTGTGCCTTAAATGTCAGGTATGCTTTCAAAGATTTCTGCTAAATCCAAGACGGCTGCAATAGACATTTCTTACATATGAGAGCATCATTGTATTTGGTGTCTGAAGAGCTCTTTTGCCCACGTCGTCCTATTAGAAAAATAGTTTGACATTTTGGGAAATATGTTTATTCGATTTCTTGTTGAAACAGAGATGAAAAGATGATACCATTTCTACATTTGTATGATAAATACGAAGCTTTTTTGTACAGATTAAGTGGTTGGAAGTTTTTCCTTGCCACCATTATCGAGTGCTTACTCATGTTGGGAATTGTTGGGTCTCTGTAAATAATATTATAAAGAGTATAGTCTAGACCTGCTCTATATGGAAAGTGTCATGAGATAACTTCTGTTATGCACTATATAAGTAAATTGAAATGAAATTTAATTAGATTCAAGAATATATAGAGATTATAAACTGTTAATTAGTGAGTTTTAGAGGTACTGGTAGGTAGGTGTTGTTAAATCTGGACCAGGCTAGCTAACCAGCTGCTTGTGGTAGCTTAAAGTTCCAATGTTTAACATCTAGGAGAATATATTGGCAGAAATTAAATATAATATTCACAACTGTGTTTTTTTAGTGCATAATCTCCTGAAAATAAGAATCACTGTGTTTTTTGTTTTCACCTTAAAATAAACCATTTATGTCTACAGAGAGCCATGTGCACCACCATGTTTCTACAGTAGCACAGAACAGACCAGTTTTCTGCAAGTTGCCATTGTAGGTTTTCCTACATGCAGTATTCAGTTGGTTGCAATCTGCAGCTTCGCCCCTAGATGTCACCAAATTCTACACAGTGTTCCTTTAATATTTAACGGTACAGACATGAGAATGGTATCAATCTACTCTAATCTAAGTCTCTACAAGAAAACAAATATGCGTATTTCCCAACATGTCGGACTATCTATTAAAAAATCTCCTTTCAACCTCTATGGTGTCGTCAACAAGGCTTTCTTTAGAGCTTAATTTTGCACCCATGAAGATGAAAGAGCAAATCAACACAACATCCAACAAAAAAACAAAAAGAAAAGAGCAGCCAATTTAAAAGCCCTTGCTACAGCAGGTTAGTAAGAAGGTAACATCTCATCTTAATTCAAACATAGCCAGAGTTGTAATTACAGTGGCTTGGCCTCATGTTTATCTGGCCTACAGTACTAAGGGACATTCAGATGTGTCCAACAGAGTGGTATGTTGATAAATAAAGTTAAACTACTCTAAGAATAAGTGCTAAGGGGTTGTTGTGTGTGATGATTCCATAAAGCAGTGAAAAACCATAACTTGAGGTACATTCATAAAACATCGGCCCATTGGCCTGATAGGTTCAAGTAAAAGCCTTTCTGATGAGTAAGCAAGACATACGGTACCACGGTGTGTAGGTCTTGGTATGACGCTCTCTGTGAGCTAACTTCCTCCCAATAAGCATTTCCCCCGAAAAAAAAACCCTTTCAAACATTTTCCTTTGTCCTTCTATATCTTCATTTGGTCTTCTTGAAAGATTCAGATTCTTTTTTAAGCAAACAAGGGGCTTGCTTTGTTCCTCCTTATCAAGAGAGCCAGCAGCAGCTAAAAATTTAAAGACTGTAGAAATGCAGTATGTAAACGCAGAGATTTCTCTGGAACTTACATACAAAAAAAAAAAAAAGAAGCAGAAACAGATCAAAAAGTCCGGAAACAAATCAGCCAAGAGGTAAAACCAATTAACATTTTTAAAAAAGGAAGAAAAAAATGTCACAAAGGAGAAAAAACACAAATCATTTTGAACTGTAAAGTGCAAGTATAAAAAAATCTTTCTACATATCATCCCAAGACAGGGTCTTGAGACAGGGTCAATGGTCTTTAGTGGAAAAGTGCAAGTTGAGAACAGCACAAGTATTTAAAAAAAAAAAAGAATTTGATTCAAAACAGTAACAGGATAAGTCAGGTGACTTGGTGGATCAGTCACATGACTCAGCTCCTCCGTAAGAAAATGGCCACCTCCTCCAAGGGCACAGGGTAGTCCTGTAGGAACGTGCCTCCATCGTACACCTGAGCGTTCTGGCTGTCCTGCCACTGGAAGCCCCCATCAGGTAAATAAATATCCCTCTGCACTGCCCCCTTCTCCACCACTGGTGCCACCAGGACCTGGAAACACACATACACATCAGTTTTGTCAAAGAAATTCAGATGTCATGGAGATTGTATGCTTAATTAGCAAGACATCAGGTTACAGCCAGGGTGGGGGGTTCATTCATGAACTATCGGATGCCAAGTATATCGGATGCTGACAGAGGGAACTCAATACGTTCCCATCAGAACATCATTAAGTCACCTCGTCTCCAATGAGGAACTGGTCATCGATGGTGAAGGTCATGGGGTCGCTGGGACTGAGCCACCACATTGGTCGGTAGATGGGGTTTCCCGTCATCAGCCACTCCTCTGCATACTTTTCTATCAGTGGAACCACATCCCTCTGGTGCTTTGCAATGTAGGACCGAGTTAGGTTTAGTACCTATGGGTCACAAATGGAAAGAAGAACATATACATAATGAGGATTACAGTAAAAATAACCAGATTTTCCATGTCCCAGCTGATCTTGCCATTATAAAAGTTAAGTGTCTATTTAGAGTCATTGTCTGCCCTTTTGTGGAGCTTTATTTTCATTCAGAACATATTATTATACATTATTAATGTCCAGCCAAGAAATGTAGAGCAACTGAGGAATTGAAACCAACAAAAAGAAAAAAGCCATTTCCTTAACTAAATCATCTGCCACAAGGATTTCAAGACAAGAATAATATTGACAATGAAATCTGCAAAAGACATTTGTGCCATCTCTACACTGAGTCATGTAGACAGAACTTAAGGACAGCTCATTGTTGACTTAGTGGTTTAACACTGTCCAAGTCTTTCTCCTGTCTCCCTCTGGCCATACTACTTCAGCATTCCTGGAAGGGTCACATCCTCTTCAGTGTCCCATGACAAAAACAAAACTTGACCGCATCTATAAAAAATGTATTTTTATGAGTTGGGATTGAGAACATTTGTAGGAATGAGCTTGAAGTCACAGCTCGGGGTTTGAGTGGATCTTTCTCTAATTGAGAAGCCAGGCATGTGTGTGGGTTTGAGGTTTTATTGCTATTTGATTCCAGTGCGGTTGCCGCTGTGACCTGTCTATGACTGACTGAAGTATCACATATTCTGGAAATAAAGGTGCGCCACATCTAAACTGCAATAAAACACTCATAAAAAGTACTAATTTATCATGTTCAATGCAGCAGTCAGTTCTCCTCTAAAATTTCCTCTCAGTCTCACTTCATCCGATTTTATAAGTTAAGGCCATGCAAGAGACCAAAATGGAAAACATTGCTGCTGTCAAATGTCTAGCTGTCCAAAAGGCCTATTTTTATCTTTGTCACGCAACACAAGTCACAACCAATATATTTTGCTGCCTCAGTCCTCTCCTAGTGGAAAAAAAGCAGTTGATCACTCCCACTCTGTCACACTTGTCAATTACTCATGGAAATCTTAATTGCCACAATAAAGTATTTTTCCAAGACTTGTCCTCAAATTCATTATCATTCCTGCTGAAGTGGCTCTCGAGAGTGAGCCATAAATCTTGAGGAGGGATTGTAATTCAGAACAGATGGACTCTTAACCACAGGTGATGTTGGGATAGGGCCAAACAATCGCTCCTATTGAGGGGAAGACGGGGAGGGCAGGAGGGAAAAGAGCCTTCATCCTCTTGAGAAGCAGCAAGTGCTTTTTCTGTTCGTTAATCTGAGCATGCATCCCACATTGTCAAAAGTATCAATATCTGTCACCAAACTCTCTGAGACTGAAGGCTTTGTTTTCCTGCCGTGCATAGTGAACAGTGCATTCCCGATTTCCAGCAGAGAGGTACAGGGTTCAGTCCTGCCTGTCCTGCTGGGTGAAGAGCCAGGTCTGAGTTTTGATACACCAGGTCTCCGCAGACACACCGGTGGGAACTTCCCAGCACTGATTCTCAGAATTGAGGAGAGGCTGCTGGGTCAATAAACTCTCCCTCTCTTGCCTTTTTTCATAAGCCACTCTTCAAGATGGGAGGATAATCTCCCACTCCCTTTTAGAACATCTAATTGGCAGCATTCACGCATCACTTCACTTGATCTCTCTTCTGTAAATCTTTTACAAAAATCTTTTTTGTGTGGAAAACAATGATGTTGCTATTGTAATTACATAGAGATAGAGTAGATAGACTGAATTACTGTAGCTACATGAGGTGCTCGGACTGATTTGTGTTTGTGTTTTTTGATTCAAGTTCTGTTTATGTACCCGGTCTTCTCCGCAGACCCATGGCGGTGTGTGGAAGTTGATAACAGGGAGAAAGGCTGTGATCTCCAGCCAACGGATGAACAACTCCTCATCTGTGACCAGGTCTCCAGACAGAGAGCCACCTGCAGGGAAAGAGAGAGCGATGGGCAAAGGCAGAGAAGACGTTAGTTGACAGTTGAGAACTGGTATTGTATTGTTGTAGATTCAAAAATATCCAGAAGGACGACGAGTAAGTTCCATTGTCTTTTGTACTGTGCATAGTAAAGTTAGGTCAAACCAGAAGACTAGCTGAAACAAAGACTGGACAAACCACACATAAAGACGGTTTCCAACTTGCAGTTATTAATCTTTGACTCTCAGGAAGGAGCATAAACCTCACAACCAAATACACTAAATACACTAGACAACACACTGGAGAACGACTAAAGTTTAGGTGGTAGACGACCCTGCAGATCCTGATCCTTGTCACATTTACTTGTATATACACGGAACCAACCACGCAAGCAACCAGCATCTTGCACTGTCTATATGCAGTGCTACTTGCATTTAAAAGGCCAAAATGGTGGAGAAAAGCACAGAGTTTAGGTTATAGGGGAATGAACATCAGGTAAAGCTGTTTTGTCTGTGATCGGTCAACAGTGTTGGTTGCAAATACCAAGTCTTTATGAGAGAACTGGTAGCAACTGGAACAGACCAAACAGGTCAGTCTTATCAGTCGTCATGCCTAAATCATATTCCAATCATAATTTTGTAGTATTGTTTGTATTTGACTTATATTAATTTGTGGTGTTTTGGGTGGGTTTACATGATACAATAATAAAAACTTCAGAAACTCATTTCTTCATATGCTGATAGAGGAAATGAGTGCAAGATCCTCTGAAGAATTTGGTATACGTGGACAAATGTAATAGTCACCCATGAGTCTGAGTGCAATTATATCAGGTCATCTGTCTGTCGTGCTGACAGCTTTCTGTTTTTTCTACTTCAAAGTAAATAGTTTTCTTACAGGCATCAGCTGTTTCACTGGCTGTGGAATTTATAATATTACAGGAAGACATTTTTGAGCCAAAGATCACATGTGTTCTTTGTCTTTCTTTTGTGAACCAGTGAAGAATAATGCTCTTTTTTGTTTTCATATAAGGGCAAACTATGAAGTACTCTTAATGCACTATTAAAGGTGAGAAAAGTGACCCCATAGGCTGTGGTATTACCTACTGCATCAGGAATGAGGAAGTTGTATCCCAGCAGAGTGTGGTGCAGCAGGGAGGGAATGATGCCCTTCAGGCCCATTGGGCTCCAGTCAGACTGCAAGGGGGTCATCCTCACAAACAGAGGCTTGTGGCTCGACCTAAGACATGAAGAGCACCAACCTTGTTTTAAAAAGACAAGAGGACAGATATGGTAGTTGGTATTGGGTAAAGATGGGACAAGATAAGATACCGTGTGCCTGCTGTCACGATGGTGGTGTCTCCTATCCTTGTGGCCAGGTCGGCCAGCAGACTGATATATTTGTCTCCACTGAGAGCCTGCGGAGGTCGCAGGGCTTGCTCCTCAAACAGATTCCTTTCGCCCCCCTCCAGCATGACATACTCCATCCCCAAATGGGCCTGCAGGGACCCCACTCTGTCCAGGAACCAGCTCACTGCTCCAGGGTTGGTGATGTTCAGCTTTACACAGAACTTTCCTCGCCACTGACTCATCACAGGGATCTGAAGAACAGAGTTTATTTTATACCATCGTTTTCTATTTTGGTGATTAATTGAAAGAATTATGGTGCCTCTGCCATTGCAATGATAGATTTTCTGCATTAGGCCATGTTCACATTGCTCTGCTTTTTATCAGACTGCAACAAAGTGAATGGAGACAGGCTGCAGGGCAGATGGAAAGTGTCTACTTTGGAAATTGTTCTGTGTCTGGTTTCTTTTTAAAATGTTCTCATAAGTTGAGTAAGGTTGAATGTTTTAAATGTGGAATATGTTTTCAGTGAATGGAATGTCACACTGTAGACTCTTTACCACAACAAGTACCAGAATGAAATTGAAGAAACCTGTGCTTTACAGGATGATGAGTGCGCTTGAATCGGGTCTTACCAGCTGTCCCTGGGGGGCTGAGGGGAGACTGAGCCAATAGGCCTCAGTGCCGTCCATGAGGGAGTTGTGGAACTGCGTGGTGTCCACGCTCAGGAAAGGGGACAGGGTGATGGAAATGTTAAGAAGCTTGACAAGTGGGAGGTCCCTGGTCAGTCTCTTGGACATCCCCCTTTTCCTGCTGTTGAGGTAGTCATGGTCCTGTAGAGATACAGAGAGATATGATCAGTCAGGATGGTATACCTAATGTACACCCGCATCAATTAGCTGCCTAAATTTCATCTAAATAAGTTTACATTTACAGTTTATATGCATTGTAGTTGTTGTAAATGAGTTGTAGATGGGAAATGGTAGCCTAATATAGGTTGAGTGAATTACAGCAGTCCAGCCTGGATCATATTAGTGCAGTGTGAAGTGTGAAGATTTTGGATTGACCTGTCTGTTAAAACTTAGGTAACCATCATATATGACAGCCAGTCTTTTGCGTGTGGTCTGATGTAGGTGGAAAAGTGTTTGAGGTTCTGGGCTGTGGCATTGGTAAGATGTGGGGGGCATGCTGTGGCTTTATATTTGACACAATGGTCTCTCCATGTAGGTGCATTGCTTTGTAAGCTAGTCACTGTGACAATATGACCTCTGTCAAAAGCATTTAACATGCAGTATATTATAATCCTTTGGCATTTACATGGTAAAGTCAAACTGAGATTTCAGATTACATAACTGTGGAACAAAACCTTTTAAGAACACAAAGGTTGACCCCAGGAGGTGAACCTGCCATGGGAAGAAAGGGTAGATTAGCACATATTATGTAAGTTATTAAAATGTTGTTTTTGTCCTCTGATCTTATGAATTTAACTGTGAAATCCACATAATTGTCTAAACTAGGTTTGCCAAAAGCTGCATTATTTAGTTTCTCAGGAATAACTTTAGAAACGTGGCAAACTTATTATTAACCCAAATTTTCCAAGGCCAGCAAGTCATTCCAAACTAATACGGAAACTAGAAAAGAAAGGTCGTAGTGTGACTGATAATTTATGAATACTTGTAAAACTGGGGTGAAAGAAAACCCTCATTTTTACAGAGGATCATTGTTGCCAGTCACACTTCTGTTGAGCTTTACACTTCATGGACAACTTCAACTTCCATAAGTTTCCATGCAGCACTGTACACTTGGCTGATTCTTTATAGCACTTACTGTATAAAGGGGATGTAGAGCCAACAAAACTGGTGTTTAATATCTTTGATGTCATGAAATTGTGGGTAACGGAAACTCTTGTTCACCAGCATCCAGCAACTGACGTGTGTTATTCTTCCCATTTTCTCCCCCGTTTTTATCCTTTCACACCTTCTGAAATGGTAATGGGAGTGTACTGTTAGCAATGTGTATGTATATAATGAGATGCCTGAACTCGAACCTCCCTGATGGACAGAATATGTGAAACTCCACTGCCTCCTCTTCTGTTGCATGGACCAGGTCAGATCACAGCATCAAGACGGTGTCAGGATCACCTACTCAAGTTAGTCTTGGCTGAAATCCCTTTTAATCTCAACACACTCAATTCTTCGCCATCCTACAGTTACCACGCTAAGAGCAACCTGAGATCTCTGTTTGTCTTCTCTTAGCTATATTTGTTTTGTAATGGAATATCACCAGGTATTGACTTAGATCCGCTTCCCTTGACGGTGGTCCTGGTGGTCTTGTTTCCAGGCAGTTCCCAATAACATTCAATGAAAGTAACTGGATAAATGTGAAGCAATAATAAACATCGACATGCAAATAATATCACCTGTCCTTTTGTATTAAAACACACCAGATATGGCAGAAGCAAAATAAGTTTAAAACTCCTAAACCATGATTTACCACCTTTAAAAAATTTAAGGCATAATCAAAAAACTCTCTGCTCTGGGAAACAAATTTTTCAATATGAAGGCGAAGCTCTAAACAATCTTTTTTCTTCGTGGTGACATTTCTGTGAACCTGTCCTCCCTCCTTTGCTCCCCATCTCCAGGACTCTGGATATCCACTTAAGTAAGCTCTTTCATCTCTATCCCTGACCAGTTTTGAGCCTCTGACCGATGAACCTTCACCAGACTCTCTGCCCAGATGGTTGAAGAGGAGGATTAAGCTACATAGCACAAGTAGTAGCTGAATGTAGAGAGGATGAATCAAAGAACACTTAAACCAAAAGAGATACGCACAGTAGTAGGCTATTGTTCTGTATATATTGTAGTGAATCTTCCTGATTAGACTCCTAATGAGGTTTCAAGGGTGTAATGGAAAGTTAAACATTGATACCTTTGAAGATGCAAACGTTTTGTTTGTGGAAACTTAAATAAATGAGCAGAGCCAAAGAAAGTGTGCTTTTCTCTCAAAGTGGAAGATAATTAATAAATGTGGGCAAAAGAGCGAAAACTGAGCCAACCGTGTATCATAAAAATGTGTCTTGTTTTTTGATTAGATTTCCTTTTCAGATATTTTCCATTGACTTCAGTAGAAGTCTTTAAAGATATATTGTCGTACAACTAGTACACATTAAGATGAACACTGAACATCATGTTCTTAACTGAGGGTTCATGTCAAGAATTCCCCAATCGATGCACAGAACACCCAATCTGAAAGGATTTTGTCTTAAAGAATCCCCACTGAGTAATTTTTTATTTTTAGGTTTGAAGATAAAAAAAAGTCTTCATTGTCCATCAATAGTCAAAATAACCTATCTTTTTTTTTACTTATGTATATTCTATTCCTCCTTTTGCTGACCCATGTTGGTCCCCTGACCCATGACTGCCATCCTCACTTGGCTTGGATCATTGATCTCTTGATGTTTATCTTTTATGCCTCCAGAGCATGTGGAGATGTTGAGGCTGGCGCTAGTGACAGTACATTGCAGTCCAGTGGGCAGTGAGGATGAGCACGTACCATATCAGAGAGGAGGGTGGTGGAATGTTCATTGAGGCTGATGACTCCCTCCCCCAGCTGGTGTCTCCTTAGACGATTAGAGAAGGTCCTCAGCTCCCTCTCCACCTTCTGCCCTGAATCCACGTTGGTGAGCAGCTTCCAGAATGGCAGCCTGTGGGTTAACACAGAGGGATCATTCAGCACCTGCTGCTCTGAAGAACATGGATGGACTTTATGACTCCCTAAATACCCACAAATATTCAGTCAGACAGATGCACCACAATTTGACTTATTGGTGTTATGACAATAAACTGAATTTGAATCGAACTAACCACAGCGCCTTCATGTTGGGCAGCTCCCTGGTGTGCTGAGAGAATTGTTGCACTGCTTCCTGGTGAGCAGCTTTCACATTGTGGGCCACACACACAGTGTACTGTAAAGGGACACGCTCCATACTGGGCAGCGACTGCAGGCAGAACTGCTGTCTGCTGTCCAATCCCAGTTGCAAGGGAATATCAGGAGATACAAGCACTGCGACACCTGCATGGCGGGAAGCAGATGGGAGAGATTACAGGATATTAGTTAATTACATCATGCGCGTCAGAAATTCAAAACTGATGCCTCAGAGAATCAGGTAAACAGATAATATAATGTTTCACTCCTAATAGACATAAGGTGAAACAGTCCATTGCAGATTCTTCTTGATATGAAATCGCGCGCGCGAGTGTTACTGAGACCGGGATGAGCGTGACGGATTGACGGAGTGTTGTGGGAGCTAGAGTGTGGGCTGTGTCAGCTGATATTGCTCCACTCAGATGAGAGAAAAACACCCCCTAGAATGAGACATAGCAGTACGCAGTTAGATGAGTTTATCCTGGGACGGCTGGCAACTTCTGAGTAGGTAAGTTACACTCCACACCAATGAGAGAAGGGTTAGGTAGCAGGGATATATATCGAAAGTCACGTTGGTATTGAAGATCAGTATCTGCTCCAGAACATTAAATGACATCTCTTGTTCTCTCTCTGTGTGACAAAAGAAGAACAACTGTAATTAAATTAGTCAGCCCTCTAAAAAGCTCTAACGAAGGGACTCCCTTACTACTACTACTGTATGTATATACAGCCTTTCAGAGGCCGTGTGAAATGATAAGATTTATTATGTGAAGCAGATAATTGTGTCCGCAGATGTAGTTGCCCTGCAAGGAATGCCTCGTCCCTCTCAGGTTACCCCTTCCCCCTATCCTCACCACTTCTCACCCGTCCTGACTCCCACCCTCTCCCTCTCAGCTTTAACCACCTTCCTCTGATGTGGGTCTGTCCCATCTCGGCTCAGCAGAAACCAGCTAGTATCGATCACTGGCTTTGTCAACCCAGATTCTGACCCTGGGTGCCCTTGCTCAAGCTTTTTTTGGGGGGGATTTGGGATTTGGGATTTGGAGCTTGACAGGGTGCAAGACCTGTTTCCAAAGCGAGCAGACAGTCTGAGAACCTGGGCTGAGAGCTTGGCTCGCTTCAGCCACCCTCTCTAGTTTCAATGGGCTTACTGTTCTCATGCAGGCAGGGACCAGGAGCAGGCAGGATACTCATGTACCGGTTTATAATCAGATTAATAGTTGCAGAGATCAGTATTCAAGTGCTGCATAAAGCCTAGTGAAGAGCCTTCAACCTCAGGGTAATTCTCACGTGTTTGCAACGGATAATGTCAAAGAGATAGTGGTAACTCCTCAGCTGCCTCTCACAAGGTATTAGGTCACCACTTAACTGCTTGTTACAGATTCATAATGACAGATAAATGTAGAGTTTTGCTATATATTTAAACTCCCAAGGGAGTGAGTGGTTAAAACGACTTCTTAATAAATCAAGGGTGCCACAAAACAATAATGTGCATATACAGTGTTGTAGAAAGTGGGGCAGAGGAGAAAATGTTACAGCTTTATGGAAGGATGGAAGTGGAATGCAGGCAGTGGAAATAGAGGCGACCAGAGTACACCAGACACCGAGCAGCCTTGTAGAATGATGTGCAGATACAGCAGGCTGCAAACAGTGTGTTTTACCAAAGTGCACACAGGGTGGAAAGTAGAGTTTAAGTTTGCAAGCATGACTTCTTGAGTCATATTTAATTTTTATGGGAAATGACACTGCAGGGCCTCAAGGAAATGGGACAATCTGGTCAAAAACAGCTGTACATTTTATTCCATCTTTAACTAAACATGCAGATTTTAATGTTAAATGTACTAAATCCTGACTCGTGTTTATACAGCTCTACTCAAAGCTTTTTGCATGCACTCGTATGCATTTTTCGTATAGGAGAACTCCTGATTGAAAATGAACTTCTCACCCTGGTTATATAAGCGCAGAGCTCAGTACGACACAGACGCTCATCTTTGACTGCACAGTATCTCTAGATGCATATATCAGACAGGAGCAGGAATCAATAAGTGTTATTTAAAGAAAGTGAAGCAGGTTTGAAGCCTTGAGTTACAGCCAAGGTGGGGTGCCTGGGAGATGAAGGGGAAGCAAGGGGGGGGGGGGGGGGGGGCTATTTTTAGAACAATTCCTTAAACACTCCAAGCTTCCCCCGAAATATTTTCCACTAGCTCTCAAAAGCGAAATTATATGCCTGACCGACCGTATCCGCTCACCTTCAAAGCAGCAGATAGGCGAAGGTAAAAAATGAATGAAGTTTATTGGTCAGATTTGAGTGATTTGACACACACATACCTCAGTTTTACAGCTGTTGAGTAAACACACAAATCAAGCAAACTTGGATTCGCTTCGTCACACGCATATGTGCATTCTCACACACATTCACACACACTTTCTTTAATGGGAAACCGTAGACTTCCAAGAAAAACAGAGCAGGACTTATAGGACCCATAAAGGTTCTGCACTTCCTCTTGCTCCGTCTGCTGAACGTTTGGAGGTGGTAGCGGAGGTGACCCCATGCACCTTCTGATGGGTCAGGAAGGTTTTAATGTGGCGTCTAGGCCCTTGGAGAGTGGCTGGTCTGGAGGAAAACACTGCCTCCCTGCTGCTGTGGACCAGATGGGCTGCACTCTTTTACCTGTCATATTTATACTGTTATTTATGACACCTGTGCACACTTACAGACCTGACCAGGGTTATAAAAGATGCATTCAAACACTAACTATGTGTGTGAGCATGTGCGTGCGAGCGTGTGTGTTCAGGCATGCATTTCCTTAACAATGGAAACTTAGTTTCTGTGCCCAACCTCAAGAAATTGATGGCCACAAAACTGGGATCTTGCCATGTAGTAAATTTCCAATTCCTCTTATTGAAAAAAATAATGAAACACTAAAGAGATTTTCTCTGCTCTATTTCTACCATCAATCAGTTTTATTGTTTCAAGGGTGAGACACTGTGTTCAGTACAAATATCACAAGCAAATATGTGTCCTGATCAGACAAGAAGATCCCACATTTGAAGTAATATAAAAATGGTTTTCTTTTCCATAATCCTTTTTTTTTTTTTCTTACTTCAGTCTCTGCTGGTGAACTTGACATATTGTTAAAGTAGTTCAGCACTAACGCTTTCACACAACTTAACTGCAACATTTTGGTTCATTTCATATAAAGAAATGGGGGGACTTCCGTATTCAAGGAAGGAAACAACTGACCTGAACAACTGCAGACTGATTACATGCTAGGCTATGTAGAAGGATGCAAACGAGCTGATACATACTGAGCTGTAATTACACCAGCGGACAGAAGCCGTTGTATCAATCCTCCTCTCTCTTTACTGTCTTGATGGAAAGTATTAGGTAAGACATCGACTGTGGAAAATGTTGTGGGTTGATTTTCATACAGTAGCTCTCTCATACAGGAGATGACAGCTTGCTTTTAACAAAGGCTTCATTTGGCTAAGTGAGTCATTGTTAAAGTGTTTTAGCTCTTGCTTGTTGGAGGGAGTCGAAGTTTCAGGGCAGCTGCCCAGGGACCTCTGGGTGACCTATTGAGTAACACATGGGTGTGTTTTGGGGCAGCTTTTTTTTTTTCTCAAGCGAATATTTGAAACATTTATTTCCATATATGTAGGACTAAACGATCTTGGACTGGCAAAAAGAAATACACAAGCTATCAGAGAAGTAAAAACACACTTTCACTCTGCCTATAGCTCTGTAAATTAGATGTTAGGAGAAAGTATTGACACCCTTCAAGTTTGTGTGTTTAAACGACTTGGTGAAAATGTTCGGCCTTTTCGACAATAACTCAAGGTCCACTTATTGGCTTTTTCGAGAGCATCTTGTAGTTTTCATCAGCAGATGGTCATCTGTGACCGGACAAAACTCATATGTGAACCTTGAGCTGAGATCCCCCTCCTCCTGAAAAATAAAGTAATAGCTCAAATTGATGCATTTTAAAAACTTCTTTTCCTGTGGATGTTCTGGACTCAGATTGTTGAGTAGCAATCACATTTTGACTATTATTTTGTCTGTGGTTATCTTGCTTCCTGGGCAATAGCCTCACCATTAAGCATCATAATGGAAATATGTTTTTACTCATTGTTCTCATCCTTGTTATTATAAGGTTCTGTTCTGTTCTGTTGTATGAAATAAAGCAGATTAAGTATCATTATCTGAAAGAAAAAAAAATCAAAAACCCATGACGGTTACATAACTTTTATCCATATCTGTCTCTTGAGCTTGGCTGTTCCCCTCCGGGAGACCAAACAACAAATGAGAAGGAGCAGTAAAGTATTATTTCTTTGGATCCCACATGGAAAGATTGAGTCAGAGACAGAGACAGAGAGAGAGAGAGAGACAGAGCGAGAGGGAGGGAGAGAGAGAGAGATAGAGAGAGAGAGAGAGAGAGAGAGAGAGAGGGGTAATGTATATCTACATTTATATATATATACATGTGTGTGTAGGAGGTGGTCTGATATCTTAAGGAGTTGCTGTCGAGTCTAATGAGTCTTGCAGAAGTGATATTCGATTCTAATCTCTGATGCTCACTTCAGGCAAGCATAGCAAAAAAGCAAATATAAAGAGACAGTAGATAAATGACTTTTATTGGATCCAGACTGAAGAGACAGCTAGGTGATGTCAAAGTTAGACTTATCATACTCTCACTTATTACAACAGCCTGCTGTGAAAACAAATAGATCTCTTCAAGCCCTTATTCTGAAATGCTGGAAGCCAAGTTATCTGTCTGATGTAAACATCCAGTATCAGTGTATGTGGACTTTGAAAGAATGAGGCCCTCTGAGGATGAATTATGTACCCATATTAAATTAATAAGAGAATTTTTCCACTCTCTTATTTTTAACCCTAAAATATAAAACTACAAAAATATGCTGCTCGCTGTGTGCTAATATCACAGACAGGATGATACGAGATCTTATATAAGTATCCAAGATAATACATTCATATAGTGTGGATAAATTACTCAGATACAAATAAAATATAAAATCTGAAATGTAAAATCTCTGATTTTTAAAATAAACATGTTAAGTATTTATTTCTAATCCCTGTGTTCTTACCTGTCTTCCCTTTTTTTTAGTAATGGCAGCAATGTTCTGATTCCCCTTTTGACAACTTGTTATGTCACATAACACTGAAAAAGGTGTGACTAAACTGTTCGGGTGACTATAAGAAATTATAAAATGTTTATCCATATATGAAATGATTTAAAAATCTTTATTTCAAAACTAGAAAACTAGAAACTTTGAAAACTAGAAGTAGTAATGAAGAAGTAATGAAGGCATCTACTTATGTGGATTAACAAAATTTACTGTTGGTGAATCTTTAGTTTAATTTTATTATTTTAGGGCATGGACACTGTAATAATGGTACATCATGTGATTTGACCATGTTCAGTAACTATTTTCCAAAATATAACTATCTGCATGTCGACAGTTTATCCAACACTAGTTCAGCTTACATTTGCTCGGTAGAACCCCAATGATAAATTGCAATCCGAAAACCCCCCGTTGAGTAAATGTAGTAATAAACCCCTAAAGCTTTGGGACAACTTCTCCCTGAGAGTCCCTTCTTATGTTTTTAATGCAGGATGTGGCTTCGGTGATATCTAATCTGTTCTTAGTAGCCCAGTTGTTTTTGTATGGATAAAGACAGGTGGGGCTATGACAAGTTCTCCAGTTGGCAACACTCTCAAATGTCACTCCGCTGCACTGTTGCATATATTTTCTCTCCTGTCTCTCTGCTTTACTTGTCTACCTCTTCTTTACTTTGCTACTTTTTGCTGTCTCTTCCTGATTCTGTTTAATATGAAATACTATCATTCTGTTGCTCTGTCGCTTTACGTTTCAATCTATCAGTCTTGATCGTTAACCGTCCCCAGGAGTCTTCTTAAGTTAGCAACGTCAGTCACGACTCTATATTGCCTACCAGAGTTATAATGTGCTCCTATGACTAACTAGAGTCAGTGAAGACAGGTCCCATGCACACACAACGGCTCACATGTACGACAGAAATTTTGCTAACAGTCAGTTGGTTCACACAGCAGTGAAGCCTGATATTACTAAACTGCATACTGCACTAATACTGAAGTTAGTTTGTTTTCTGGAATCGTCGCTCTCGTAAAGGCTTTATGCCGAAACAGAGATTTGTCAGTCCATTCATTATAAATAAAATTCACCAAAATGGTCAAGACATGTGGTGACTCTTACTTTTTTATTACCACTGGAGTGCTGCCTTTCACGGATCTGTTTTGTGGAAAACAAGTTCTTTTTTCTGTGGACTGAAACTCAGTTCATCTCGTATGACCTCATTAGAGTAAAAACAGAATTCAGTGGGAGCATTGCTATACAATTTTTGACTCTATTGGTCCAAAGCACAGTCATTTAATTTCATTTATTTATTTATAAGGAAACACACATTCAGCAATATTTCTGCAAACATGCCAGTGTTAGCCAGCTGGCTAATTAAGAAGATCTGTATTGAACATAGTCAATCCAACTCCTCTCTCCTTGTTAAAAGCAGTTTTACTATTCCAAAAAAAATAATGTGCTTAATGTGAGTTCAAAGCAGCAAGAAGGAACTAATATTACTGACTGAGATGTGCCTCAAGTGCAGTCAATATTTTTTAGTTTTGTGGACACTGAAAGCCCAGTCAATGCGTTTTCTGTGCAACACAACAATTAACACAAAATACAGTTATAAATGACATCAAGTCAGCATTAAAAAAAGATTGATTTTGTATGTTGTTTTTATTTTACATGCTGGAAGTGATTTTTCAGTTCTGCATTCAATTAGATTTGGTCGGTTTACATGCAGAAATAATAACGTTTCGCTGCCAAAACTAGGAACAAATCAATAATCTGATTAAGCCTTCACACGGTTGCATAAACTCACAGTTCCCAATAATAATCCTGTTTACTATCCACACATAAATTCAGATTTTTTTCTCCATAAAAGCTGCTATAATTGTTTCCTGTCCCACCACTATTAACCATAACAATAACACAGTTAGACTCTACCACATCATGCTGTTCGGCACAGCCACAGTCATCTACTGCAATTTAAAAAGTGATACTTCAGGTACCACGTTTGCTAGAGCTGTAGGAAAGAAGAAGATGGCAAACGCAGCTGTTGCAGTCTGATGTTCTGATGTTTTTGGATGGAGATAAGATGAAATAATGTGAGGATTTGTTTGGTTATGTAGAGAAGTGAGATAAATGTGTTTCAACTTTAAATGGAAGTCCAGGCCTTCTCTCACTGTCTGGAACATTTGTCTGATGAGTTCAAGAGCACAGATATGCGTGCGTGGTTATTTTGCAGGAGATCAGTGGTGCTTATACTTTGTTCATGTAACAAGTAGATATACCTACCCCTGAAATGAATCAATCATGGTTCTCATAAAGGATGCACACTGACAGTAGTTTACTTTGGCATAATTTAATTTAAACTTTGTTCCAGATGTATCTACTGATTATGCATGCATACAGTATATAAAACAGTTTGTCTGTTTTTTGTGAGTATGAAAGGTGTGCACACCTTTTTACCACTTTTGTGTCAGTCTTAATGTAATGCAAAAACAACATTACCTACTTGAATCTGATTATTACCTAGTGCACCTTGAGTCAGGACATTTAACAACTGTGGACGCAATGTTCTGGAACGTGACATATTCTTGACTTAGCCAAATCTGAAGCCTACATTCTTAGGCTGTTTTTAACTCGTGAGCTGCATGCATAAGGGAAAATGCACATCCAACTTTATCAAAAATCATTTATCACTAATAATTTCTGCTCATCTTGAATGGGAAAGCAGCCAACAGCTTTCAATACAACTGTGACACAAATGTGCATCATGTGAAAGCCAAACAAAAACATCCCTGATCTTTAAAGCATGATATCATGATAAATATATCTTTAATGCTCCAATAGGCATCGTTGTCATTGCTGAGCATCAGTTTGCTATGTTTGGGGCTATGTACAGTATGTGTCTGTGAGTCGTTACTTGGCAACGTTCAAACAGTTGTTCTCATCTCATCTGCGTGTTTTTTTTTCTCTGACCAAAGCTGAACAGAGACACAAAGGGTTACAGGGTCCTGATAATTACCCGCTGTCCTCTCGTAAGGTGGGAAAGGGATTTGAGTCATGTGACTCTCCTGTTAAACCTGCCACTGTGTTACGTAACATCCCAAAAATGTGTGTGTATGCATTTGTTTCTGTCAGTTTGTGAATGAATGTGTGTGAAATCGATGGTTGTTTGTATCACCTCATTGGCTGATATCACACCCTTTGCCCTGATCGTGACGCTGGTTGGCACTTTACTTTGTAGCTACTCAATACACACACACATGCACGATCACATAATTGTATACGCTGGGGGGAAAAAAGCACATTTGTGCAATGTGCATGTGTGCAAATTGGGGTTTTGCTATGTCTTGCATTTATTTGCGATGTTTCCAGTCTGATTGTAAAATAAGATTTATGTAAAATCAAAGCATAAAAGTTTGTTAGTTTGAGCAGCAGCTCAGTAAGCAAACCCCAACTTGAGAGCAAAGTCCCTGAGGTTAATGCTACACCAGCTACCACACATCTACACGCACACACACACACACACACACACACACACACACACACACACACACACACACACACCACACGTTCCTCATCAGTTACATTAACCATTCACATCCGCCAGCCTCCCCCTTTTGCCCCCCCCATACATAAAACATAAAATCTAACATAAAATCTAACACCCCCAAAATAACCTGGTGAGTTATAAGAGTCAGCAGGGCCCTCATCCAACCTGCCCTTTTAATAGCAACAAAAGGCAATTACCTCGGTATCCCCTAAGAGTTAATTTAAGATGCTAAAGGTGGTTTACTTCCCTTTGTAGTCTAAGCTCTAAATTAATAAACTGAGATGCCGCAGACAGTATTGTGTTACACTCCTATTTGTGGGACAGCTGTACTATCCAGTCAGTGATGTGTGTGTTTTGGGGATGCTGGTTCTGGGAGGTGGTCGGGCCATTTTTCTCAGCTCAAACACTAACAAACATGAGGGGAGGTGGAAAGAAAACACAACAACATCCACAGGGCTTCCCTCACGCCCTGGTATTCACGCCACACATTGTATACCCGCTGATGTGGGGTCAGATTTCCCGAGCCCTTGGGCTAACCCTGCACCAATGGCAAGTGTGGCAAAAACAGCTGACCCTGTGTCATTTTAAAGACCTGAAAATGTTTTTTTCTTGCTGTAACAGACCTTAGATGTGAACAGTAAACAGTAAACAGTAAATCTCCTTCCATCAACGACCTCTTACCTGATGAGCCCAGGAAGTAGCGTTCCAGGGCAGAGCCGAAGCCAGAGGGATTGTCTTTAAGATCACTCACAGTGAAGGGCTGTGTTGTGGCGTTCTGATCATTAATTGGCCAGGTCTGACCACGGACACTTGCGCCGCCGTACCAGGACACATTGGTCATGGAGAAGCAGTCCTGAAATTATGCACACACACAACCCAAAACAGTGTTAGAGAGACACATAAGGAAAGAGAAAGGTTTTCATTCATGAGGACAGAGTGAAGATGGAAACCACAGCTAAACATATGAAATTGATACTGACTGAAAAAAAAAAAAGGAAAATACAAGTGGCATATATAAAAATTAGTGGCAAGGTTGAGATTAAAAGACTGTAGAGGGTAGAATAAAATGCAAGTTTCATTTGTTTTTTACTCATTCGACACCCTCAAACACACATCTAAACCACCACCACCATTTAGTGAGCATTTGAAAAAGTTTATAAGAGCACTTAAGTGTTTTAAGCAGACTTAAAAGCAAATGATGAGTGTAGATTTCATTTATGAGTGTCTGTAAGGTGAATTGGACTTTAAATGTTCCCAGTGTTATTTGACATTCAGTCTAAGTTACTGTAACTTCAACGCAGGGCACAGAGTGGTATGTGATGGCTGGTACTGGAGACTGTCTCAGAAAGCATCTCCCGCAGAAGGGATTGAATGACAAGAGTGTTTTCTAAGAGATAGCTCGTACTTCCTCAAAGCGTCTTTACGCATGTGGGACAAATGCGCAAACTCATTTATTTCACGTCAGCAAACCCCGGCTCTGTCAGAGAGTTTGAAAACAGGTGCCAAGTGGTCACCTGAGAGTTTTTAGAAATGAGAAGAAAAAAAAATTAAGGCGACTTAAGTTTGGAAAGATTTTCTGTGAGCGGTCGCGCCACATGACAGGGAGTTATGGCGAGGAATGTTCCAGTGGGGACAGATTAACCTCCCCAAACATCCCAATAGTTAAATGCCTTTGATAATTAAGCTGGGGGGGAAAGTACAGTAAGTACTGTGCACGTTAACTAGCATAACAACTGTGACGAGGCAGATTAAACAGGATATGTGTTCCGCTGAGTGCAGTTAAATCGAGGGCTGTAATTTTAAAAAAAGGAGGATGAGGATGAGGAAATCACGCAAACTCATTTATGTTTTTGGCCATTATGTCAACTCAAATGAGAGATTCAAGCGTCATAATTGTGTTTGGTTTAAAATAATTCAGTGTTATGTCAGAAACAGCTTGAAATCATCAAATCAAACATTTTATGTCAATTCCACTTGTTTAACTCTCTCTCTCTCTCTCTCTCTCTCTCTCTCTCGTGATTTATCAACTTGGTATTAACAGGTGCTTACTGAAATCAGGTGAATGTAGTTCTGAAACTTAATCAACAAACTGATTTATATGAGAAAATGTGGTTGATATTGTGTTTGGCCCTATGTTTTAAATGTGAATATAAGGCTTTCTTATCATATATATGCTATACACTGTGCACCAATATCACAACAGTCATGCTCAATCACATGCCAATTAAGTGAGTAGTCTAAGTTCAGTACCCTAGACTGCAAATTGACGCAGTTCCATCTGCAAAACTCCTTTCTGCACATCATATTTTGCGTAAAATGACCCTTTCATGAGACTCTGGCTGTGTTTAATGCAGTGCTCACTGGTTCTTGAGTGAGAAACCTTACCTTCAACTCCACATGACAGTGCACCGGCGCCCAAGTCATACTGTAGCACTCCGTCTCCGTCTCCTCGTTCACCTCCAGAGAGATCTTCACCTCGGCCACCGAGTCCCACGTATAGCAGAACTCCGTTTTATTCAGCCAGCACAGGTTCCTCACGAAGGGAACCTCGATGTCTGGGTTCCCCACGTTCCCCACGTCTATCTCCACATAGGTCTTGTCCTCCGTCAAGGTCTGTATGACCAGCGAATGGGTTCTTCTCTCCCAGATAAGTCCGCTAAAAGTCCCCCTGAGGATCCAGTTCTTGTTGGGCTGGTCCACCACTTGCCAGTATATGATCCCGATGGTCATGACAAAGAAGACGGCCACTCCGAGACAGGCTATTGCTCCCTTCCAGGTCTCGTTCATCTCCTTCAATCCCGTGTCCCATGTTACCTCAGGGATGGGGCTAGGGTTCCTATTTCGTGCGTGGGGCATGTTGTTTTTTTTTGAGATCAGCAAAGAATCAAACACAAAAAATGCTGCAGAAATCTTTGTGCGTCAAAAATCTCTGTTGGTTCATCATGTCATGGTGTTTTTTCAGTGAGGCTACAGGGTAAACCAGCCTACTCTTTATCTTTACACCGTTTACACTGTTGGATTTTTTTTGCGCAATTGTGCCAGCAACAGAGACCTGTCATGTGAAGAAAGCTGTGAGAAAAAAAATCCCAGCGGGGAAATAAAACAGTATGAATGAATAATTGACTTACCACATACTGCTGCTGTTTTAAAAGAGTTGGATTTGTCAATTGCATTGGCTGCAGTGAGCTCGTGAGCAGCCCCAAGCCGGGTTTGGCAGCAATGCCTGCGAATAGCTCCTAAGACGCTGTCTTGCTTGCCCTGCACTTTCTGACGTAACGCCGGGTTGTTTCTTCAGAGGAAAGGTAGAGAGAGGGAAATGGGGGATCAGGAGGGTTTGGCTGAGTCTTGGAGCTACCCGCCGGGGCGAGGAGGCCACGGACAGCCTGGGAGGGAGGGACCCCCACGCGTGGTCGCAAACTCTGTGCGCGCTCTCCGTGCGTAAAGTTTCTGTGGAGACTTGTCATCCGGTTTGGTGGACTGCCAGTGGCGTCAATTTGGCATGATAAGGTTTCGTCTTGATCTTGCTGTGTTGGTGATGGAGAGCAGAGGGTGATGTCTGAAATCACATGTGCACCGTTCTTGGGAGTGAAACTGTCTCCATGTCTCCATGCGTGTGGCTGTGTTTAGTTCAATTGGCTACATCTAATAGGCTTGTTAATCAAATTGACCAAGAGGTTAATAATATATTTTCAGGGATCAATAATTATTCCACAGGAAATTAGTTGGTTTTAAAGATTTGGATTGGATGGCTTTGGACAGTTCGTACTGACATTTTTTTTTCAGTTTACAAACCTGTCATCCAGAATCCATCCCTGCTGAAGGTCCAGGATCAGACCTTCATCCTGTAGTTCATCATAACCAAGTACCAATAACCAAATGGATGCTGAAAGGAGACTGCGCTGTTCGAAACGATTAGGATTTGATTTCAGTCGAAAATTTGATTTAAACATGCAGCAGTTGAGCCAAATAGCTAACCTACATACAGTATCCAAACTTTTATGACCAACAGAGCTTTTCCTAGCTTGCATAATGTGTGTTGTGTTCATTATTAATTTTACAGGCACATTTTAGGCACTTAATTGCATATATTTGCATAACAAATAACAATGTGTGTACAATTGTACAACAAAAAAACAAAACAAAATGTGAACACATACAATAATCTGTGGTGAATCCAGCATGTGTTGTGATATATCAAAATGTATTACGTGAAGTTTAATGTTGTATGGCTCATGTGCTGTGCAGAAGAGGGCAGGAATGTTGTTTATGAGGTCCTCAAGGGTAGCGGGGTGGTGGTGTGACTGGTCGAAGGTGGCATTTGTTGGCATTTGGACTGTCAACATCCATTGTGTCTGGAGTTATAATGTCAACATTCTATAGCTGGACTAGTGTTTGACTCATGCTGTTTGCAATAAATGAGTGTGCTGCGTCAATCTTCATGCAATGTGGATGTACAACACAAAGCAATGCTCAACCCTTTTGTCATACCTTTCTGAAACCTAAGCTGTATAAGCGTCATGTCGACTCATTTTAATTCAGTGTCACTATACATTTATTTCAACACAGTTGTTACTTTAACATGGTCATGGCTCTATTGGTATCCAACAACAACTTTATCAGACCCAAAAATAAGACAAGAGGAATCGTCGCTTGAACAATGTTGTTATGTTTGTAGGTTAAGGTCTTCCTGTGCTGTGCACAAGATATCCCAAGAGTGTCGGCTGACATACCTTGAAGATCAGTTGCCCCCGTCCCCGTTTATGCATGTCAGCCCCCCCGATCCATCGCATAACTTTGGCAGGGGTAGAGACACTGGATAAGGCTGTGGGAACCTGTGTGAGCACTCTACCTAATCACCCTGCTCCCACTGTAGCTGATTTCAAAATCTCTGGAAATCAGACATGTGTGACTTTCGGAGAAATTGAACTCTCAGGATAGAATGATACAGATTATCCTGTTGTTACTATGTTTCTTGCAGGAAACAAACAGTGCTTCTATCCTCACAGCAACTAGTTTGAGAATGAAACACAAAGATTCACCGTCAGTGTTGCAGTTGTTGTTTGTTTCTCACAGTGAATGAATGCACAAAGCACAGAGCATCTTTGGTGACATGTTTAGACAACTCTTTGCCTCAAAGATGTGTAGTCACAGAATGTGTTATGTTCATGTTCATTCTTATGTTCGCATGCATGTGCTGTAGAGAGTGTTTGCAAGTGTTTGTGTGTGCATTCGGACCCCTGAAATTCAAGTTTAGCGTGGGCCGTGTGGCAGCCAGGCTCCGGGTCAGAGGTCAAGCTGATGACATCAACGGAACATCCAGGGGGGAGGGTCTAAATTTACACGCCATCCAGATTGCCCCCGACTCATCCCTCACTGCTATTAATAGGCAGAAGACTGCTGCGTGGCATGCACCCGCTCCCTCCGAGAGTGTGAACATGGGACATGAAAAAACAGAGGAATCTGACCTGAACTGGCCACTACATCTGACCACTCATTTAGTGTTGGCAAAGGGGCAAGAGTTTAATTAGGTGTGGTGTGGAGGGGCTAATGGTTTATGTTTTGTTGGTCAAGTGGACTTACTGATATATTCAGGCCAGAGAAAGTTAAAAGTTGGCGGCAACAGTCACTCAGGTGTTTCACATCTCATGAACCAAATACTCTTTCAACACTTATAAACACAAAAAACTCACTGTTAATGCTGTTTTAGCACGACAAAAGTAATTTAGAATGGTTTTAGAGCCATTAACATAGTTTCATATTTAGTCATTAGAGGTTGAATTCCCTGCCTGGCATTTATCAAGTCCTGATTAATCATAAATTATCCTACAAAACACATGCAAGCACCTCTGTAAGGCTGCACACAGTGCTTTGAGCAAATGCTAAAACCAGCATGCTAACATGCTCACAATGACAATGCTAACACACTGATGGTTTTGTTTACCATGTTTACCATGTAGTTTAGTGCATGCCAAGATGTGTAATTAGCACTTATTTGTTATCCAAAGTATTGGACACAGATTACCATAATCATTAATATGCATTATCTGGGAACTGTTCCAATCCATTTAATAGATGTTGAGATATTCGACTGGATAAGTGAAAACTATGACCAGCTGGTGGCATTACATGAAAAGTCAGGGGAAAGTCAATAGGGTTCATCCTCTTGGCACCAGGAATGTGTGTACCAAAATCCATGTCAACCCATCCAATAGGTGTTACGATTTTTTGGTCTGGACCAAAGTGGTGGACCAACCTATTGACTGACTTGTTCAGTGACTCCTGATAGATAACAGGCCACAGTCCACAGTCTTGTATCTATGAAACATCTGCTACAGATTGTCAACAGGGGATGAGAATGGTTTTATAAACAACTGCTGCCAAAAATGATAATTGGCTCCCCCGACACAGTTGTGCTTCATCCCTGACTGTGGTACATAACATACATAACACACTGTAGCCCAAGCCTACTGTATGAGCCTCACCCGTGAGAGCAGAAGTTAACAGGCCACTGTTATATCTGATCTGGACTCTAAACTCTCTCTCACTCATTGCTCTCTCTGTCTTTGGTCATGTTCCTGTATCTGCTCTTCATCTGCTTCTCTGTAACTTTATACAATAAGGTAAAGTGTTACTGCTGCTGTTGATACAACCTTTAGATTATGTGTTTTGCACATAAAGAATTATATAAAAACTCAACTAGTTGGGGAAATGATTGAAGGCATCAGGATGGTCCATTCTTCATGGCAGGATGAAGTGGCTTCAGCGGGAAACACTAAGACAGTGAGTCCCGTTACATGCAAAACTATTCACTTTCACTGACAAACTTTTCCATCTTCACGTCTGGATCTTCAATTTACCGTTTCCCTTTTTTCTTCTCTAGGATATTTAATACCGACAACTTCTCCTCCGGCTGCCTGAGAGTCGGAGGGGGAAAGTTTCCATGCGGCCCCAGCGCCCGCTCTTGGCGGGACAATCCCGCTGTAGACCGAACTGTTTTCCGTCTATCCACCTCTGCTGTTAGAGCACTCCCTCCTCCTCCTCCCTCACTTTCTCCCTTTTTGTACTGTGACACAAACAGCCACTTTCCACTGCCCCAGACCTGAACCTTCATTCCAATTCTCTCTCTCTCTCTCTCTCTCTCTCTCTCTCTCTCTCTCCCTCCTTCTCTGTCACACACACGCACATACACACAAGTGCTGTGAGTTAAGTCTCATATTTAGTTGGAAATATACTGTGGATATACTCTGTATTAAAATGTGTAATAATTTATCGGTAATGGAGCTGAAAATTAACCTTACATGTCGAACTGAGTATAGGTATGGGTGTGCATGCATGCTGTACATACAGTATGTGTGTGAGAAGCTTTGTGTATATGTGCGTGTCGCATGCTGTAGCTATGAAGGCCAGGCAGTTAAGTGGCCAGGCCATTAACCAGAATATGACTTCTGCAAAACTGAATTATATGCAAAAAAATAAAAAAGCAACATTCATTTTCACAAAGAGCAAATTTAAAAAGTAATGAGAGCAGCAGAACTCTTGCAGGCATTTGCCCCGGCCATTTGAAAAGCAATAAAACCTCATTAATCAGGTTTGTATTCTTATGGCAACCAGTGAAATTAGATCATATAGTTCACGTTTATTTTCCATCAAAGAGCCCATCTGTGTGTATTAACAAAAAGGCTTGAATCGCATCTATAAATGGCACACTTGGATAACGGTGTGAGACCGGACCTTTGGCTGAAGGTTGCACCGGTTCATGTTGCTGGTCCTCTCCGATGCCCTTAGACCTGGCCTGGTCTGCACTGGATGGAGCCTTACTAAACATTGGCACCCCGACTGAGGTAATGAACGCAGCTACCGCACCCACAGAGATCTCCAGGTCTGAAGCCAAGGTAGAGTATATAAGATTGTGAAAATCATCCTTACTCACTTTTTCACAAATCACATTTACATAGTCAGAGTTGAATTAACAAATTGGGGTTTGGGGCAAAAGGTCAGCCAACTTGTTCCCGAACTTACTTTTAAGTAGATTAACTGCTAATTTATTTAAGACTGTTTACCATGTGAGCTTAATAGCAATGGTAATATTAAAACCATTCAAAACACATTTACACAAAGTGTTCCTCTACAAGCTTGGGTTTAAAGTGCCGACTACGAACCACAACATCCCTGCTTCAAACCCAGTCAGGCAGTCAGGCTTCCATCAGAGCACAAAATGCTTAAAAAATGCAGGAGTTGCATTCAGCTCTTTTGCCCTTGTCATTTCCTATTAATCAGTTAACAAAATCACCACAAATGAGCAAATTCATCATTATTTCTTTCAATTTTAAAAAAAATATTTCTACAAGGATCAGTCACCTTTTTGTGTCTTTGGATGCCGACATCTATAGTTGTTCTGATATTTTTGGAAATAATGGATTACTTTTAGTATTAGAAATTACTTTGCACATTCAATGGCTGCATTATAAAAGAAAGAGAAATAATATTTCTTGTAGATCCGGGGTTGAACCATCAACCCTCAAGTCATTGACCACTACAATAATACCATGCATAAATGATATTAAAATATTACTGGAACAACTTGCACATTACGCTCTCTTAAACAGCCTCTATGAATGTTGAATCATGGATATTAGAGTTAATGGAATTCAATTTAACTTTATAATTTATTTAGTTGAACAATCTCATCAATCAAATTTGTAATATGCAGTGGCCAGTAAACATTACAGTATATGTTTTGAAAGAAACCTTTCCACCACCACTTCACCGCCTTTATGAATCTCCAGTACACTCTCATATCAGCTGTCAGATGAACCAGTTCCAAACAAACAAGTAAACAACCAATGAACCGACGGCAGTGAACTTTTTCTCTTTCCTGAGGCAAGAAACACAACTGGACAATTATTGGGATGGCAGGACGTTCGGTTACAGTGTGAAAAATACCTGCGCCAACTGGTAAACATTACAACAACTGCATAATAATCAAATGCCTTACTGCCCCTCCAGCACCCTCCACACACATACATACATACACACACACATACACACACCCCATGGCATCTTAACTGATGGAAACTTCCCTCCCTGGCATAGTGTGGGCTGTCAGTGTGGTAGATTTCCTGCCAGGTCTGAACCAGCTGAGCCAGGGACTCATGTTCCACTCAGGGGGCCTTCAATCATTCTTACCCCTGCTGCATGCACATCGTAGTGGGTGTGAGGTCAGACGTCGGGGCACAGGGTCTGAAGGAGACATGGGACAAGGTCTCCCTCTGCTGCTGTCTCATCATATGTGCCCTGAAAATATACACACAGCAATTACATTTCCAAAATGGAAACCCATTTTTGGGTATGAACTCTGCTGTTATCCACGGAGGAGATTAAAGCAGCAGGTCCAAATGGCAAACATTTATTTACTGGAAAGTTATAGCACTCAGGGAGTCTGATGATGCATAACTGTGTCAGTTGAATGTTTAGCATGATAAGACACTGATAAAGTTTCATTATCACATATCTAAATGTCTATTTATGGATATCTACCCCTTCATCTATCCAACTGTAATTAATATAGACGGTGCGTGTCCATGTAGTCATTTATGTATCTTTTCATGTAGTGAAAGAAAATATATCCTGTATGTATTCTGCATATGTGCTTATCTCAAATTGCAAGATTAAATGGCATTAGACTGACACTGCATCATAAAACACCTTCTCACTGGCTATTACCACAAGCTGTTTATTGTTGTGTGCTGGTGCGTTTGAATCAGACGGATGCCAGTGACAGAGCTTGAATCTGAACAGGTCAAACTTTTTGCTGTGCCCGGCACAGTGAGTCCCTGTGTTACAGCTGCCATGCTGCAGAGCCGCAGTATGAAGTTGTCTTCAAGGACATGGACCAAATCCAGTGCGCCTGCGCTGTGCGAGTGCTACCGGAAGTACATCCATGCACGTGTAGCATTTGACAACCTTGAAAAGACTACAAAACACCTAGCCTGTAGCTTATGTCTCACAACAAACCGTCACAGTGATGCCAGTAACAAGACTACTGTAAGTATCTCATCTTTTATTTTCCTTGTTAGGAATAAATACATTAAAATGACGCCTCAGCCGGAGATTGAATCTTTTCTGGCACTTTGGTGAGCTAGCAAACCCAGCTAACGTTAGCATGTCTCAGCCTGGACCTGTATGTCTGAATGTAGCTATTGACACACGTTTTTTAATTATTTATTTCACACATTCTCGGTCCGTTTTAGTCAGTGTTTAACTCTGTAACTTACTTTGAATGTGAGAACGTAGCTAGCATTAGCCAGCTAGGCTAAAAACACACTGCCGTTAACATACAGCAAGTGTCGTAGTACAGCAACTATGCGGGTTACTATGACACCCATGGCGTTGTGTGTAGCTAGTGAGATTACTCACCTGACTCTGCAGCAGGACAAGCTCATTGATTCAGATCTACGGATAGAGAGTGTCGTGTGTTGTGCAGATTGCACAGTGAGTTTAGCCTGTGTACATAAAGTTGACTGGACTAATTGGGTCCACAGTCATTTCAGCAACACTTGACCTCCACATTATTCCATATTCAGTTGTATTTAGGTCAACATTTATGCCTTTTTTTTATTAATGACTGTTGCAACATCTTGAAGTGTGAAGTGTTTGGAGATGTTTCAAATAGTACAGAAGCTTAAAGGATCATTTCAGTTTACTGTGACTATCGTCTCTATTAGTAATGATAACACTGTATTCACCAAATTAACTGCTCATATACATACAGTATATGAAGACTGACTGCAATGAAGTATGACTGAGATAGAGCAGTTCGGACAGGTTATGAACAAGCAAACACGAGCAAAAAGATCTGATAAACTCTCTGTCCTTCCTGCCTGGCACTGAATAGCACACAGACAAGTTTTTGACCAGCTGGTGAACACAGTTAAACCTTTAGCTGATAACAGTCTGCCTCTTCTCTCAGGTACCCTCTCTACCAGCTGGGTAACCCTCAGCTCAGGATCTTCAGACCAAACTGGTTCCTGACCCTTGTGAGGCCGGGAAAAGAGCAGCCTCCTGACACTGTCCAGTTTCGAGTCCCGATGGAGTAAGTTTTTACTTACAGATCTTCCCAGTAATCATGTAGAGATGCATTGAAGGAAATATAAAGGCGGAGTATTTTACTGTTATGTCGGCCAAGCTTTCCATCAAATGTTTTGTTTTTATTAGCTTACAGGTGAGTGCATAATCTCCTTGTTTATTCATTACCTGATGGAGGAGAAGGAAAAAGGTGAAAATGCTCTCCACATTCTCCATGACTTAAAGGTCCAGTGTGCAGAATTTAGTTGCCCCTAGTGGTCTAATTGCTGCATTGCAATCTCCTCACATCACCCTCACCTTCTTAGTGTAAAGAAGAAACAAACATTTTAAGGGCTCTGTCTAGAGTCAGTATTTAGTTTAGTCTGTAGAAACATGGTGTTTCAACATGGCGGCCTCCATGATAGCGGACCCGCTCCTACTGTAGATATAAAAGGATAATATTCTTATTTTCAATTGATCATACATGCATGAAAACATGACAACATTATGAATATTATATTTCATGGCTGCTTTATCCTGAAAATAAAGGCCCCAAATCTTACACACTGCATCTTTAATTAATTAACTTAAATTAGTCATCAAGCAATTGTTTTGGCAGTACTAATGTGGAGCCACACACACATTAGGCCTTAATTCAGGGGAGAAAATAGTTTTCTCTGTTTTTCACCATGTTCAAGGTGAACAACAAGAGTCGATTGGGTGAGGTTTTGTGGCAGAATATTGTCAAGTTTGGGTCATTTCAACCCTGTTTTGTATATAGCAGCTTTGGGAAGTCAAATTTTATGTCATGTAGACATTTTGCATATTCATATATGCATTACTCCATACTATCATAGATTTACTACTAAGCTATAACTGTCCACATATAATGTGACTAATGTGTGTCTGTGGAGAATGAAACTGTCCCCCGATTTTTTTTTTTATATAGGAAAAGATGGAAGTGGACTTAGGATATCTAAGTGGACTGTTTTTTACCTTTGACCCTTTCTTAAAGTTCAGTAACTTGTGACACAAGATCAAATAATTATGTCTGTGTAGGTGAGAGGTTATCAGTTTTCTTTTACTGAAAATTGTTTGCTTCAGCTTACATTTCTAATGCCACCATTTTCCCTTTATGTGCCTCAACAAGATGCACAATTAGTGTGTGCTTGTTTGTTACATAATGTACTACACTACTTCTACAATGGTGGTATGGAAATAATTAAGGTTCATGTGTAGATGTACATGTATATAAGAGGTGATAAATATTCTCATTACTTGATTGTTAATGCCTAATCCTACTTAATCCTTCCTATTTAAATGTGTTTATATTTTACATTATCAGCCAATTTTAATGTTTTTTTTAGACCAAATTTAGCACATTTCTAACACACTAATACACCAATCTTACTATCTATTGATCATCCATTATTACTTATTGAAAATGTATTTCCTGGTACGTCTGCTATAATTTATGTTCACTGATCATTTTATTTATAGTTTCCTTATCACATTGTCTTTCTATTCTTCTGAAACTGTTTCTGCCCCAAACTGCAGCTCCTTATGAAGCCATTGAAATGTTCCAAAGGTGAATTTGTGGCTATGTCTACTCTTATACCAAAAATTACGCTTTCAAGATTTCAAGAGCATTTCAAGAGTAAAAAACATAACAAGTAGGCTGTAAATTTTACCATTAGTAGAGCACGAATTCATTTACTTTATTTGGCATCAAAGTTGTTGTTACTACGTTCACTGACTATAGCAGTAGTTTAGTGTCATTCAGATCTATTAATAAACACGTTTCATATTTTAGGAAGCAATCATTTGTTTTTACTGGCACTGTAACAGAGTTTCTGAACTAGTATTACGTAGCTGGAGTTGCACAACATGGCCACCAGGTGGCATGCCAGCCTCAGGAACAGAAATTTTAAGTGCCAGTCCTCAACAGTATAGACAGTTCTTGCCATCTTATGGCTGTATTTAATGAGCTCACTTGCAGTGATGACTAGTGAAAGGCTGACAGGGGCAGCTGGGGTGGGAGGTGAGGTCCAAAGTGCTTTTGTTTGGCGCTACAGTGGAGGTTTGGGCCCTGTTGTAGACCGTGAGACGTCAAACATTAGTCATCTCAAAAATCCAATATTAATATCTACATAGAAAATGAAAGCACGCTGGTCTTGATCATCCTCCAAAACTCGTGTCCAATAGAGTATGCTATATATAACACCACTTTACTGCCTCCTAATTTTGCTAAGTTGTTTTTGTCCTGCAACTAGTCAGTTTGGTGAGTTTGGACAGTACACATTATGTCATTAAAAAGCAACAGTCCTTACCAGTCAGCAGTTTGTAGTGATGAGCTGATTTTGTCTACCAATACGAGCCAAGGTCACTGAGGTTAGCAGTGCTCCTCAGGCGAAGAGAGGGCCAGAGCCCACACTAGGGAGAAAAAATTGAAGTTTGAGGCAGATCATCTCTGTGTCTCTGGTGGGGTTTAGATGATAATCTGTTCATCCAGGTGCCTGGCCTCCCACTCTGATTTTTGCCTCTTCTCTGCCAAACTCCTAGGGTGCTTATGTAATTGTGTGTGTGTGTGTGTGTGTGTGTCTGTGTGCATGCTTGTCAGTGTGGGTGAGTCAGTTTGTGAGAATGGTGTGTGTCTTTGTGTATATATGCACAAAAGTGGGTAAGTGCAGGGTGCGTGTGTGTTTATAAGGGTGTGTAAGGTTTTTTTTTTTTTTGGAGTCTTTGATGCCTGGGAGAGGTGCATGGCTGATTGATATGCTGCTGGGGCCTCGGTGTGCGCTTGAAACACTGTTATTTTTAACTTTTCATACACTCAGTTGACACACATGGAAAGACAGTGACACAAAACAAATATCACTCCCACTCCCAGCTTATTGATGAGTCTGAGTCATTACAACAGTGAAAGCTGTTGTAGTTATGACTCTCGAGGGTAGGCGGTGTTGGCGTGGGTAAGTTGTAGTGCGGAGCAGCTGTTAATGAGAAGTGGTAATGTTGGCGTTCTCAGGGCAATAACACAAGGTGGCCTTTATCTCAATGACACCTGGGAGCTGGATATCTGTGGTTGTCTGTCTTGTTCTCTCTTGCTTTTTTTTTTTCTAGTTTTCTTGCTTGTTTGCTGTATCACTCACTTGCTATAATCTGCGCATGTCTTTCTCTGTCCTCTCCCTCTGTCCCACCCTGGACTCTGCTGTTTATTGTGCTTTTCTTAAACGCTTTGCAACGCGTCCAAAACCAATCCCTCTTTGGCACTTGTTGTTTGAGACACCTGGCCTGTGTTCGTGTAATTCTCTTTCTACCTGCTGGAGGGAAGTATTTGTTTGTCTTTTTGATTGTTCTCAAACCTTTTGTGCTATGTTAGTATTTCCTCTGTGCTCCAGAAGGAACATCATCAAATTTCTAGGTTTACACCCACACACACACCTCTTGTGCCTCACCTGGCATGGCTATAGGCCAGCGCTGACACACACACACACACACACACACACAGAAGAAAGAAAAGACCACAATGCTGAATGTTGTATTCACTACTACTCAGTCACATTTCATGCTAAGACGCTGTCTAATAACTATGAAATCAGACCATGCTGTGCTTTCTCATTGTAATCAGACATGAGCAAACTAACCCTGCTGCACAGCAGCTCACATTGTCTTCCTTCAAGCACCTGTTGGATCAAACAATATCACGGTAGTCACTCTGTTTCTGTTCGCCTGTTCCACTTCATAAACGCGTGGCTCAAGTTGAAAACTGGGTTATTTTTCACGTCAATTAACCTCAGTTTATGTCATAGGAAGTCATTTAGCGAGCCAGTAGAGGAGTGTAACTAGCTGTCGAGTCTTCACTGACCTGTCTCTCTATAAGGAGTTTAATGACTCCTGGTGACCTGTTCTTTGATCTATTTCTGTTCTATTGTCAGACCAAAACCCGAACAATAAATCTAATCCTTCACACGCTGCTCTTATACTCTCAACTTCTCAACTGTCTCTTCTCTCCCTAAGTCTCAGGTTCCTCAATGGCTTTCCCGCTAAACAAAGTCTGCTATTATGATCTTGATACTTAGTGTTGAGCAACTTCTGTGCATGTATTGTCTGTGTAGATGGGAGGGTTAAAGTAGTGAGTGTGCGTATCTCGACTCGAACCTGACAATGGGGCAGACTTACAATGAGGAGCGGCTTTCTTTTGCCTTTCATCTGCACAGAAAACAACTCTCCTGTTTCATTCTCACCACTAAGCCGCTCTGACACAATGTACTTTGATGTTGTGTGTGTGCCTATGTGTGTGTATGGACTGTTTGGTGTACCTTGGATGTTTACCCTGCCGTGTGTTTAATAAAGGTTACACATAAAGTAATGTCTGAGGGGCTTATTAGAACACACAATGCTAACATGTCAGTGGGACAATTCAGCTGTGTGGTACGGAGGAATGCTCCTCCTCTTATGAGACCACAATTTGTAGTTTAAAGTTGCCCTCTCTCTTTACTAATGCATTTTTCCGGTGTTTGGCATCTACTGTATGTCATCATGATGTTTTCCACTTGTGCCATTGCATAATTTTGCAGCATTAAGCTGATGCAAGACACGGAATTCTGTCAACAAATTAACATCTGTGTCAGCTTTAATAGAGGTTTGGCAATTGCCATTTTTGTAAATGATTTTTCAGGACAACATAAGGCAACTTACACACAGGAAAAAAAAAGGCCAGATGGTTGATGATGTGTTGAAGGATTGAGGTTCCTCGAAGCTGCAGTAAGCGCCTGTCGCCTGCAACTCTGCATCACTCCTATGTGTGGCTGCTCCTCTTCTTTTCCATTCCCTTGTAATACTTAAAGTTGATCTGCCAACCGAGAAGGCACCATAAAAAGCCCAAATGTAGATGCAGCCCAGTTTCTATCAAACAAGGAGCCACATTAAAAGCTTTCCAGTGGTTTGCCAAGTCAAGTTGCTAAAACAAGCAGCCTTTCCAAGGAGGATTCATGGTAGCCACAAGAAGCATGATGGTCACTGAATCATCCCTATACAAAGTAATGTTCATTTTAAAACAAGGAGGACATGACAACAGCAACACCCCCATTCTTTGGATGAAATGTTGTTATAGCGATTACTAATTTACAAGGACTTGTGGCACGGCATTCAGTTTATACAGTGGAGTACACACACCATTTTTGGAACATGACTCACCATGATGACTACTCATCCAACCGAAAGATGAAACAAAACTACCAGATAAACATAATTTTCACATAACATTTATTCAATTGCCCACTTTCCCGCCACTAAACGAACTGCTTGTTGTTACCCTGATAAAAGGCTCTACATCAGCATTGTCTTTTCCTCTCTGTGAAAATAGGTCATTATGGGTCAAACCTGCAGGTGGCAGCAATACACTGAGTACAGCAGTAGCACTAACATGTTCATACATACACATTTGATTACGTTATTAAATCAAAGATAACTGATGCCTCAGGAATCGTTTGACTGAAACTTTGACCATGTTGTTGCCAGTTTTGTGTATAATGTGCACTGGTGAAGTACTTCACATGGTCATAGTTGAGTGTACTAAAGTATTTTACAAAAATGCTGTCCTTAAATGTGACAATTGTCAGACCTCCTCTCATTTTACATATTTTATCAACCTGTTTAGGTCATAACCATTTGAAAATCCCATTTTGGACTTTTAAGTTTAGTCTCATGAACTTTTTCAGTAGTAATATTTTTGACATATTGTGTCTATAGAGAGTTTATTCAAAACTGACTGAAACATTTAGGATTATTTTGGTACTTACAACCCATTCCACCATAAACCATGGATCCCTTTGTAAAGCATTAACAAATTACCAGTTAAGGTTGCTGCCATATATATTGCTGAGTCGTCTGCGTACATAGAGATGAAGAATTGTGTGTACTTTACCTAAATTAGTCTTTTAAGTCAGAGCATTATACGTAGATTGACATACAATATAAGCATGTTAATAGTCAGTACATCAATTATTAATTAGTAATTACATTGCTGCAAAATAACTTTATACTGAGTTACAACTCTTTATTATCTTCTTTTTTCTTTAAAGTAAGATATTAGTTGGGAGATAAATGAATGGAAACAAAAAAAAAGTATCCATCTATCCATCCATCCACCCTTATCCTTATTTGATAGTTAGCCATTGTGATAAACAGGAAACACTGGGACAGGGAGGGGGTGAATTCAAGAAAGGTATTCAGCTGGTATCGAATCTTGTATGTCGTGGTTTCATGGGATGCATCTAAGACCACTAGGATGTCCCAATTTCTTTCTTTAACGCTAGTTGTAAAGAGACTTTTCAACATTTCCAAACATTATTCAGTCAGCTCTGCTAAGTTTTAGTGTTTCAGTCAATATTTGTTGGGTTTTATTTGTGGTTGATGATCATTGTAAGTGGGTGGCTGTATAGGACATCCTTTATGTACAATAGAGGCATTACCTATTCACCTGGCAGATGTTCTTTTAGCACCAGCACATTAATGGACAAATGGCATGCAGTAGTCTCTGAGCTTTCAGAATACATTCACTGTCCTTATTGTCAAAGGCCGTCAAAGCTGCCTCTGTCCTGTCTTGCACTTTTCCGACTATGTCCTTTCACCTACTTCTTACGTATGCTTTCGGGGCACAGGTGTAAATGGATGGCCTGAAACGACTGGAACTGATACTCAAAATCTCTTTGGCTCAGGGTGAGTTAGCCCACATTTGAGAAAAGGAAATATCTAGGAGCATGTAGATTAATTGCAGAGGAAGGATTACATTTGAGAGCAGCTGACAGAGGTGTGCGGGTTAATCTGCAGATTGACTAGTCTGCTATATTGTCACACACAAACAACTATGTCACAGCAGGGCGAAACAAAGGCATCAAGTTTACTCTTTTTCTTCAACCATGTCTGCATCCCCTCAGAGACCTGTTTCTTTTAGCACCACTTGATATCAGATTTAGGTCTTATATCTCCGTTCTACACCTCCCCTTGAACAATGCGGAACAATATAACTTTTTATAATTGTTTTCTGACAATGATGCCAGTGTGCCAGTTTTAAAACTGCTCGGCAACAACGGACCATAATTGAACCTAATCCATTGCCTGCGTCATCTGATGCCCTTCTAGGTTTTGTGTTTGGAGTTCTTTCATCATCTTGGGTGAGGAATCTTTGTAGCATGTGTGTTTGTGTATAAATATATACCAGTTGCTGAGGAACGATGCCTTTAGCCTTGGCAGTTGCTGAAGACAGGTTTTCATTCTTCCTGTGAGGCAGAAGTGTGAAAGGTTAGCTTGTGGAGTCAGATGGGTGTTTATACTGGGATGATGATCAGATGCTGCCTGCATCACTATTGGAGACACCACGCCCTTTGTCTAAGTTTAGCCTTGTTTATGTAGACGCTTAACTTGACATTTTCTCCTCAGCTTTCAGCCCAAGGCTCTATTCCAGTTTGTAGCTGAAATGGGAGTCATGTATTGACTCAGGTCAGAGAAAAAACAGCTATCTAATGTAACCCCTGTAAATCTAGTGTTCAGTATTTGTGTGTGCGGATGTATTCATAGTAAATCTGCAGTATAAATATATAGTGTGTGTATATGAAAATTCATAATCTAGCTATATATGTAGAAATTATTTTCTTAGTTATATTTCCCATTTGACTTATTACTGATATCGATAAATGATTCATTCCTAGGTTGATGCGTGTTGCTCTCTCTTTTTTCTCATTGTTTTATCTTCATGTGTTTCCAGTCCTTGCATATGTGTGTGTGCATGCATGGGCATCTTGTGCAGACTAATACATGATTGTGCTTGCACATGATTCATATGTATGCTATCTGTATGTTCGTGGAGGCTCGATAATTAGAGTGGTAAAAGCAGATGGATTTAGATCAGGAAATGTTCCTCATTAATCAGGATCAGTGTTCCCCCGGCTAATGATCCAGAGGAGACCTCGCAGTCCCCAAGCCACTTTCCTCTCTTCCAGTTCCTTGCCCCTGCTTTCTAGGAAACCCGTCTCAGTATAATCACTCTCTCTTTTTTTCTCTTTTGATCTCAAGTACCCCGGTCACTCCGCTCTGCTTCACTGCCCTCTGGCACACACACTGTGAGACAGAGGTTATGGGGGGAGGTGGGTGCAAATAGAGCAGAAAGGCGCATCTGCATGCCACATCTCAGGAAAGACATCTCTCTCTTCAGCTGGGTCAGGGGAGATTAATACACCTTTCTTCACACAGTGATGCAGAAACTCATCCAACCTTACACCCCAAGTGGTCCTGGACTGGTCCTGGCTCTGAGAGGGAGAGCTCAGTGAGTTCAGCTGCCTGAAGTTGGTTTTTTAGTAGAAAAACCCAATCATACTCTAGGATCACCACATCAAACCATCCTGCTTTCTGTAATGGTGGAATCAAATGTGGAAATAGTTACACAAGTATCGTAAATGTAAGCTTACCTCTCTCGATAAACAGAACTTTGCAGGTCAAATGGAAGTGTTGTACGTCTACATCAGTGTCAGCTTTGCCAAAATTTAGCGTATTATAGAGGAAAAGGCAATTGTTTGTACAGCATGGAAACATATATTACATCATTCTTAGTACAAAGAGTCTTTGTATTCACAGATGGGATTTTCTCATGCAAATGTCTGCCTCACCTAATATTGTAACAACAGCTCAAGGTATTGTGCTGTTTACTCTGAAAAATAGGGAATATTACATTATCCTGTTCTATCAAAGAAACATATGAGGTGATAGAAGACGCCATATCCGAGGCACTCATGCCAGACCACGGCGTCGCTATTAAGCACTTTGTCAGACGCATTTGGGAAGTGCTCTCTACCAGGCTAATCCAATTGGCTAGATTGATTAGCCGTTAAAAGCCTTTCTTCCTCTGGTCGGAGAAATCCGTTCCAAATGCTGCCCAGTGGGCTAGCTTTAGCTCGGCTGGCCCACCGGATCAGTTGGTGCCAGGCCCACTTCCTGTGTAGGGTTTCACCGGGCGCGATCAATACATGCAGACAGTTAATTGGATGAACACTGACACTCACATTTCTCTTTCTCCACTTTATGGTCCAGAGAAAAGCTGAATATGGGTTCATATGGGAGTGTCCTGTCTGTTACAGTAGGTAATATAACAGCAGAGTTTATGGGAATGCAGTGTGGAAACAGGCTGTATCATTTCTATGTCTGTGTCAATTAAGTGAATGTGGTTTTATTTGATGGACAGTCATCCAGCATTTAACCTTACAAGTGCTGGACTGCAACCTCAGACATCCTTTCCTCACTCTCTTCCATCTCATACACACACCCACATTAAAACCTACTCCTTACCACATGCAAACACTGATGCTGGAAAGCCTTGCATAACCCCTGTTCTCCTCTCTCTCTCTTTCTCCCTCCCTATTTGTGTGTTTGTATCTTCTCTGTCTGTTCTGGACAGAATGACCAAGTGTGACGTAAAGAACTACCTGGAGAAGATCTATAACGTCCCTGTAGGAGCTGTTCGTACCAGGATACAGTTTGGTGAGTGTCCTCACTGCTTTGCACGAGCACATACAGAAAGCTATTACATAGTACAGAACTTGCAGTGGTTGACACTACTTCATGAAATATTCATATTTCTCATAGGCTTACTGATTTATAGAAGTGTGAGCACTAGCTCACACTGCACCTCACATGTTCATTTTGGTCCAAGTAACTGAGACCTGGACCAGAACCAGAGTAAGGGCTGAGTCCATATTTAGTCTAATTGAGTCAGGTCAGATCCTGTTGTATTGCCAAGAGTTTAGGATCTATGTGCCCAGTGTCTAATATCAGAATGAATCCACATAGGCACATAGGCTCTAAGTGGACTTTTTTTCGACAACAACTGCTCTTTAGTTGTTGCTGCATCATGCTGCTGCAAGGGCTGGTATTCTCTCTCTGTTTGGGTTTTTTGGGTCAATGTCCGGTCTGACTGTCCATGGGTCAGTTTTGGACCAATTCCAAAAACTCATGTAACATTTCCAGATAGATAAAATTCATTAATGAAAGATTTCAGATTTCTATACAGTTGTATTAATCCCTAATTTTCTCAGGCTTGAAGTGGGTGGAACAACTGGCATGAACATTACCCTGTCTGTGCGTCATCATTATATGAACTATTTATCTTTGAATTATTTACATTGGTAACATCACATTAAGTGGACTATTCTTTGAGAACCTACAATGAAGACACAATTTCCTGAGTCACTGACCTTATGGCGTGGAGAGCTAGCGGTGGAAGCACATCACGCGCACAATGACTGTACATCTATGTAAAGACATTGAACCAGTCAGTACAGTTGAGAGAGGGTGTGTTAAGGCAGTGGTGAAAACCCTTGATTCATGGTATGCAATACTAAGCCACAAACATTTCATCCAAATTAAAATCCTAAAGCTGTACTGCAGCTGTTGTGAGTATGTCTGTTCTCAGTACGTCTTGACTTCCACAGTTTATTTAACAGCACAACAAAATAATAAGTAGTTAATTTGATAACTTGATGACAAAAGGGAACTTCATAAATTCATGAAATAAAAAATTATATATACAATACTTTTACATGGAAGTCCTGTTGAAATCTGATATGAAACAGTTACATAAGTAAAATGCAAAACTACTCACTGCAGTCCATTATTGAAAATTGCAATGAGAACTACGACAGAAAATGTTACCAAAGCATTAATTTAAAGTTGTTGTTACCACTTCTGCAGCATTGTCCACCTATTGGTTTCTATGAGCCTTTTGATGGATGCAGAAGAAGAAAAATCCTGAAGATTGACTGTTTGTTGGGGTTGATGTATAAACCTCCTGGACTAAATGTGAGGTTTTATTAATATTTTTGTCCACATAAAAATGACATGGACATCATATTGGGGTTTATTTTGCACCTCATTCCCTCTGTGCTGCTGTGTCAAATTGAATTAACACTACAGGGAATACGTCTTATCTTAAAGGTTTATCCATCCCAGTGGCCCTTTAAAACAATTTTGCAACTAAAATTTTGGTTGTGGTTTGGTGGAATTCACAGAAAGATGAATTTTGTTTTTGGAAGCATAAAGTCAAATTGGTTCAGTTTTGGAGACTGTAAATGGCGGTCAGCAGCGATTAGCAATTTCAGCTTGCGATGTAGACGATCTCATCGACATGCAGCAGCGGGAGTGTATTCCAAATGGCTAGTTGCGGTAGTGGTTAGCGTGCCTGGCTCTCCTTTCCCCTAACACACACAGCTGCTTATCTGACAATCTGCTGCTGCAGCATTCCAGCCTCCAGCTGTCCCAGGACACCCCACGCTCCCTCCACACAAACACATACTATTCACTTACAAACTTGCAGCTTCAGGGCCCAAAGTGCCCTATCCCCTCCTGCCCCCTCGCCAAGGATGATCATCAGTGTTGTATCATTGATGTAATACTCCAAGACTTTTTATTGGGGGAGCAAACATCTTAAGTTTGCAGGGACTGTTTAGGGGGCTCCCCACAAGTTTAGGAATTTGCAAGTTCATGGAAGAACAGAAGGAGAGGACATATGGGTAGCTTTAAGTTGGAGAGACACTGAGTAACAGCTGAGAAGAGGAGGCACGAGCCCCCTTTACACTGCGCCTGAAGGGCCACGAGGAGCCCCCTCTACCTCTGGAGGAGAGACAGGGAAGAAGACGTGGAGGGAGGGAGGAGGAGAAAGGCGCCTAGCTTAGCCTAGCCTACAGTGTGGAGGACCCATTAACGCTGTTTATTAGGGTTGTGTCATTAAAAGCTAGGGGAAAAGGAAAGCCCCTCGGGGAGGGTGGGTGGAAGGAAAGCAGTGAGCTGTGGGGAGACAGAGGAGGATAGAGAAGAAAGGGCGGCTCGGGGGCCCTGGTGATCCCGAGGTGCGTCAGAGAAGGTATCCCTGTCCACGTCAGGAGTTCCACTCCATTGGCAGCGTAAAGACGGGAACCGGCAGAGGAGAGCGAGGGGCGCAAACGACCCTTTCTTCCCTCCATGGGCGGCAGGGGTATTTTGGAAGGAGTTGCCATGGTTACCCCTCCGGCCTGGGATTTGTAACATGATAGCTGGCTGCCAAACCGCAATCTCAAAGTGGGAGAAATTGTGCTTGCGTTTGCAAGTGTTGTATGAAAGCTCTGTCTGTGTGTCTGTATGTGTTAGGAAAGGGCCATGTGAATTATGAGAAACACTACTTTGTACCTTGTTTTTTTAAAGGTGTTCAAGTGTGTGTCTCCTGTGTATTTCTTGTCCATTGGGCAGGGGGCCAGGTCAGTGCCTTACCTTGGTGTTTCAAAGGTTGTAGCATTTGCCTGTGGATTTCCTCAGCAATCACAAACACACACACACACACACACACACACACACACACACACACACACACACACACACACACACACACACACACAAAGACACGCACACACTCTGCGTTAGCTCTGTCTCCCACCCACACAGGGCCCTCCAGTTAGTCGGGGGGGGGGGGTTACAACCCTGCTCAGGGCTTTCCCTGAGCAGTGGGCTGCCTGGCTAGTGATTACTACCTACACGTACCACACACACATAGACACACACACACACACACACACACACACACACAAATGACTCATTACAGCGGAATGTTTCCCTTGTTTTTCATGTCATAAACTGTTCCCATGGCAATGGCGGTTACTCAGAGGGCCTGACCACCAGGGTCTCATTGAGATTACACTTCTAAGGAAGAGATGAACCGTTTGATGCTCTGGTCACTATCCATCAATGATAGTCAGGCCTTAACGTGAAGATGGAGATATCTGTGTGAAGTGCCTGGACTGTAAATTTAGTAAAATTATTTTTTGATTTATTTGAAGCCAGTCTTCGCACATACACACACTCGTACACATACACACACTTGTACACAGAGTCCCCTATCTTCCAGACTTGGAAAGGTCTGACAGGAGAGAGGATGATGTCATCATCATCATCTCCAGCTGGGGAAGAAGTTAACCTGCCTTCCACAGTCAACAAGATCAAGCTCTGCTCCTTCATGCATACACACAAAATATTCTCTACTCTACAGGGAAATGAACAAAAATGAGTATTCAGATAATTCAGGTATGAAACATAGTGTGATAATGCAGTGCAGGCAAACACAGTGGGCAAAGTAAGCACTAAACACATCACCATTTTTCTCAGTAAACATATTTTTAAAAGGTGCTGTTGACATGAAATTTTCACCAGATGTTGGTAACAACCCAAGTAATCCATGCATACAAAGAAACCAAAACAAATAAGATAAAAATAAGTTATGTATAATAATGTGAAATGACACAGGGAAAAAGTATTGAACACGCTTACCGAAATTTATTTAATACTTTGAACAGAAGCCTTTTTTGGTAATGACAGCTTCAAGATGCCTCCTCTATGAAGAAACTAGTCCGGTGTGATCTTCAACTCTTGAAAGTTCCTTTGGCCTCTTCTATGAACTCTGATCTTTAGTTCTTTCCATAGATTTTCAACTGGATTCAAGTCAGGTGATTGGCTGGGCCATTCTAGCAGCTTTATTTTCTTTCTTTGAAACCAAATGAGAGTTTCCTTCGCTGTGTGTTTGGGATCATTGTCTTGCTGAAATGTCCACCCTTGTTTCATCTTCATCATCCTGGTAGATGGCAGCAGATTTTTATCAAGAATGTCTCAGTACTCTCTTTTTGGGAAAAAGTGTTGTACTTGGCCAGTCGAATCATTGGAAAAGAAGTACCTCTTAAACCAAAGTTATGTTTATTAAATATTTACCCGGACAACTTTGCGACCTCCAAAAATGAGAAATGCTTACTCAATATTTGTTTTCGGGAGGCAAAAAGATGCATAGCCTGTTCATGGAAAAGGGATAAACCTTGTACTACGTCGCAATGGTTAACAGGAATGTCTTTCTACATGGTTTTAGAAAAAATAAGCTACATCACGAAGAATAAGCTTGACAAGTTTTGGAAAATTTGG
The DNA here is from genome assembly GCA_946959425.1 of Argyrosomus regius. NCBI lineage: Eukaryota > Metazoa > Chordata > Actinopteri > Sciaenidae > Argyrosomus > Argyrosomus regius. The sequence continues at coordinate 18,371,828 of OX336886.1, forward strand.
AAGGTTTTCTGTAATTTCCTTGAGAAAAATGATATTGAAGTAGATGGCTGGAATGATGAGTTGATCTGAAGATTATTTATCTTTTCATTAATTTTGATTTAGCATGCGCACTTGTATCTGTGTCGCTATGTGTATGTATGCATTGAGACATGCATTTATCTGTGTGTTTATTTTTGTTTATTTTTTCTTTGTACCACTATTATTCGTATTCATATTATACTAGAGTATCTCTTTTCTTCCTCTTTTTTTTTTTATTTTTTTTTTTTTATAAATATATATGAATGTATATATATTTATATATATATATGTGCCTTCTTGTTCTGTGTTGTTCACGGTTTGTAAATTAACAAAATATGCATTAAACATATGTAAAAAAAAAAAAAAAAAAAAGAATGTCTCAGTACATTTTTCCATTTGAAGTTTGCCAGTACCTTATGCTGAAAAACAGCCTCACACCATGATGTTCACACCTCCAAACGTCACTGTTGGTATGGTGTTTTTGGTGTGACGTGCAGTGCATTTTGTCCTCCAAACAGGGTGTGTAGTATAGCATCCAAAGAGTTCAATCTTGCTCTCATCTGACCAGACTATATTCTTCCAGTAATGGAGTCTTGCGTGGTGAGCGTGACGGTTGAGTGCATTACTTATTGGTTTCTTTGAAACAACTGTACTTGCTAATTCCAGATCTTTCTGAAGCTCTCCACAACTGACCACAGCTCTTCTGATAATTCTTTTCACTCCTCTGTCAGAAATCTTGTGAGGAGCACCTGGTCGTGGCCATGGTGAAACAATGTTTTTTCCACTTATGGATTATGGCCCCAACAGTGCTCACTGGAACATTCAGAAGTCCAAAAATCCTTCTGTATGTTTTGCAACAATAAGGTTGCGAAAGTCTTGAGAGAGCTCTTTGCTTTTACCCATCAAGAGATGTTCCTTGTGTGACACCTTGGTCATGAGACACCTTTTTATAGGTTATCAGTTGGGACTGAACAAGCTGATATTATTTTATTAAGATTGCTTTCTAATTACTAATAGATTTCACTTCTTGGCTTTCCATGCCTTTTTGCACCTCCCTTTCTTCATGCGTTCAATGCTTTTTCCCTCTGTCATTTCACATTATTACACATAACTTAATTTCTGAACTTATTTGTTTTGGTTTCATTGTATGCATGGATTACTTGGGTTGTTACCAACATCTGGTGAAAATGTCATGTCAATAGCACCTTTTAGAAATATGTTGGTGACATGTTCAATGCTTACTTTACCCGCTATATATGTCAACACAGTGTTTTAGTCATTTTGCTGACCGTCACTTAGGGGTGGACCTCTATCACAGCCTATGTAATCATAATAGTGATCAGGGCTAAAACAAACAATTATTTTCATAATCAATTAATCGATTATTCACTCAATAACATCAGAAGCAACGATTAGCACTGTTTTCAAGGGCTCTAGGTGATGCCATCATATGTCTCCTGACTCAAAAATATTTAATTTACGATAATTATAAGGGGGTGCAGTGGTTAGCACTGTTGCCTCACAGCAAGAAGGTTCCTGGTTCGAACCTCGGCTGGGTGTTTCCCTTCTCTCCGGCTTCCTCCCACAATCTAAAGACATGCACTTAATAGGTTAATTGGTGACTCTAAATTGCCGTAGGAGTGAATGGTGAATGTTTGTCCAGCCCTACTCTCACCATATTCATAAATGCCAGCATCATCATCACTCTCATCATCACTCTGTCCCACTGTCTGCTGTCTCATAACCAGAACTGACTCATGTTTAGTCATTCATGTTTTTCTTCCTGCCAACAAATGCAATACCTGCTGTTCTCTTTGTTTCTCAGGCTCCAACAAGAAGAGGAATCACCTAAACCAGAAGGTTAAGCAGCCTGACTATAAAGTAGCCTACGTTCAGTTGGTGAGAAGACACACACACACACACACGCACGCACATACACACACACTCATACTCCTACTCCTAGTCTTTTCTGGTTGGTGTGTTGTTTGAGGAGCATTAGCACATTGACTCCTGTCCAGTACACAGTGGGAGGTGGAGACCTCTCCACAATGACTTTCTCTCTCGAACACGCAGCACTTTTTTTCTAATTGTGGAGGCTGCATTATTAAAGACAATACCCAGGGGGAAAGGGCATTTTGGGGGCCTTGAGCCTTCAGCTTTTGTGTCATTTTGAAGTGGGGGGGCTTGCTGGGTGAGAGAGGTGAGACGGGTTAGTTGATGTTCCCCCATAGAGCCCTGAGGCGCAGGCGGCCTTTTGAAGGTGAGGTCTCACACGCACACACAGACACGCATTCTGGTATGAATAGACACACAACAAGAAGGAACATCAGTGTGCACACACACACACATGTAACAAGCACTGTTCGTCATGTTATTCCCTGTTCTCATGAGAAAAGCCTCACACACACACACACATACGTAGACACACACAAATCACACAGCTCCACGTTACATCGCTCTCCTGTGTGGTTCACACACTCTGGCTTCCCTCTTGAGAAAGCAGCAGTCTGGGTTCTTGCGGGGCCTGAGGGTGAGAGGTCGTCTTTGGTTACATGCCAGACTTATTACAGGAAATATTGAGATATGGTTATCATCTAGTATGCCTCTCTTTTCTGTGCTTTTGTGTTGTGCCATGGCTGGAATGTGAGCAATCATGTGCACTTAGTGTGTGCACAGTTTGAAGGGACACTCCTGATGTTCAGCCCAGGCTCCCTCATTGCATCACGGCCATTCACACCTGTGTTTGAGGTGAGCTTTGGGTCAGGAAGGCCCATTCCCTGCACGTCTTGCCAATGTTTGAAGTCTGTTACTCTTTGAAATCAAACAAACCCCCCCCCCCCCAAATGTCAAAAAAAGTCACTGTTTTAATGCGCCTTTGATGCAGACGTGAAAAGCAAGGGGCCTTTGTTTTGTGCCTGCCGTTTTGATCTTGCCCAGATAAATCAACAGCGGTGTAGACGCTTGTTTACGCCGCGCCGCCCACCCGACTGGGAGCCATCAATCTTGAAACGGATGAATAATGAAAATTGTCTAAACACGACAATTTGAAAGAGGATACATACTTGAAGCAGCCATGAATCTTTTAAAAGGGGAGACTTCCTCTTGTCTGACACCAAGGAAGTGGCCTGTGATTTTGTGTGCGTCTGGAATTCCTAGCGGAGTCAGTAGTGATGCTTCTGTCTCACCAGATGCACACAACGATGATAGGTGTGAGAATGCGGAACAGCACACACACAGACACACACACGAACGCACAGTCTTATGAGATGTGTGCATCATTCATGCATGCCCTAGAGGACTGATGTTTTTTTTCCCTGAGTGTCATTTGCTCTGTAGTCACAATCACGTTGCGGTTTTCTGAAGTCATGCTCATTTGACGGTGAACAGTGGGCAGAAACACTGAGATGCAGACTCTTTGTGCTTAAAATGGCTTGATATAAAACCGAATATCCGGCCTATTTCTCTGGCAGGTTTTCGGAAAAACATGCTCTCTCAACTCCCCTTTTCTACCTCACTCTCTCTCTCTCTCTTGTGTACGCACACTCACTCACACACACACACACACACACAGCCCCAGAAAACCCTCCTTTCTTTGCAGCAGTGGGTAGAAAACAAGATTGTTCCTAATTGACTCCACATGTGGGAGAGTGTTCTGTGGGTCGATGCTCACACCGCGGTCCCCCCATTCTACCCTCACCCTCCTCTCCCCACCCCCACACTCCCTCCATCAGCTAATATTGCAGCAGTAATACGTTTGCTCTCTCTCTCTCTCTCTCTCTCTCTCTCTCTCTCATTCCTTACTCTTGGTTTGTGGTTGAGGGGAGGCCTCCCGTTAGCGGGGTTCCGTGACGGCCATTTTCCTCAGGCTTAGGGGGGGACCCCAGTAACGGGGGAGGAGATAGCGTCTGCGCGTGCGTGTGTGTGTGTGAGGGGCTCACACAGGAGAGGTGACTAAGGGCATGATGGAGTCATGCCAGAGCAGGGAGGTCCAGAGACGGGGCAAAGCAATTGGGGTGTGTGTGTGTGTGCGTGGTGCTGGTGGTGGGGTGACAAAAACAGCAGTACAAAATGAAAAATCTTCAGTCTATCAGACTACTTTTAGGTCTGGCTGCACATCAATGGGACTGGTATGTATAGAGTCAGACTTGCTTTCACGACTAGCTGAGTCTAAAAGGGCTAAAAACTCTAGTCGTTACGCTCAGGGTCAACTCGTACTGTTCCATCTATTTGACGCCGTAAAGGGCTGATGTTGGAAAATCCAATTCTACATTGCACTTCTTGACCTCTGTTGTAGACATTACTTCATGTACAGTAGGTGTAATTAGATTTCTTGTCTGGTTCACTGTATCTTTGTGTAATAAAATTTCTCTCTAGTTTTTAAGAATATTCTAGCATGTGCTTAGCAGGTCACATCACCTTTTTACTATGACGAAATCTATTTTTGCAGCAAATTTTCTTTCAAAGTTTCCTTGAATGTGCCTGCTAGAGAAGAAGGCTTTTTTTTTTTTTTTTTGTAGTCCATCATGTTCGTAATACATCAGTCAGACCCTGTGGTTTACCCTCATTAAATTCTCTTGGCCCATCTCACAGCTGAAGTGCACTGTGCCATCATTTCCAGTTAAACCTTGCTTCCATGTGAAACCTTTCGTAAACCCATTCTGGTGCTTTTCATAAAAGAGAAAGCACTCCACTCCTGAAATTATAGTCAGTTCTGAATGTTTTCAGTCATTGTTCTGCAACATTATTGTCAGTCAAACATTTACGATAAAGTACTCTCTGCCTGGCATGTAAATGAAAAGGCTGCGGTGCGTTTTTGGTCAGAGGAGGAGTTATTTTCTCTCTTTGGAGTGGCACCTAGTTTGCGAGTGAGCTTTTCTGGCTGGTGCCAGCTGCAGCACTTCAGTGAGCTGAGTGCTCAGAGTGCATGTTGAAAGCTCCCGGACGGTGACGCTGTGAATATATGAATGGGATGCCTGACCAGTCTCAGCATTTCTGAATGATCCAGTTTAGTGGCACATTGTGCTGTAAATGTACACTCTGTGCACGCTATAAAAGTTGCTACTTTTTTATCTCATCAGCAGATTGTCTACAGCCAGTCAGATTGTTAATCTGACATGATTTACATTTTATTTGTTAATCTCATTTGCACTTATGTGGTTAAACCTCCATTAAAGGGAGCAGTTATCATTGTCAATATTTTGCAAATTCAGAATGTATTCAAAACCTTGTTTTCTAATTGACTAGGGGAGGTTTGTTAGCTTTTAAGTGAAGGTTCACCATCATTTTCCTGAAAGACTGTGATGGTATCCATGTAAAGAAAGGAATCTCAGACATTTTCCTGGAGTTGTGTTCAGAGAAGGTCAGAAGGGAGGAGCGGCAGTTTGTGTTCGTTGCGTGTTGGGCACTGCATGGCACGTCCAGGCACCTGTGGGATGGACACTAGCTAACCGTTGTTTGACACTGTGTTTACATCTAATACACCAAGATTAAAAGTCATGGGCATCAGCAGTCATCTGGGCTCGTCAGGGAGTCTGTAAGCATCATCGTAAGTCCGTCCTTTTGTGTGGGGTGTGGTTGCACAATCCCACACAAGCTCCATTCAGCAGAGTTTTATCTGTAGACAAAAGATCACTTCATACAGTCAGAGGAGAGTCTGACTAAGGGCGAAAGTAGTGAAAGTAGACGATGAGTGAAAACTTTGCAGCAGAAGGGAGAGCAGGCACACAGATGGTCCGAGGTGTTGTCACGATACCGACCTTCAGTTGTCATGAAGCGAGCAGCCAGTTTTGTTTACACATAAACCAACGCTGTCACTATACTACTATACTACATTAGTAGACACACTCTAGTAGGCGATAGCCTAGAATCATTTACACATATCTTAAATGTGTTTAGTTTAATGAAACTGTACAGAATATTATAATACAAGTTCACTGGGGTTTGTTGTAGGTATTTTAGTCTTTCCCAATGAGGTCTGGAAAATGGTAATTTTGTCTTGCATGGATTAAAAGCAAAAAGCTCTTTCACACACACATACACACACCACTAGCAGCTCTTTATTATTGTTTATGTGCCCGGTGGCCAAGTTTTCATAAAAGCAGTAAATAAGGTGTCAAGGTTTTTCTCCAGGGTCTTGGTCACTGACAACAATGCAGCAAACCAGTTGCACCAGTCAGATTGCTCGATGCCCCAAAGCAATGTCCCGAGCCGACAACCACAGAACAAAACAAAATATGGGGTTGGACCAACAGTTGTAGAATAAGTGGTAGCTTCATTCAAATTGCTCATTTCCCGTGTTTCTTTCTGTCGCTTTCTCCACCCCCGCTTCATCCACGGGGAAGGCATCACTCGCAGAGGGAGAGGGAGAGGGAGAGGGAGAGAGGGATAAGGAGAGGGAGAGGGAGAGGGGGAGAGGGAGTGAGAGTGAGCGAGTGAGAGTGAGAGTGAGAGTGAGAGAGAGTGAGAGTGAGAGAGACAAACATGGAGGAGTTGTGACACAGCTGAAAAGGGGGAGAGAGAAAGAAACAGCTGTATTGAGAGTGATTATGAGAGGGAAGCTGTGGCCAAGTCTGGCTCTCCTCTCTGTTTGACTGACACTAGATGGCAACGTTTTGCTGTACAGCTATCTCACTAGCCTCCCATCACCTCCTATCGGTTATTGACTCCGTGTTACTTAACAATAGACCCTCTAGGGTTGTCTTTATGTGACTGTGTGTATCTGGCTGGGCTGAAGGGGTGGTGGTGGTGGTGGTGGTAGTGGTGGTGGAGAGGGGTACAGGATGAGGGGCTTCAAACTCCCATGATCCCAACCCCCCTCACTTTCTGTTCTCCGTTCTGAGCTCCAGCTCTCTGAAGCTTGAGGTGCTGATTCAGGCGGTCGGACCGAGGGGGAAATCTTGCTTATCTGTGTGGAATTTTATTATTTTCAACTATTTGGATCATGATGGCTCCTGCTCTCTTTCCCTCCCTCTTCCTCCTTTCCACCTTGTCACGCAAACACAGGCTTTCCTCACACAGCCTTGTCTGTCTGTCTGCCGCTCTGCTTCCTTCCCTTCCTCGTGCTGCCTCACCCTTGCTTATCACGCCAATTAACATTTTTAACTTCTGCCACTTTTCTCCCAGTGCTCTCTTCTCCTCTGTTTGTCTCATTCGTTCTCTTCGGCTGGATGATTCATCAAATGAAAATTTTCATTTTAATTCATACCGCTTGTGATTCTTACACGACAGTGTTACTCCTTTAAGCTAGCTGCTTTCCAGTAGCCAGTAATACAATAAATACTGTAAATCTTAGTGTAATTCAAAGCAAGCATGCCCATGAATAGAGGAGTAGGAGGAGCGGACAACGCAACAGTCGGAAACTCTACTTTTCACAGCAAAGAGCATCCCCTTATGTTATTCCTATGCATGTTTCGTTAACTGTCATTAAGTTTTTGTTCATATATACAATGAAAAAAGAGACAACAAAGAAAGAGCAGAAAATATCAATAAAAACAGTAGAAGCTGTAGGTATCCATAGTCTGTACAGTTGAGTACAAATCAGGTTTCTTTGGTTTATGCAGTTATGTCATACAACACCCATTTTTCCCATTTAGTAGCAGAGACATTCTCTTTCAGTTGAAGCTGGTAGGTCATTTTTTCCATACAATATATCTCTCTTACAGTTCCTAGCCATTGTTCTATGTTTGGAGATTCAGTCTTATACCAGTTCCTTGTTATTGCCTTCTTAGTTGCAATTGGTAGTATCTTGACTATATATCTATCATTTCCAGTTACACATCCAGTTACATTTCCAAGGTACATAGTTTTGCATTCATTTGGTATTTCATACACCAATATATCTTTTTTAATTGCGGCAACGATACCATTCAAATAGCCATCGTTAAATAACAAACCACTCTGGACATCAGTATTATTTAAACAAACATGATTAGACCATGACAGGAAGCGCATTGTGCTGTCAGAAAATGTTCACATTTTGGCCTCCTACCTAAAACTTGAAGTAAAAAAGCAATACAAGAATAGTTAGTCCTTTAGTATAATGTTCTATCTTTTGTATTTTCTTTGATTAGGGTTCCTCATTTTTTGTGAATTGATAGTGTTACTGAAAAAAAGCAGAATCGTATTGTCCAACAAAAGTACCAACACGGCACCAACACGGCATCAACATGCCTGGTTAGAAAATAAAACACACTTTAGGCTACCAGAAAAGTCATTGGTCATTATCTTCCTCGTCCTCGTCCTCTTCCGCTCTAAAGCCACTGAAGTCGTCTTCTTCAGTGTCTGAATTGAACAGCCTCAGAAGGACTTCATCAGCCTCAGTCTCTCTTTCGTTGTCGCTCTCAATGTCACTTTCGTCTTGAGGCACATTCACCCTTGAGCTTGTGTTGTCCTCTTCATCACGCAGCAGTCCAGCCTTTCGAAACCCGTTGGTGATGGTGGACTTTTTCCACACTGCTCCACGCTGTCAGGATCCACTCGCAGACTTGAGCAAAAGTTGCTCTTCGCATGCGGCCAGTCTTGGTGAATGATTTCTTGCCGCTAGTCATCCAAGCCTCCCACTCAACTCGGAGTGCCACTTTAAATGCACGATTCACGCTGATGTCCAGTGGCTGCAAAAATTTTGTTGTGCCTCCAGGAATCACAGCTGGAATTGAGTTTGTTCTCTTGATGGCTGCTTTCACAGAATCTGTTATATGGGCCCTCATGCTGTCCATAACGAGCAATGCTTTTTTTCTGTGAAAAAATCCTCCCGATCTCTTGCCGTAGCACTCAGTCAGCCATTCCTTCATTAGGCTTTCTACCATCCACTCTTTCGTGTTGACTTTCACCACGATTCCTTTTGGGAGTTTTTCTTTTGGGATAGTCATCCGCTTAAAAATCACCATTGGTGGAAGCTTTTGTCCGGATGCTGTACAGCTCAGCACACAAGTGAAATGCGTTCGCTCATGGACAGTTGTTTTCAGAGTGACAGACGATTCACCTTTCGTGTTAACAGTCCTAGTGAGAGGCAAGTCAAATGTCAAAGGTACTTCATCCATGTTTATGATGTCATCTGGTCCGATGGAATTCTCGGCGATCTTTGTTTGAGTGAATTTGCAGAAGTTTGTTAGTTTTTCCTCGTGGTCGGGAGGGAGTTGCTGACACAGAGTCGTCCGTGCCCTGATGGACAGGCCTTTTCGTCTCATAAACCTAAAACACCACGATGGTCCACCTCTGAAATCTTCGATCTTTTTTTCAGTCGCGATTGTTTTTGCTTTCAGCCGGATCTGCACGGTGGAAACACCTCGACCGTCTGCTCTTTGTGTGTTCACCCAGTCTTCAAGAATGTTTTCCAATTCGGGCCATCTGCTTTTATGTCCTCTGAAAGCTTTTGTCGTCTTTTTACATTGACTAAGTTCTTCCCGCTGCCGCCTCCAACGTCGCACCATCGATTCATTGATGCCAAGATTACGTGCAGTAGCTCTATTTCCCTCTTTGACGGCCATATCGATTGCCTTTAGCTTAAAAGCTGCATCATATGCATTTCTTCGTGTGTTTTCCATGATGAGGGTGTGTGCATCATGTGCATGAAGGTCAAAATCAAAATCAAAACTAGTGTCTTCTTCGGCACTTTGGTTTACTGCTAGAGAGTGCCCCCCGGTGGCAGTAATAATCTATAAATTATCTCCACCGTTGTATAGGCCGCAGGGTTCAAAGCGTGTGAAAAAAGTAGTGGCTTATTGTCTGAAAATTACGGTAATCACCACAAAATACAATATGCCGAACTCTATCAAAGGCATCTAACAGCAAATTTCTGCCACTTTAATGAGAGCCTTTTTCGGCATCATCATCACCGTCATGACATTGTCATGTCCAGTGAGCTCACAGAGGCAAACATTTTTTATTAAATATTTTAACTACAAGCTGGGAGAGAAAATTGATCTTCAAAGTGAGAAAATCACAGTTCTCCTTTTTATCCAGAGTCATGCAGCCCTACTTTCACTTAAATGTATCTGTCAGCACTCTAGGCGTATATATCTTTGGAAGGAAGGGATGGGCTGATACACTAATTAGTGTGTGTACATATATATGCGTGTGCATGGACGTGCGAGTATGCTAGTGAGCCTAATAAAACCAGAAGCTTTTCCTGGCAATCAAGCTTCGCTGAAAGCCCCCCCTCCCTCCCCATCTTCCTATGTGTCTCCTGATTTGGAAAATTCACTCCTAAGTAAAATCCTGTGAGTGTATGTGTAGGTTTCATAAGAGCTCAGTGGAGAGAAAACATGAATTATAGAGATCCGAGCAGGGTCTTAACCATCCGGTTTGCAATCTCACACGCAAACCTTTTTTTGAATGGCTACAGTCGAGGCTCTCTTGTTGTTTCTCTCTCTCTCACACGTTTGACTCTTTACGCTCAATTCAGTTCAGATGATACAAGCTTTAATGACATGACTGTGCTGCAGATGTATTGCCACAGCAAAGGTTTACTGGGGATTTTTATCTAGAGAGACAAGCGGGACAAATCGAACAGATCAGAAATCTAGCGTAATGTAGCAACAAATGAAAAGCACAGTTCAGCTGTATGGACACACAAGTCTGGAGATCTCATCCTCTCTTTCCCTCTTTCTGTTTCTCCATCTCTTCCTCCATCTTTCCTTTTTGTTGGTTTCGATTGATTCTTGCTTTATCTCCCTCCGCAGCATCTTCCCTCATCACCCTCATTTCCTCCCACATTTCCTCCAGGTTCCCCTCATTTAGATAGCCATGGTAACACACACACACACACACACACACACACACACACACACTCACGTGTACACATGCATACCAGTGCTCACACACACATACACGAGTACGCATGCTCGTAACCTTTCTTGATTACCCCTGACCTCTTGACCTGTAATGACACAGCTGCCACTTTGATCGGCCAATCAGCATGCGGCGCCACCCAGGTTCTCAGCGGGGCTGCCACTGGCCTGATAAAGCCCTCTGATAGGCCCCTGCTGATGCATTTCCTGTTTTGGTATGCTTCTTCGTTTTTTATTTTCTCCACCAGCTGGTGCCTGCATTCCTCAGAGTTGGGGAGGGGGCAGGGGCATTGCCTGGATGTTTATGTTGCATGTGCATGTAGGGGTGAGTGTGTTTGTGTGTGCGTGTGCATGGGTCTGAACTGTTTGTATGTATGTGTGTTTGGTAGCCTAGATAGTTCGGTCTGGGGCCGAAAGGGGGCAGGGTGGATGGAGGGGATGCTTGAAATTGAGGGGGGGAGGGAGGGTATGTGAGGGTTGTTTACATGCGTTGGGAAGAGAGAAATGGGGTACATCATGGGGGTTGGGGGGTGAATGACATAGATGGAGGGGATAATGATAGTGAACAGCTGTTTATGTGTGTGTATGTGTGTGTAATGGGGGTGGATGGCTGAGATAGGCGAGGTTTAGGTGTGATTTTAAGGTACAGAGGTTGGGTTAGCGACCGAAAGCGATATGATTCACCGTCTGTCGGTCATTATTGCTGACGTGGACGGATTTGGTTGTGTTATTCTTGGCTGTTGCTGTTTGTGTTATTGATGTCGTTGTTGTTGTTGTCGTCGTTCATATCCTCAAAGTGTCCAGTTCAAGACCAGATGGATGTTAACGTCTTTGTGGGTGGCTGGGTGTGTATTTAGATGGTGATGATCTTTTCCTGAGAACTGTTACCAGGATCCAATGTCTCCAGTAGCAGGCTGGGAGCAGACATGCCCAGACATGAAAACTGCCATGCACAAACACGCACACACACACACACACACACAAACACACACACACACACACACTCACTCTGTTTGTCTCTAGGCAGAAATATTTGTGTATGTATCACTGGACGCCTTGGACTAGTATTCCAGAGGGTCCATGTGATAGATCTTAAAGTATTTCCAGTTGACACCAGAGCCGCTGTTCTCCCACCTGCCTGACTCCTGCTCTTTGTCTCACAAAGCGCAAACATACTCGGGCTGGGAATCTCTAGGTACCACATAAATAGCTAGCAGTCTCACAACTTCATGCATCTGAAGTTAAGTACTTTGTCTCCAAGAGCAAAATTGTTATTATCCGTCACAAAAATATGAGATGAATTTACTTCCACTCAACCAGCTTTTTCTGACTGCCGATACAAATCTAATATAAACTCAGTACTTGGATATGGTACTGGATAATTACTTTACTTAAAAAAAAATGAAATAATGCTTAAATGAGATGAACTGGTTAAGAAGTTCCTCCGAGCAACTTCACATCTTCTTAGCTAAAGCTGGGCACAAGAGTTCATGCATCATTCTTTTAGCTGTGAGCTAATTTTAATTCTATTGTTTTATGTTATTACAGAAACAAGGTTTTAAAGTTATAATCCTTCAGATTTTCATGAAATCAAACCCTATTGATGATGTTATTTATGGTTGGCATTCTTTTATTCCATAGCCTTCCAAGGTTTTTCAGTTCAGCAATTACCTCTCTAGATAGAAGTCCACCGTTCACATGCTGGATTCAAAGTGGAGTGCTGGATTCACTCGACATGTGCATAGCAGCCCCATATGTTTGGCTCAACTAAGAAATGACAGCCACATAATAAAAAATAAATGTTAATTTGTCTAGATTTTTACCCAAAGTATATTAATTGCATTAACTTCCTTCATGGAGCAAGAAATGACTGTTGCGTCAGTAAGGAGAATAAAACGTGCGGTTTGGCAGAGTATATAGCGTAGTTGTTAGGATTAGTTAATTAAATGTGGTTAACTAAAAAAAGATCTATTAGCAGATGCTGGATGTGACATTGTGTTCATAATCTTGTTTCCTCTTTAGACATTTGCCCAGACAGTCTGATGTCATGGCGGTATATTAAAAATATAAAAGTAGCCACCAGTCAGAGGTGAGTAGGTGATTATATAGCCAGCACTGGGCGATGGAGTAAACCAGAAGAAGCTGATGCGTCACTGCTGAATCTAGAGTCACACGGCAAGCAATTAATAACCCCCACGTGCACATACACATCTGTGCACACAAAACATTGTCTGTCTCCATCATGAGAACCATGGGATTATAACAACCATATTAATGAATGACATGGAGACACACTCAAACATACACTGCTGCAAGCCAAAGCTGACCAAGTTATTTGGCTGTTGTCAGGCTGTGGAGGAGATGTCATTGTAATTGGAGGGAGGGCCCAGGGTCATGACCCCGAACAAACCCGCAGCAGGATGCTATTGGTTAGTGGTGTACTCTCACTGCCACTTATCTGTCTTTTACAGTGAGAGATGATTTCACTTTGTTTTTTCTCTCAGCTGTTATTTCGCTGTATGCAAAATCATCTCACGCTTTCCTGTGAAAACAACAGTTCAGTTATCTTGGTGCAATTTATTCTGAAGGACTTTCTTGTTAGACACCATGTGGGAGAAAGCTGTTGAATCCAACATGAAATCTGGGAAACACCAGCGGTATGCAGCAACAACTCGTGAGAGTTGTGTTAATGCTTGCATTGTTTTCATGTAGCACACCTGAAACTTTCGCTGGCTCCCTTGCAACTTCTTAACAACATCCAGCATTAAGCAACTATGTGTCATAAACACGAAGGGCTGAGGTTCTGGGTTCTCACATGTTGCACCATTCTTTCACATCGAATGATAACTTATGGAAGGACTCAATAAATGGTCTCTTCTCTATCAAAGAAAATATTTATAGTCTTAAATTATACATATTACATATAAAATACATTATTTTATATCTAATATATATATATATATATATATATATTAGATATTTGTTTGAGGTCTTAAAAGGTAAGGTTTAAAAAGCATTGACTTTGACTTTGAAAAACTGTGCAAGAACCCTGTTATCTTCATCTCCATCTCTCACTTTTCGGTTCCTGGAATGGTTTGTACCAGGAGGTCTGGACAGAGGCACGTCAGGGCAGCATGTGTGTGTGTGTGTGTGTGTGTGTGTGTGTGTGTGTGTGTGTGTGTGTTTGTGTGTGTCAATGAGATAAAGTGAGAGTGAATGTGTGGCCCACCCAGGGGCCTGGCAGTGGGAGCTGTTTACAGTCATCAGGCTACATCTCTTCTCCTCTTCTGCCCTCTTCCATCGTCTTTCCTGCCTCTCCCAGTTTTCTTTGACTTTCTTTCTGTGATTACAGATACAAAAGCACTCCTAGATAATACAGTACCAGGCTGAGCTAGAGATCTAGATAGGGCTGTGACGACATGGATTCATTCTTACCATGATGAAAAAGCAATGTATCCTTGCAGTCCTACATAGTGCACTGTGTAATTTGTGTGTGCGGGAGACAGACAGTGAAAGTGTGCAGAGTAGAGGAAAAGTTTAGCAGTAAATTGTTTATCTGGCAGTAAATGTACAGTGTAGGTTACAGTTTGTCAATTAATAAACACTGCAGCTTCTCAAGAACAAGAAAAGTCTCATGTGTTATTGTCACAGCCCTACATTCAGAGGGGGGAGTCATTACTGTGGGTTTGTTAGTATACAGAAAAATCCATATAAACTGGGGATGTACTGTGCAACATGGCACCATTGAAACACAGTTTGACTATTGCTTTTGCAAAATTACACACACAAACAAAAAATGTTTATAATATAATAAGATGATCACCACAGTATAATTCCAGAGAAAGTCATTAAAGAGCAAAATGAAATGATGGTTTTGACATTAGGTGAGGACGTTATGGCACAACACCAGAACTGCCTGGAAGCAACCATTTTTGAGCGACCGCAAGAACACCCTATAAAACTGCAAGAGTCTGAAAGCAACATTAATAACCAAAACGTCCATAACTATCAGGGAAAACTGTCCTGGTGTTGTCTCTCAAGTGTGAAAACGCCTTCTTACTTTTGGTTCTGTTTCAGTTAAGGAAGAACCGTATAATTCAAACCAAACCTGACAGGTCGCCTTTCAAACGAACTACAATTTGTTAGAACAGGGAATGTAATCTGAACTAACTACAAAACAGCCCCAAAAACATTTTTCATGAACATGTTGTCCATTGTTTGGTAATTTTTTCATATGATTTTATGGGTACAAGGAGACGGATGTTGACATCGGATAGCCAGCAGTTACTCATGCTTGGAAAGCCTAGCATAACAAAATGAACCAAGGGCAAACCACAGCCTGTACAGATGAGTGTTGTCAGCTATTTCCTTCTTATCTGGTATGAAGACCAGAAATGCTAAATTATGAAAAAAAAATCAGAGACAAATTCATGATGCTTAGTTAAACCCCCTTTTTTCCCTCTTGCCCCTCGGCTGCCAAAATCTGTAATCTTGCAGGATGACAGGTTGCCAAAACTCTGTCCAATAAACAAGCTTCTTGTGCGTCCATCTGACTTTCGTTTACAAGCCCCGGTTCACTTGTAATTAGGCAGTGTGAACTTAAATGAACCGAATAGAAAAATGCAACAAAATTTGGTTTGGTGGTTGAGACCAAAGAAAACAGACTCACAAAGGTGTGGTAGCACCTTTTAAAATCCAGAGTGAGGATTTGGCAAGAGTGTAGTAAATGCTTGTCCCTCTCATTGAGTTGACCTTGAGCAAGGCATGTAACCTCCTCCAACTGGTCAAGAGGAGCTGGTTACTGGCCAACAGAAGGAACTGGTGGTTCTAACAGCTTCAGGTGTCAACGTGTACATCTGCATGAGTTGCTGAAAGAACAAGCATTATGCATGCTCGGTCAACAGTTTCTTTTATAAAAAGGGTACACACACACACACACACACACACACACACACACACACACATATACACATATCCCTCACACACACTCAGCAGGGGGTTGCCCTCAGCGCTAATCCTGGTAACCTCATCACTGTGGTCTTTCCCTCTGTAGTCTGCCAGGCTCTCCTACCATGCGGTCAAAATAGATTCTACCGCAATGTGAACACCTCGATGTCTGTCTCTCACTACCACACACACACACACACACACACACACACACACACACACACACACACACACACACACACACACACACACACACACCACCACCACCACCACCACCACCACCAGTACTCAAGATGTCTTTGTTTGCTACAGTTTACCCCACCACACTGCCACCGCAGCCGCATGAGCCACAACCTTATGAGATTTCTCACCGCGTCGTCAACACCTCTCTGTTTCAGTGTGCGGCCCAGATTAGGCCGTAGTCTAATGGCAACCACCAACATCTGGTTGATTTTTTTTTTTTTTATTGACTGCCTTGTGAATGACTCTATCTTCTGATGCCTTCTGGATTGTCCCTCATCAAATAAAAAAGGGATGTGTAGTTTGTCTGACAGTCTCTTAGGGTGGGTGTGAATGGCTCGGTTTCACATTTTCCGACAACTTAAAGACTTTTCGGTCTCTGTTACCACATTGAGAGCTCCTCTGTTCTTTAATTCGGTCAAGTGTGGTCATCCAAGAAGTCAGTGTACTCGGCCCCCACCCCTCAGTCACATCTTATTTAGCTTCACAATAACTCTAGGTGCTCGAGGTTTTGAAAAGCACAAAAGAAAGGCTGATCCTGGGTCATAAAAGAGCGGTTAGAATGCTTTTTCTGATGGATTGAATTCTTAAATTGTCTAGATTATCTGAATGGAAGTCACCATTTGACCTCAAGAGTAGTTTTACAGCTGTTAAACAGTCTTCAAAGTAATAAAATTTTGCTCCAAGATCCTTTCATTCCAGAGGACATAAAATCTGATACCATGAAGGCTATTCTGTGGATTGGGGATATTGGAAAATGAAGTCAAACCTACTACAATGGAGTTGAGTATTCATCTTTGTAACCTTCTAGTTTTTTATTTTCGGATTTGTAGCGTAGCTCTTACTGTGCAGCCCATTCAGAGGCGATGCTGATGTGTATCTCATCTGTCACACGGCGATGTCTGGTCCCGCAGCTGGTCCGGGCCTGGTCCAGTCCACTCATGTCTCGTATGTTTTAACTCTCAGAGCAGCAGGTTGAATCAGCCTTTTGTGTCCTCAGCTGCTGACTGTGCCATAATGTTCTATTCAAGCAATGAGCACCGGCACCTTCCTGTTTTCATCAAAGACAGTTTAACACATCAAGCCAGAACAACTATGGCTTTCATATTTCATTTAAATCAAAGTTTATGAATAATAAAAAGAGTCACCCCCTTCACATTTTTCCCTGTATTGATTTCACATGCATTCCAAGGTTGCCGGACACACATTTGTCCATTCTTTCAACATTCTTCTCTTTTTTTTCTTTCTTCTTTCCTCTCTAAAGGGGAAATTATTACACAGACAAACACACACCAGGTCTTTTTTTCCCCCATGTGGCTGTTTTTGAGTTTTTGACTGCATGCTCAGTTTGTCACAGATCAGAAGCAAAGGTCAGTCAGATATAATACAGTTGTCCTTTGTGTCTCTCTTTCCATCTCTCGCTTGGTCTTCTCTCTTTTCACTCTCCTCTTTCCTTCCTTCCTTCCTTCCTTCCCTCTGGGGCCGCAAACAGGATTACTTAGGGGTTTGTGTATGACTCTGTCACATGAGCGTGCACGCACCTAGGTTTCATTTGAGGCTATTTCACTGAAACTACATTAGTACCCTGGAGGCTTACACCAATTATAAGCATTTTCTGAATGTAACTGCTGTGAAAACAAGACAGGGACACTGATTGTTGTCCCTAATTTGACAGGTGTCCCCAATCAACAGTTAAAACACAGTGGTCCCCAAATATGACACAGGGCAGACCCACACCCTAAATACACACATTTTGGACTAGAACAAGACATTGAATTAGAGCTTAATAAGGAAACATACACACAGATGTGGAAAGTGAGACGGGTTGGTAGTGAGTCAATGACAACATTTCCCTTCCCTTCTCCCCCCTCCAGTGTTTCTCCTTCTTTTCCCATTGAGAGGGAAACTGTGGGTGTAATGGGTTGTTCATGTGCGTAAGAGGAGTATGTTTACATCACTAGCAGCGTGGGGCCTCGTCTTAATATTCCTGGATGGCAGCTTGATTCAATTGGGAGCATGGTGAAGATGATGGCAGAGTGAGGGAAAATATCCATGCCTACAATTTGTCGTCTAAGAAGTGTAGTAGGTAACAGAAAGAAAACCCTTGGAGGCACATAATGCTCGACCGTCTTTCTCCACTTTTGTCCTTTTTGGCTAGGCTTCTGTCTTCTCCATAAATCACTCAGTATGCACTCATACACACACACTGCCTCTCTCTTACACACACGCAAATACAGAAGTAGAGAGAGGCAGACAGACAGACAGACACACACACACACACACACACACACATACACACAGGAAACTTCGTTTTGGCACGGAGCACATGAAGACCAAGGGACATGGACTTTGCCTCTGCTGTGGTGCAATGTATGTATTTCAAACAAAAATATGAACGCTCTCTGCCAACACTTTCTCTCACTGTGGAAATGTGTCCAGCAGACGCTTGACACACGTGTGTGCACACGCATACACACACACACACGCAGGGCGCGGCCTGCTGCCAACAATAAGACTTGTTTAACGAGTCTCAGCTCTTTGTTGATTTCAATCTCAGGCTTTGTTGTTTTTGTGAATCGCGCTCTCTGAGGCCGGTATTAATCTTCGCCGTGTGTATACACGAGGTGTCCAGCGTTACTCTGTATAACTGGAAATTGTCATGCGACAACGTTTGGTTCAAGTTGGGTGAAGTCTTGTTTGGCTCACTGCTTCATTGTTCCTTCCATTGCCAGGTCTGCTGTTTATAGTGCTGTGGTAGACCCCTTCCTCCGTCACCCCTGCTTTCCTCTTCCTCCTCTCCCAATCACTTCCTCACGTCGTCTACCCACATCATACTCCCTGTTGCCTCCTTCTCTTCCTCCCCACTCCTCCTCTTACTCCTGCAGCAAACATTCCCTTGGCCTGGTCCAGTGTTTGTGTTCTGGATTCTGCATTCCTCGATGGCAGTGTGTGCGAGTGCAGAGACACCAAGGGTCTTGGCAGTGCCGTTGGTTTCCAGGTGCTTCTTTGGTGTTTGGCAGCTCTCTGCTTGTGACTGACTAAACCCTCTCCTCCTCACTGGGTCGGCACTCTTGTCCCTCTTCCTGTATTACTACACTCACTAGAAAACCTCCTGTAGTTTGCAATGCAGGCGTTGCCAAAAGACTGGAACACAAGAACAGGGTGGCTTTTCTTTTGATTAAAGGTTGTGCATGTTTTGCTCTAGCTGCTCCTCAAAGCTGGTATCAGAGAGTTTAAACTGAAATGGCAAGGTTTTAGAGAGTAACATAAATTCAAGTCTGTGTAAAGTATCATACCAAAATAGTAGTTTCCATAATAGTTGTGTTTTGGATGTAGTTAGATGCCTGGTCATGCCTGGACTATAGTTCACATTCATAAAGACTGGGTTGTGGTTAATATCTTAATGCATTAAATGCAATGACCTTTTGGATCTTTGTAGGCCAAAACCCAGCCAGTTTCCTCCCACCAGGGTGTCTTGTTTCTCACTTCAAATTAAGATTAGACTGTGGCTTATTTGGGCTCATTATTTTTAGCTAATATGTTGCACTTTATTTTGAGTGACAGTTTTCAAAATTAATTATACAGGTGGTAGGGGAAAAAACAACTTTTTGCAGCTTGATATGAAGTACTTTGTCAATGTTTTTTTCAAATTTACTTAACTTTGAATTTAAGGCACTCTAGTACATGTTCACTTGCTAATTTACATTTCCTTCCCATTTTCTCTACATTTTCTGTCATTGGAAGCATACTATAAGCTGTCAGTTTTGAATTAAATTTCTGCTATTAACACTGTCCTCTGGCACTACACATTTTGGATGTGCGAGGAAATAAAGCTACAGGGGAAATGCATTTAAAAACAAGTCTGCTGCTTTGCAAAATCAGTTGTGTTTTTCTCTGTGAAACGACCAGGGTGTCACATAACCAAAATTTCAAGTTGTTGTTTTTGCAAGCTGAATAAACTGATGTTTTTTTATGTTCTTACCTGGTTGTGACCTTACAAGCAAAAGATAAAACGTGTGCAAACATGCACCTGAGCATACACATTTATACATGCTAAACATACAGTAATATACACCCCGGGACTCCTGCTGTAGGTTGTCTCGGTCAAACACGTTTTGGAAGTAGACCAGGGCCGCTCCATTCTGCATCTTTGGCTGAGTGAGCTTGATGTTGTCTTTTCCTTTGGGAATTAAACCATGCTATGTGGTAATTATATGCATGTTTCTCTTGGTATTTTGGGGGTTGGAGACAGACAAAGTAACTTTCACATCAGAGCCAGACCATTCCTTAACGCCTACACACTGACCCCAAACAAAATATTTCGCATATTTAAACAGAATAGTTGATTGACAATTGCGTTCAAGCAAGCAATTCATTTTTATAGTTGTAGACCTCTATAAATAATGTGGAAGATAATGAGTCACAAAATGACATTTGGCTATTTGTTATTATGAAGTGGAAGCTGTTGTTTGGTGTAAACTACAACGTCATTAATCACTGTGGTAACATTTGCAAGAATTAGCAGTTTCAAACACTTAGTGATAAACTGCACTCACACGTGTGAGTGCAGTTTATCTCCAAAAGTTATGATCGGACTTCATATGAAGTTGAGTCATTTAAGGATGACAAAGATTTTGCTCCGCTAGAGATTGATAACAGTAAATTCTTGTTGCCAGGTGTCCATGGAAGAGGCTGAGAGGGAGAGGCTATGGATATGTGTGCATGCCTGCACCCACTTCTCTGTTATTTTTTTGTGTGTGGGCGTGCAAGCATGCATGTGTGTGTGTGTGTGTGTGTGTACTGTACTGTACTGTACTCTATGGTGGGCCTGACACAGACTATGGTTGGACCAGTGATGCATTAGGCCAGAGATGGGTTGGTATGGAATAAATAATGGATACCATCCTTTCCCTCTGAATAAATCAAGACCAGAGAAATGGAGAGAGATGAGAGATTAAATGTGGGAGAAATTGAATGCCAGAGAGAAAGAGAGCGTTTGTGTAACTGGAAGAGGAGTATAGAGGGTGAAACGGTGTCCTGAATTCCAAATCAGTATCTCACTGCTCGCCTCTGCATAAGAAAAGGAAAAAGCAGTTTGACACTTTTATTTTTGCACCCAAAAATTGTTTTGTGAAATGATTTACAGTAGAAACAGTAGAACAACTAATTCATCTTGTTATTAGGTAGGAACGTGATGCTTTCTTTGCTTATTGAAACCTCTCTTTTTTCTTTTTTTTTCCTTTGCATCCCAGGCCCAAGGTCAGACATTTACCTTTCCTGACATCTTCCCTAAAAAAGACCAGACGGTGGAAGAGGGCTCCGTGGAAGAGTTGCAGGAGAAGTTCATGGAGGACGAGAAGCAGAGGCAGAAACTCGACCCCAGGAGAGGAGGGGTCACTGAGTGGTTCGGACTATGAGACAACCCACTGACCGGGAAATCTTGCTCGTATGTGTGCGTGGGTGTTTCATTGGGAGCAACATCATGTATTGATTTACGACGGGACTGTTGTGATGTCACTTCTATTTCTGTAAGAAAACACTCACAAGTGTGTAGTAAAGAAGAATGAGCGTGTGTGTGTGAGACTGGAGACATGTGTTTGGTGTGTGTGTGAGTGAGTGAGTTTGTGAGGCCTCAGTCCAGTAACCCGAGCCAGAACAGAATCGCAGGAGGAGGAGAGTGGCTCGGCTCCATCTTTCATGAAACCAGCCCACCGTACAGAATCTCCATCACCTCAGATGACCTCCTCTCCTTCCTCCTCCCACTCATCCTGTTCCACCTCCCTCTCCTTTAACTCCTCCTCCTTGGCACCAGTACCTCTGCACCTCCTCTTTCATTGTCTCTCCTCTTTCCTCAGGAGTTTCCTTTCCTTCTCGTCTGTGTGTCCCCTGCTGTCCCTCTTTCTCCTTGTCCCTCTCCCACACTCCTCTTTCTCTGCCACGCTGGGGAGTGGTAAACTGTGGTATCCCTAGTAGCTCTGACTCTGAGCCAGCTGGATCAGACTACCTGGACAACCCACATCCTTTCCTCTTTTATGAGTTTGCCTTGGATTAATTGACCACTTTAGGTAAACAACAATTGAGATGTTGTTTCAGCAAAGCAACAATATGGAATTTGCTGGAGTGTTTTATTATTTTGTGGTAGCACCTCTTGCCATAACTCTGAGAGAGGATTGTACCCAGTGTTTGTGTGTGTTTGCCTAGCACGCGGGACTTGCCAGTGAATCTGTCTAATTGTAAGTGCTGTTGGAATGAGAACTAATAAACGGTCACTTGTCCAAAAGTGCTCTGCTTACTTTTTCTTGTGTTCTCCTCGCCTCATCTCCCACGGCTGCTGCGCTCAACAACTGGCACTTTGAGACACTGTTCGCCACACAAGCTGGCCTGCGCGTGTGCCAACGTGGTCTGGTAGCTGTTTTGACAAAGTAATGATCTGTGTTTGAATCGGGCCACTGGAGGACTGAGCTCTCTTACGGTAATAAGGCCCATAAAGGGGAGGGACCTCTCCTGGGCTCGCTCAGACCCTCCATTATGCTGAGAGGCCAAGGTTACAGTAAGTGTCCCCCAGCCGTGACCACTAATGCTGGCTGGCTAATACAAAGGTCCAGTCCCTGACCTCACCCAGCCAACTCGGCTATCACTAAGGAGAATGTCAATATTGATCCTGTTGGCCCATTGTCTGCTGCCTGGAACCACTCACCCCCTGCGTCGCTATAAAGCAATCTGATTTGGAACAAAACAAGCCTCCTGTTACACAGCCACTCCATTTCTTTTCTGTCTGCCTCACTCTTGCTTTTTATTTTCTTCTTTGCCTGCTCCTTCTGTCTCTGTTGCCCAGCCGGGACCTCCAGAGAAACAGCTGCTCAACCAGCAGAGAGGGAGACCAAATTCCTGTTCTCGCTCTCCTCTTGGCCTGAACAGACCCCACATGAAAGTTGGGAAATCAAGTTCTGGTGTTTGCCAAGGAAAAATCTCTCTGTCCCTGTTCTTCTCCTGTTCCTTGTCACGGGGATACCCCGTGCTTTCAGATACACTTACATACATACTGCAGCCATTTGTTATATAATTAATCTGGCGCTGATGTGCTGATATTAGTACTCTGTTGAAGGCCAGCTGCCAGTGTATGTGTATGTAGTGTTCTAGACATTTTGGATACTGCTAGTTAAAGTCAGAAATATGACATTTTATAGTGCACAGACAGACTGAGACACACTCTAATGAGCTCATCCGTTGCTCAAACAGATAAATGTCTCTTAGTCATTTTAGCTCTTTATAAAGAACAATCATCAGGAACAGCTTTTTAACTCATAAAAAGAAACAGAAAATGATTCTTGGTGAAAGAGGTAAAACAAACGAAGTCAGACAATCATGGTCCTCGTTGAACACAATCGAGACATACGATGTAACATGATATTCTCTCGACAGACCCCAAATGTTTCGGGAAGAAATGCGTTTCTCAAAATCATTTATATTCTACTGGAAATAAAATAAAGACAATATAATTAGATTTTTTTACCCATGATGATAATTTTGCTGACAAGATAAATTGGGATATTATTCTAATCAATAAAACGTTACATGAGTTAAAGAAGGGTAGACATTTTTAAGTGATAACATCTGTGAAGGGACCTGCCAGAACTTGGGTAGAGTTTGGACGTGAACGAAACTCATGATTGTTTCTCTTTTGGGTCAACCTCAAAATGCAACACTTACCTTAAAACTTGCCAGGTGACCTCCCTACTATCTCACTGCATACACCAGCTAGGAATATTCTTAATTATGAACTGTGTTATTGTAGCGTGGAGATAAATGTCTTGCCATTAAGTGAGCTGTGGTCACTTTGGAGACCGACCATGGTGCAAACTTCTGGCTGCAGAACATGAAGTAAGAATCAGACTTGAGGACCATCACGTATTTCTTCACGTTGCAGCTCTTTAACTTTTAAATCATTTACTGTTAACAGTTACTGTTACTGAGTCTGCAGAGGTCACTATTGTCAGAAAAATTTACACTTATTTGAATAATTTGCTACGCTCACTCTCCAATGCAATTAACTGTCCTTTGAGTTTGATATGGAAGATGCTGAACCAGACACCAGACAGAGATAGTATGGTAGAGTTGTAAAGGGACTGTAACTCTTCTTTTTTGTATTTGAGACATGATTGGAAATTAAGGGAGAGAGACGGAGGATGACATGCATTGGGGACGTTACACTCAGGTGTTCAGCAAATGAAACCCCCAAACCACGATGCACTGTTTGGGGCTCTTGTAACACTATCCTGCGGAGGTCTCAAACCTAAAGTAACAAAGCTAAGTGCAAATTTTTCCCCCATGGAAGTATTTTCTTTTATTTTTCTTCACTGTGGCCAAACTTGTCTACACTGTAAATATTCTGCCCCTACTCCACTGCTGTAAAAAATAATGACTGCTAAATAGCTTCAAAGACTTTTTTGTGCTGGGGCTCCATACACTCTTCTCTTCCATGTTCTCCCCATGCCTCTTCCTTCTTCTCATACCCAATAAAAAGCTGCAAGCACAATGCTTTCCCCCCCACCCCCGTCCGGCCTTGTCCATGCAGCTGGCAGCCATTTCCCTGTTTGTTAATCCAGAGTCCTCCCTGCCTGTCAGATGATGCTGTGTGGCTGTAGTGTGAAGGAACAGGAGGGGATGGAGAGGTATGCGGCGAAATAAACAAGCAAGCCCTGAACATCCTATTTCAGCTGAACTCAGGATGACTGTAGGCAGGCACAGATTTATAGGGATCATTTTGTGCTGAACAAGATGCATTGTATATTGTAATGCACCACACGCAAGCGAAAGTGAGCATGTGCGTGCAAGACGCAGAAAGCCCAGGAAGGATGGAGTGAGAGAGCAGATGGAGGTGAGGGAGAAAGTGAAGAGGGTGAAGTGAGAGTGAAAAAGATGACATCACTGAGAAAATGCTGAGCTCGATTCAAGGGCTACTGGATGAAAGAGGTCTACTCCCACAGTGCACCATATCTCTCTCTCTCTCTCTCTCTCTCTCTCTCTCTCTCTCTCTCCCTCTTTTTTTTCTCCCTCTCATGAGATGTACAGTGCAGGTCGTGTTCCCATCCCTACACGGTTAGTTAATGGAAGGGGGGTTGAATATTTTAAACAGCCCTTCACTCTCCTCCTTTTTCCCTCCTTACTCCTCTCTCCCTTCCTTTTTTTTTTCTTGGTTGTGCATTAGTCAAGTGCACACATGACCCTGTTTCTGCTACTGCAGTCCACACTTGGAATCTGCATGACATCATGCTGTATTTTTGGGATTAGTGGGATGAGTGGCGGTATAGTGAGTGTCCTCCCTGGCTCTCTATAGCCTCCCTAGAGGGAAGATCTCCTCTTTGCTGGCTGTAGTAACTGCTCACTTGCAAGGGAACAATTCACCTACAGATGCTCCCCCTGCATCCTGTAACTGTTTGAATTCAGATCAAGTAACCCTGCTGATAAGATAATGTTGTACTTTATCTCATTGTTATGTGATGGCCCGCCCTGTGAGGGGATGGTTGTTCATGACTGTATGCAAGAAAGGAAGAGAGGGTTTCATATAGTTTGTGTCCTGCTTAAACTAATAACAAAAGAAGGTTTAAATTGAAAGTTTTGTTGCGCACATTCACACAATTAATCGCCAACTGTCTGTAAAATTATACACACTCATATAGTTACACAGTTACTACCCCTACCAGTCTCTTGTGCAGGCGCACACACTCCCACGCACTCACACTTGTGTTCACTAAGACAACCGGGGTTGCCTGCTGAGGATTCTGACGGCCTCTCTTGGACTAGCGCCATACACATTCCTCCTTCCCCAGGTTGCCATTGGTTCATCTGAGCTCAGCCAGTGCACTCTGTCACCCCATAAGTGTGTGTATATATGTGTATGTGTGTGTCTGCTTCATTGTGAGTCCATGTACCATATGTACCCTTACATAAAAAAAGTTTACATCTTCTGTTTTTCCAAGAATTTACTACACACACAGGCACACATGCACACATCATGCTCGTGTTCATGCCTCATTGTGAACCACTCACACATACATAAAAAGTACCCTGATGTGGCCCCTCATGTATATACACGGCCGTACTGTACTCACGTCTATACACTTGTTGGCTGAGCGCCAGGAGCAACAACTGAAGGAGGACACTGTAGAAAATGTGTGGACTGGCTGTTTACTTCGATTTCAAAGAGTCATTACGGTTTACTTTCTTACTTTACTTCATACTGCAACTACACATGCCATTAATTAATCATCAGCTTGAAAAGAATGGGATTTAATTTGATAACTTTATATAAAGTACATTATTAGATATATTTGTTGCCATTCTTAAAATTACATTAACATTAACAAGCCTCTTGACAAAATGGCAACATTTATATTTTATTCTATTCTATTTATATTTAATGCTTTTATGTCTGATCAAAGACTGAAGGATTGTACTTAACATAGCTTTGAGGTACTGATACCTTACTCAGATCCTTTACTTCAGTAAAATTAGCAAAATCACAATGAAAAATACTTTAGTGCAACGAAAAGTCGTGCATTTAAAATAATAAAGCAGGAATATTATCATGAAATGTACATTAGGTATAAAAATGTAATTAAAATATACTAAACATATAAACTGAGTTATTATTATTATTATTATTATTATTATTATTATTATTAGTAGTAGTAGTAGTAATAGTAGCAGTAGTATTGATGTATTAACATCTAAACAGCATTTTAGTACTTTAGCATTTATAACATTTATCTATAACAATGCATCGGATTTTATATATAGAATGATCACATGTTTTGTGTGTAAAATCTCTAATGTAACTATAAGTAACTAAGTGTCAGATAAGTGTAGGGAAGAAAATAGTACAATACAATATTTGCCACTGACATGTAACGGAGTTTAAGTATGAAGTTGCGTAAAATAGAAATACAGGTACCTCAAAATTAGAGTTAGGGTTAGACTAGGGTTAAAGTTAATCCTTAACTAGTGTCACTTTCCACCAGGGAAATACTGTACTCTTTGTGCCACCACATTTATTTGGCAGTCACTAGATGCTTTGCAGATAAACATTTAAGATATAAAACATATGGTAATATGTTAAACATTTGATGCAACAGGATATAAAGTAACAACCAGCTGATACATTAAATTGTTTGTTACATGATGTCTTAATAATGATTAATTATATGATACAATAACCATTCTGTACAATGTATAATAAGTGCTAACTAATACTTTTTATTGTGGTATTTCTACTTCAGTTAGAGAGCTGAATGTTTCTCCCACCACTGTTTGTTTGTAGAATTTGTCAACATCTTGTCCTAGTCTGGTTTGCGTGAAGCATCTTATTGCTTCCATGCTCGTCCACTGGTTTTCAGTGGAACACAAAGGATCAATCAGTAAAGCCAGCCATGTCGTATTCTGGTTTCTTCAGCAGTACTGGTGCTTAATAAAAGCTGAATGTTGTTTTCCAACTTTGTGCTCCTCCAGAGATCCTTCCCGTCTTTGCCTGTCACAACATCAATTAGGATCAATTAGAAGTCCTGACAATAGAAGATGGCACATGCCAGCCTTCATCACTAAACCGGCAATGGCGGCTTCTTTTTGATCTGTGTTTGTGCTGAAAGATTTGTTTGTGGTGACAAAGAGAGGGAGGAGCCATCGGCATTGTTTTTTTTATTTTCGTTGCATAGTGTTAGTGTTTGCGAGGCTTACTCATAGCCGTCTGTCTCAAAGAGTGGAAGAATTTCTCCCGACACTCCATTTCAGCTTATCTGTTATCAACACAATGCTCCTCTACTGGCTGGGTGGTCCCTCTCCTTACCAGCTGTTCAACACTCACATTTGCATTTTAAACAACTTAATAGTGATACGTACATAAGAAGAGCAAAGTATGAGAGGGGAGTTGGTTTGGTGATACAGTATGCGTGTGTTTCAGGGAGAGAAAGAGAAGAACTGAATGGTTCAAATGGGTTCAATTGTCAAAACAGAATAACAGAAATCAACTGGGGCCTGGCCACCCATCTGGACTACAGAGCACTGAGCCCTGGTCTGCACACATACACATATGTGCACTTGTGCAGTCAGTGAACCCCTCGATGGTGGAATCGTACTGGCTGTAGGCTCTGCCAAGTCAATAACACAGGCTGATCCCTGATGCTGAACTTCCTGGAACACCCGGCTGGTCTCAGCGGTTCATGTACCTGCTCAGCACTCCAGCTGCTGCCCTCGCTGCACAGTGGGCTGGATGAGGGATCAGTGGGTCTGCTCTGCGCCTGCCCGCAGGTCACTCCGACTTGGAAAACTGTTCAGAGGAGAACTGAGCATGGGAACAATGAGCCTTAGAGATTCATTTCCTCCAAGCAATGAAATCTCATGTACCCTAACACAAGTCTTTTCTCATCGTGCACAATCAAACCAGGGTTTCTAATCTCTTTATGTCACCCAGGTAGTAGAACCTTGAGGTTAATTGTGTGAAATCGCAATGGAGACATAGTGTAACGTGGAGGATGTGGTGACAAAAGTGTGTGTGTGAGACTAATGCAATACACGCTAATAAGAAATCCCAAAAGAGAGATTCTTTAAGGTCTGAGAATGCTGTGGTTTACAGTATAACACAGATCTGAGGCTCCGCCTTAGCTCTCATTGTCAAACAGACAGTAGTGGGGGGAGCAGCAAAAATGCTGCCTGGGTTTTAGTACCCCTATTGTTTACACACAAACAGAGTTACACAAACACATTCTCAGACTTGAATATGTTAATTTTGTTGATCCTGGTCATTCATGTTGAGCACGTTCGTGACTAATGTACAAAGGAGATGCAAGAGAGGGGTGAAAGTGCGGTAAGGCAGTAAGCGGTTAGGAAGAGGAGTTAGGAAAATATCTGAGAACGTGAACTGGTGAGAAACAGATGGACAGAGAGAAAAACAGAGTGAGATTTAGAAGCTATAGGTTTTGGTTTGGGGGGATTAGGAGTGATGGGATGGATGGCGTAAGACAACTCGCCTAACTCATCTCTGGTCTAAATGGCTGTTGGCCACTGGCTCTTACTTAAAACGTCTTCTCTCCTGTCTTCCATCTCGTTTCACTGCCAGCCCTCAGCTGCACAGTGCTTACGTCAGACAATCCCACTGTTAGCCAATACTTAGCCAACATAATGACAGAACTGCTCACCCAGCCAAAGATAGATCAGCCTTTTCTGGCTTGATTTCAACCAGCACGGCAGGACTTTTGTGGCCTGGATTCACTCAACAGGGTTTGACTTCCGTGGCCTAAGATTGACCATCAGGGCTTGATTAGAGTGGCATGAGCTGTTGAGCAGACACTGAGCTTCAAGAGTATGTCCTCGCTGGCTCCGTTTCAACAAAGGGTACTCAGCTAGTGCGACCTGGATTTGACTGTCTGGCTGCCACTAATGTGGCCTGGGTTCAGTAGACAGAGCTTGACTTGTATGGCCTGAGTTCATCAGATGGAGTCCAACTTTTTTGGCCTGAGCTTGTCAGACAGGGCTCAACTAGTGTGGCCTTGGCGGATACTGGGCCTGGGTGATTAAGGATGTGTTTGTTTCCCAGGCAGCAAGCAGGCAAGGTGGCGGCATTGCTCCTGCACAGCCAAGGACTTGGTGTGGGGGTGAGAGAGCCAAAACAAACTACTGTGATTGCCTCCCCTATGCCCTCCTGACCTCTGCGTTTCAATTGCCAGGCAAAGAGGAGGAGGAAAAAGGGGTGAGGGGAGAGGGGAAGAGAACTGACGAGAGTAGGATGGGGGTATGAGAGGTTGTGGTTGGGGTTTGAGATGGACGAAGGGGGTGGGTGAGGGGGCTGTTGGTGGCAGTAGAGGTCACTTGAGTACTTCAACAGAGAGGGGCTCTATCTATCTATCTATCTATCTATCTATCTATCTATCTATCTATCTATCTATCTATCTATCTATCTATCTATCTATCTATCTATCTATCTATCTATCTATCTATCTGTCTGTCTGTCTGTCTGTCTGTCTGTCTGTCTATCTATTGTTGATGATGATGATGAAATTAGAAATGTCGATAGCAGAGAGGCAAAGAAAAACAACAACAAAGAAAAAAGGAAAGGAAGGAATAAAGGGGGAAATGGACAGGGAGTGAGAGAAAGGGAGTCTTGTCGTCTGAGAGGTGGTGTGGTTCGGGTTAGGTTGTGGTTGAAGCCTTGAGAGAGCGGGAGGGGAGAGAGGGGGAGGCGCAGGGGGCGAGCAAGGCAGCGCATACCCGCAGCATTCAAATGGTGCTCCCATTGGGAGGTTTTACGCTTCAAAATGGTTTCCTGTGACGTGGATTGTGTTTGATTTGAGCTTTGAGGGGTTTGTGTTATTCTCGAGAGGGGAGAATGTAGCACGCTCTCATTTCCGCACTACCAACAGCCAGCAGAAAGTTGGCAAGCCGAACAGGGGGATTGTAAAGACAGATTTTTCTCTCTCTCCTCGTAAGAACCACATTTTTTTTCCTGCTTTCACTTTTTTGCCATGTTTTTCTGCTGAGCCTGCTCCAGGATTTGCCCTGCATATTGATGGATTGTTCTTAATAATTGGACTTGCTCAGACCTGTGTCCTTCTATGGTTTTTCCCAAGCTGCCTGATTTTCTGCTGATCATAAAATGCGCAGAAAATGTGTTTATGCCCAGATGTGTGCACACATTTGCACCCTGACACACATGTGCACGCCTGCAAAAATGTACAAGCAAGTTTGCACGTATACAAGTAGGCATGCTGTCAAACACATGCCTTGGAACTAATTGCAAACAATGGATGCCAGCTGGGCAGTAGGTGTAGCAGGCAGCACAACTGGGCCCAGGTTGATTTGTTTTTTCAAGTGGATTGGAGGGGAGAGACAGAAGAAAAGGCAAATGACTGAATGAGGGAAAAGTATGGAGGAGAGAGTAGGTAGAAGAGAGGCGAGGGTCGCCACAGAGGGAGGGAAGGGGCATACGCTGAGGCAGCGGGAAGCCACCTCTAAGACCATGACAGCCAGTCATACAAACCATCAGAGAGCTTACTGTTCTGCCAACTACTGTACTTCACAGGGCCAAGAAAATGACAAAAATCAACACTGGATGTGTTTGTGTTGGGGGAATATCCGTGGAACCCCACTCTGTTTCCTGATCAGCAGTTTTCTCTTTCTCTCTCTCTCTTTCACTTTCCCTCTCTCTCCCTTTTTCCTCTCTGTCTCTCACCATCCCTCCTGTCTTTATTTTCTTACTGTAAATACTGTACTGCGTATGCCCCCTGCTCGTGTAAGAGGACAATTATCGTAACAGCGTCTCTACTGTGTGCCGCACATGGAAAAGCTAACTGCTACGGGCCAATTTTCTCCATGGAGTTATGTAAATAGTTTTGATGGAATGAGTGGGCTTTCCCCAGTATGTGGGGGCATAGCAGGGTCTGAGGGGTTCCACTGCGGCCTTAATCCTCAACCTCAGCATCAGTAACCCCTTTGTCAACCATGTTAGCTGAAAGCTTGCACTTATTGTAGTTATCCTACAATACAGTAGACATTTATGTATCCACATAATAACACGTTGCAGTACAAAGCCATCAATTAGATGCTTGTGGGACTGTAACTGTCTTCGAGGGGCTATTGATACCTGGGCTTCTGTTAGAGGTGCTTGTATGTCTTCCAAAGCATTTGGTGCAGGGTTTAAACTTTGTATCTGGTGCACTGATTAGCTCAGTGGGTACAGTGTGCACCCCATGTACAGAGGCTCAGTCTTTGCCGCAGCGGTCCAGGGTTTGAATCCGACCTTTGACCATCTGCTGCATGTCATTCCCCACCTTCTTGTCACTCTTCAGCCTCGACTATACAATAAAGGTTCAAAATGCCCCAAAAATATCTTTAAAAATCTGTACCAGGGATGACCAACCAAACAGACACTGTAGTGCAACACACAATAGCTGCGTCAGGTAGTGTTGCATCACTTGATGCCCACAGTACACATCAGATGTGCAGTTTCAATGCTGGGAAACTAGGACAGTGGCGTATACTGACACAACGATGTGCCTCAACATCAAGATGTCGACATCTCGTGTGTGGACCCACATAGAAAACGATAGGTGAGTGGCTTCACGTGCGTCATACACCAGTGGTATGTGATGTCCTTAAGAACCAACAAGCATCTTGTTGGATCATCAAAGAGCTCAATCAAAGGCCTGATCCTGATCTGAGTCCTTATTGAGTACTTGCCTGCATACAGACAGGTGTACATGGCATGTTCACATGCAACTACTGCATGTCCTGGAAACAGGATCCCTAATGTGTCGCTATTGCTGAAGTTTCTTCCTTTTTTGCCATGTTAATGGAGTTTTCCCTTGTCCATATAGAGTGCCTTATGATCGAGGGTGTCGTATGCCATAGGTTGTAAAGCCCATTGGGATAAATGTGTTACTTTGGGCTTTATAAATAAAACTGACTTGACTTGACCCCTCTATGATCCTTCACAGGGACATGACTGCGGAAGTTTGTTTGTTACATATCCAATGTTTGCCTTGAGTTTGAAGCTAAGAGCCACTAATGTTTATGTTTATAAAAATATATTTTATGCTTTGCATTGCTTCATAAGCCATTGTTTCACTATATCAAACTGTGAATGATACACAGTGAGTATGCATATGTGGTGTTTGTAACCCAATCTCACGTTTATGTGTGTTTGGTGCATTTCATGTCTGTTTATAGTTATATATTTTTTAATATTTTATAGTCTGTGTATGTTTTTCTATATCCACCTCTTTATGTTTGACTGTGACAGGCCACAATGTTCTTGTGTACTGTACATGTTAAATACCCAGTAACATTTCCATATGGCTCTTGTGGTGGTCAATGACACACAAGAGGAAGTGAGCAGAGATGGTTGTCTAACAGTGACACAGACTCAGCGCCTGAGGAAAGACAAAGAAAAAGAACAGTCTCTGGCTGATCTCCCATCCCGCCCCTTAGCAAATTGGTTGTTGATTGTCCACAGACATCATAGTTGGTGCACCCCTGTACCAATAAAGCCCTGCGTAGAGCAGAGCAAGGGCCCTCCAGGTCTTGTTATTGTAACAGGAGTCCGTTTTGGCTAGGGATCCTGTTCTCAGCACGAAAAACAACAATAATAACATCAGCCCACAGCCCTGGGAGCTGGACCCGAGTCAGAGGCAGTCCGAGGGAGGGAGGGGTGTGGATGGGGGGTGGATGCCCCGTTAATGTTGCACGCCGTGGTTCCTGTCTGACACTTCATCTGTGGTTCTGAAGTGACTGGAACTGCTGTTGGCGCCTTACTCAATGCTTAAGTGTACAGTCAGTGTAACATCCTGGCAAGTCTTGCTGCTCAAAAGTGCAGTTTAGGATGTGCACTCAGGCCTAAGTGCTGGCCCACCTTCCCTCTCCCTCTCTCTGCCTCTCTTTTCTGTATACAAAGTGGTGCTGGCCCTCATTGCAGGGAGAGATTCCTGGGTCTCCTTAAGACAAACAAAAGGGAAGGAATCCACGCAAGTCTCAAAACAAAATATTGAGGGAGTTTACACAGAGACCACACAACAACATCACAGTGGTCTAATCTATTTGTAATTAAAAAGTTTGCTCTGCGATGTCCTCATCCAGACAACAACAGATCCATCTTGCTTTGGCCTTGTTATGATCATGGCCTGTTTTTTTTCTCCTTTCCCCTTCTGTTCTCGGTTGTTGTTCCTGTAACATAATATCTGTTTGTGTGTGTGTGTGTGAAAGATCCCTCTGTTGTGTTGATGACATCTTGAGAAGGCAGCCCATGACCCATTAAATGACTCATAAAAAAGGGACTCTATTGTATTTCTTTGACCTGTCTCTCTGTCACTCTCCAAGTCTTTAAAACTGGCTTACATAATAGCACTATTTACAAAATTACAATAGGCCCTGGCTTGTATTTCAATGTATATATCCACTATATACTCTTCTGGTCCATTTAAAGGCAGTGCAGTGTGTGAAAGCAGATTCTCCTGTGGGTTACATTATGGATTCATTACAGTTGGTACATTTGCAATAAAAAATGTCATTTTTTTTCCTTTCTTTCTTTTTTTGGCTCAGCTTTTCTGTACTCTGTGGTTACCTCCAAAGGCAGAGAGAAGCGATGGAGAGAAAGAAGAAAAAAAAAGAACGATTGAGAGATAGATGGAGAGTGCTAGAGGGCAGAGGCGGGCTCAGGTGACTCAGCTTTCCCCAGAGTGAGGGGAGCTGTGGGTTTGAGCCCCCCCAAAGTTTTACTAGAACACAGGCTTTTTAACAGGAGGGAAAAACAATGTTATAGCTGCTTCCTGCACCACCAAGTGTTCCCCACCAGTAAATATAACAGGGATTGGGTCATAATGTTATGGTCTGGCATCAGGTGAATACAGTGTTTTTCTCCCCGGCCTCCTCCTCTCGTGCTCTTTCCATGTGGAGGAATAGGCTCCAGTGTTGAAGAAATATCAGTCATCAGCGTTGTTATTGCGCACTCACTTGCTCCATCTGCAAAGCTGGCGCTCAAACACACTCTTTGTGTGAGTGGACACGGTGGCTTCTCTCTCCCTCTCTCTCTCTCTCTCGCTCTCTCTCTCCCTCTCTCTCTCTCTGTTTCCTTTTGTGCCTGTTAAATGCTACTTATTATTTCCCCAACTGGAGGAAACTCTGATGTAAAGCTTACCTTCTTACTGTCAGGAGGGTGTTTGTGTATGTGTTTGAGGAGATGCCTTTGTTATCTGCCATTAGTGCACGAGAAGGTACATTTCCATAAGTTCAGGTAAAGGTGTGTGTTCATGTGTGTGTAAAATATGTACTATTTACAGTTTTTGAGCCAGTTTTATGATACAAAGGAGCTCTGTCAGGTTCGGCAGTATGAATCAGGTTGCAGGGCAGCTGAATGTTTGACAGTAGCAGTAAAAACAAACAGAAGTTCTCCACTCTGGAAAAATCTAACGCTATGAAAATGGCAACTATGGCAATGATGGGAATCGATCCATGTTGAGTTTCCAAACTAGTGTTGCGTTTGGCCAGCGAGGAAAATGGCAAAGGGGTAAAATAACATGGATATATCTGTAATGGGATACTTGCATACGTAGTTTATACAGTATGTGTGTGAATTAAGAACACAGGTGCTTGTGTGTAGTCTTACAGTATATACTGTAGCTATGACTTGCAGTGTACCAAAAGTACTTACTTATGTGTGTGTGCATGTGTGTACGTACTGACTGAGGCATAAAAAGCTTCTGAGGTGAAATCCAATCTATATCAGTGATTTTTGCAGCAGCTCTGTACTGCAGGACATGCACAGCAAAATATTCTAAAATATCTTGACATGCATGTACCAGTGCATTAATTACACATATAACTTCTTCTTACATGCCATGTACATGTAACAGAGGCCTCTCCTTGGTGTAACACATCCTCCAAGTCATCCAAGGGTCCAGTGATCTTCATGGGATCCACTTTCATACGCGTTTCTCAAATCCTTCATCTATACATATATAAATCCATTGAAGCAGACATTAAACATTACACAATACTGTGCCGGACCATTAGCCTGCAGATCTACGACTTGTTTTGTAGGCGGGTGACAGGATAACAGGACAGATAAACAGCTAAGTAAATGAATGGATGGAGTGTGTAAATTTCCACTCCACCATATGCGAGAGATCACCCGCACGCCGCCTTGTGTGATTGTTTGGTATTAGATGGACTATGTCATGGAGATGGCTGGGGGTTGTTTGCCTACTTCTATGTTTCTGTCAGTTATGTGTGTGTGTGTGTGTGTGTGTGTGTGTGTGTGTGTGTGTGTGTGTGTGTGTGAGAGAGAGAGAGAGAGAGAGAGAGAGAGAGAGAGAGAGAGATATGGAGTAGGTAACGGGACTCAGCTCAGGGGGTCGTTTTCCTTTGGTCAGACAGACAGTCATCATTGGATCCACGTTATCTCATGTCTGGTGCTTCCAGATGAGAGCTGAGCAGGCAGCAAACACATTCTGCTGGCCTGAGTCATACTGTGTATGTGTGTGCATGTGTGTGTGTGTGTGAGAGAGAGAGACAGAGATAGAGCGCGTGTGAAAGCACAAATGAGAGTTGCCTGTGTGCAGGTTTTCTGTGTGTACATGTTGTGTATGTCTGTGAAAAAAACCTGTGTGGAAATGCATGTGTGCGTGACTGTGTGTCTGTGTGTGTATTCCAGTTACTAAAATACCCAGCATATCCCTTCCTTTAAACACGCTGACCTCATCCATGGAGGGGTCTAATAAATTCACTGCAGGTGATGAGTGTAGAACTGCGCTCTAAAACAGCAACACCCGAAAACAACTTTGCCATTTGGTTTCATTGCATAGGTATGTTGTTAAGACTGGTGGATTAACTGGTTGACTTTCTATATCAAGGATAATCTCCTGCTGTGTATCCTTGTATGGGTCAGATCTTAATCATTTCTGAAATGAAAACATGCACTCCCACCGTACACGCAGCGATATTTCAGTAGATGTTTAATACTATTTAGTCTTAAGTTACATCAGCGAAATGGTGTCCGTCTTCTGACGTGGAAGAAAGAGCTTCCCATGCTGGGAAGGAGGTGTGAACATTAAGGAATTTTAGGAACAGCAGGCTCCTGTCTTGATAGTCTAATTCCAAAGAAGAGCACAACCTTCCCACAGCCTCATCAGAAGGTGATCTCATCTCCGTCTATCTGTTATTCAGAGTAGATAGTCTTATCGATAGTGACGTGGCCAGCTCCTACTACATTACAAGAAGGGCAGTACAATAGTGAATGAGATGGAGCTGTGTTACAGCACCCTATTCCACAGGACACACACACAGACCTTAAACCACACACACAAAGACTGTCCAAATGCTTGTCCTGTTTCTTTTTTTACTGGACTCCTCTGAGTATTCGTGACTGTTTGGTGGCAGGTGAGAGGAACTGGTCTGGCCTACATTGGTCAGTCCATTATCACACAGTTCATGTATTCCCTGAGGTTCTGTATTCCTGAAAAATAGATCTGAAGGCAAAAAAGGCAAGTTGAGAAGGCATCAAAGGCAAGATGGTCATCTCCGTTTCGAGCCAAAAAGTTCCCTATTTATTGCCCTTTTCAAAGCCTCAGAGAGGGTAAGTTTAGTAAACAAACATAAAAGGATCTGTATTGTCTCCAGTGCAGGGTTACTGTATATTCAAACAATAAATACTGTGTATGTTTTAAGTATTTAAAGGATTAATATTTATTTGTCTCCAAGTGTCAGCCTACTAAATCCGGTAACTGCTGAACCTCTGCTTATAACTATAGTGACGAATGTTTGGCCTCTAGAGTAGCACTGGTAGGTTTGAGTGTCATGTTGCTTCAGGCCACAGGAGTGCAGGGCACACTGAAATGATTTGCGGTTATCAAGTAAAGCAATGGGATTCAATACCGTCTTAAAATATTGGGCTGTAGGCTACATAATTTTGACAACAACTGTTTTTCCTTGCTTACTGTTATAATCGTATTGATGTAATTTACAATGAATGAACAAAAATCTACTAAATCACCTGAAAACAGTTGATAAAAGACAGATATTAACACCACCAGGGACTAATTGGGTCGATCTATCAACCAAACTGGAGCAGGGAGTCTTAACAAAGGCTTAATATTCAAAGGCTAACAGAGCACTGGGTTTACTGTGTGAGCTTTCATCTGTCTCTTTGGCATTCTTTGGTGTACAATCTGGAGTTTGGTACCTATTGAACTGGCCAAAGTACCAGTAGAAAAGAATAATCGGTTCATTCTTCACCAGCACGACACTAAAGGTTAGAAGAACTCCAAAACCAACAAATAGATATACAGCCTTAACATACAGTATTATAGCCCTTTAAAATTGGTCCGGTTAACAAACAGTTGCCTACTTATTAGACACTGACCAACATTATTGTCCCATTGGAGTCATGTTTGTGATTAGCTGACAAATGAAAGTTGAGTATTCATGTCTTTTTTTGGTCTATATTGGTCTCCACCAACTCTTCAGAATTTTCTGGGTTTACCTGCTAGATGTTTGACTCCTCACAAGCTAGCTGATTTCAATCTGTCTCAATTTGTGTACTTCCATACTTAAACTTGCTATTTTGAGTGTACTGTGAATACCTGGATGGTGTACTTATAATGGTTAAGTTGAGTATGAACAGCTGGAGACCTATCACCCTCAATGGTCACCATTTTGGCTACGTACAGTAGCTGAAGGGGAGGGACCACTGGCATTATGAAAATGACGGCTGAGGAAGCTGCTGGAGCTAAAATGGTTGCAGTGAATTATGTTTTAGTTTTATATTTTGGCAGTCAAATGTTGGCACTAATATTCTGCCCGGTTGCAATTCGGCGAAGAATCATCATCAACACTACCCTGCCTAAATTAGCGCACTACATGTAGTAGTGTATACAGTGTACTACGCAGAAGTGTAGTAACGGAAGTATCTAAATTGAGACACAGAAATTGTCTGCCATTACGTGGGCAGACAGTGTACAATGGGTTTGTCACAGTGCTTTTGTTAAAAACCAGTGGCTGGGTGGAGGGTTTGCTAAACGTCGACTCATCCTGCATTTGGCCCAATTAAGGTGACACAGCTCTTCTAACCATTACACACATCTGCAGTGTGGTTACATATAAACCACAGCCACTATAGATGTAAAAGCTATTACATGATGACTAAAAAAAAATAAATTAAGCTTCACTTTTGTCCACTCCTTTTGCTCTCTCTTGCTCTTTCTTTCTTTTCACAAACAACTGCTTTGCATTTAGAAATCCCTAGATGATTGGTAGGCGCAGAGACCTCTGATCTTCTGGTATCGCAAGACTACAGCTATAAAGGAAATGCTGCATTTGAAATAATCTCCCATTGGCTACAGTAGAGGAAATAATGCCAGTAACTAGATAAAGTCAGTTTAAATAACTTCACCTCACCCGGGCACCACACAATCAGACCAGCCACTATTTATAGACTGATGTCTGGGCTCCTCCAGGCCTCCTACACTATGGCAGCCAGGTTGTATTCTGTTTGTACGTGTGTCTGTGTAGCATGTGTGTGTGTACATGAGACAGAGTGTGTGAGTTGTGGGAAGCCCTGGCAGAGAGGAGCTGAGTGTTTGGGAAGTTGCCATTAAGACACAAAGCAGAGACGTCCGAGGTGGGCTCATGACCTTACATGGATCTGTGTTTGGCAGAACTTTCCAAAATGTGGGATGGGACACACACATGTACACACACACAACTCCTCAAACAGATCTTTGACAGGGTTTATAGTGGAGTTGGGGGACTCTCCGGGGTTTCGTGTTTGGTTTTAGGCCTCTGTCACTCTGTGTCCTCATTTAAACGCGACTGTAATGTGGACCACCTCTCAGTGTACTTCCATTTATCAAGTAAAGTACTAACAAATTTATACAGCCTGCATTTTTGATATATGCAATGAAACACATTTCAGCTGCAAGGTTGCATTGAATTGAAAGCTTGATGAAAACATTTTGCACATGCTCCATTTGTTAGCTAGGTTTTTTTTGCCCTGATTTTATTAATGTCCACATGTTTTACACACAGGGTCTTCTTGATTAATGTGTGCCATTAAGTAGAAGAGGAGTGGGATTATTAGCCTTTGTGTATGTTTTAATACGTTTGTATATGCGAGTGAATGTGTTTGTGTGATATAGAGTAAATAGATAGAAGGTGGAGCATCGGTTCTGTGGATACCTTATGTTTAATACTGAATCCCAGCATCTGGGTTAAGGTTCAAAAATGACTTTTAGCCTCAGGATTGGGTCCGTCCAATCCTACAGACAATGTGTGATTTGTGCGTCA
Organism: Argyrosomus regius; assembly: GCA_946959425.1. Classification (NCBI taxonomy): domain Eukaryota; kingdom Metazoa; phylum Chordata; class Actinopteri; family Sciaenidae; genus Argyrosomus; species Argyrosomus regius. The sequence continues at coordinate 18,411,643 of OX336886.1, forward strand.
ATGGTTACTGTATGTGCCTGGCTGACAGTCTGATTCTCCATCAGTCTGGCCTTGCTGTGTCCTTGCATGCTTCATGTAACTCAGCTGTCCTCTCTCTCTGAGAACAAGCTCAGCACTGCATTGTCCACCAAGTTGAAAAAGGTAAAATCTACATTTCCAGGTCTACCAGTGTGATTTCAGTGCAGCTGCAGGGAGTGTTAGTTGGACCTCCTGTCCAGGCAATGATCTCCACTGACTATCCAAATAGCACTTTTGAGAGAGCATACTATATAGTGGCCTTTAGGGTGCATTTAAACCAACAATAGCACCATGGAAACACAATGCAAGGGCCAGCGTTGTTGTGGGCATGTTGCTATAGGGTGCAGGTAAAGGATATGAAATATGCAATAGCCTTATAAATGACACGACACAATTGTTTATAGCCTACTCTGGGTGGGACAAGGCAAGACTGAACAACTAGAAAGTTGTCACAGCAGCAAATATTTTGTCCTCTATCTGCATATGAATCTGTAGACAAGGGATCAAGACTTTGGAGTTGGACATGTTCTGGTTTCCGATTGTATTCACAGTCCATCATAAACTGTCTTAGAAGTTTGTGTGGAAACCAAAAGAGGTGGAACACATGAGCCAAAATGCAATCTCAGAACACAGTGGCTATTGTCTTACAACATTTGAGCTTTCTATGAGCTTTTTAAAACATTAATCTGCATTCATACCCATATCTTAGCCGAAAAATTCTTGTAATTTTTGCATATCAAGTTACTAATTGGACTGCAGAGAAATTAATTTGGCAAACCTATGCATTTTGCTGCAGTGCCAAAAGTCAGTCTGAAAGAGCTCTTCTTGCATGCAGACTTGGACAATGTACTTTTTTTTCACTCAGACGGTCTGATTTCCTGTGCCTATTAGAGAGGATTTCCGCTTTGCAGACATCTCTTTGGTATAAGGTGGACCAGAGGTTAGAGGCCCACCTTGGACCCAGCTGCGTCCGCTCTCCCCCTCTCCTTCCCTGGGCATACTCTCCAGGATGCCAACCCTGACACCAACCTGCCTGTTATTCGGGATGTACTTTTATCAGCCGCTGGGTCAGTGAGGTTTAAATATGAGACAGGATGTGTTTTTGTCCAGAGTTTTTTAGTTTTTAGTTTTTTTAGCCTGATGTGTTTTTCAGGAGCTGCGTGTTTTTTGCTCCAGTCTGTTGTTTGGCTTTCCAGGATTGTCTATTGTGAGGAGGTGTTGAGTTTTCCAAAAAGGATGTGTTTACTAGTTTGTGGCTCACATAGTTAGAGAAGCTGTGAAATGAAACGTCACTGCCAAAACTAAGTATGGGATTTATTTTTGTGATTTTTATGCCATTGTGTTCCCTGTTCAGAGCAGTGTCATAGGTTGAATGGAAAATCATGGACACAAGACTTGCTGAGTTCATGTTGCGACTATTGACACTCAGCTTCCACTTCCTCGCAGCGACCCGGTCACCTTCCTCTGGCCTTGACAAATTCTCCCTCCTGATTCCTAAATATTTGGGATGACCTTCAAAATTTATTCAGGGCTACAGAGTCACACCCATTCCTCCAGCAGGATCTAAAGCCTCACCTCTGCAATACTAATATCAATCCATTTATTTTCACGCCTATGTAACATTTCCCCTTATTATTCCCCTGTTATTTAACAGTTTGTCCAGGAGGTTTCTCTTTCCAGACTGAAAATGTTTTACACAATACAAAGATGATAACACACAAACTTGACCAAGCCACCACAGTTATACTATATCTGATGAATCTTTGTATATTTTCTTCAGATAATGTGGATAAACTATACATTGATTATATTTGGTTGCTAGCCCCAGTTTGTGCCTCTTGTTTATTACTTGACGTCCCTTGAAAAAAAAAAAAAAAAAATTAGCAGAACATTTTGTATTCTGGAGGTATCTCCAGAATCCTCAGCATAAATGAAAATATTTTTAACCATAATTTTGTTTTTTACAAATCCACCAAAATCGACAACAAAATAGTTATTAGTGCTCTCTGATGCCCCTGCTGGCAGGACATCAAAAATGACTTTGTTTAGGTTTAGTGGAAGATAATGGTTGGCAGTGGTGGAAAGTCGTGACAGACGTCAAATGCGACACATTTAGATTCAGCTAAATCAGCATGATAAAGATATATTCGATAATGTTCGATAATAATATTCGATAAATTTGCTATTATATGCTCACCGATACATTTCTGACCTTTGCTTTCTGACCTTTCACCTCCTGAGCAGGAGCACTTTTGGTACCACCTTGTGGTCACAGATGCACTTTTTGCACACACACACACAGCGCTGCCATCATGATCAGCGTTGTTCTGCTATTTTATACCAGTACCCCACTACATCTCACAGATAAAGCACATCATTCAAGATTAAACCAGTGGTTCTTAACCTCTTCAGTTTCATAAATGTTGTTGTAGCTCATTGTCACATTTCCAGATGTCTGTGAGTTGTTACACTGCCAGCAAAGACTTTTGGAGCATTTGCGGCAGTGAGTCCTGGCTTATAAATGGCTAACTCCCAACAGAAGAAAAGGTAACAGTTGCTAGCTTGATTACGTTTGTAGTGTTAACAACCAGGTTAGAGTGACTTACCATTTTCAACATGTAGGGTGTTAGTTTGGAGGCTGTTGTTTCACATAGCTACGGGCACTTTGAAAACAGTAACACGCAGAACTGCTGGATTCCACTAGGCACGGCTACGCCACAGTCAGTTTTCAAAATAAAACACCCTGTGCAAACTTATGATTGTAAACAGCCAAAAGGGAAACTATTTAACTATGTAGCCTATTTACTCATTGTAGAAGCAGAAAAACCAAGGGAAAGTTACCAAATCTGAGCAAGTTAACAAAGTATGGCAGGGTGGAGAACAGACCAAAACAGTGTTGCGGCCTCAAAGTCACGGAGCTGGGTCCAATGGGATCAAGCGGGAAGGGTAGGAGAATGTCTGAAACAATCAGCCAATGGCAGGCTTGTACCATCAGCCCACTGCTGTCATAACTACTACAGCTGCTAAGGGGCCATTTGTCACTTTGAATGTAAGTATTATGTTTTTTTGGGGGCACTTCATGAAACGACTGACCTTACTCATATGTCAATGGTTTGATTATTATGGGTTATATTGGACTTTATATTTCTTTCTATCTAGCATAAAAATGATAGAAAGAAATTTGAAAAAGTCCAATATAACCTATAATTTTGTGCTATACAAAACAATGAAGGAGTCATTTCTCGGTACCTGGATAGGAAACTGGTCAAAGTTACATGTTATCGCAGAGAAGACTCAACTTTTTTTAATCCAGATGATCAGCGAAGTATTGAAATATCTTTGGAACAGCAGTAAATGTTAAATTACTGTCTTTTTAAACACTGTTGGGCCTTTTTCTCCAAAAAACTGGATGCTAAGTTCTGCAGCTCAAATGGTAATACACAAAAGAGGCACAAACTGGGGTTGGTTGCTTGTAATATTTCCAGTGAAAGGGCTGAAGTTATATCATACTATTACAATCACCGCGAGAGCCCTGTTTTATAAGAACATCAGCTAAAAGACAAAAATGAAAAAGTTTATTGAGTTATCATCCTGGTAGGTCTGTTGGCTGAGAGACTCATGTACGACCTTTGTTGCATGCTATCCCTCTCATTTCCAGTCATCCCTGTCTTTCCGTAAAGTATCAAGAACAAAAGGAAAATGCCTGAAAAATCAAAACCATAATGTAAATGTTTACACTTTTCCATTTAATAGTTAGACAAGACTGGCACAAAGCCTTGTCTGAGTAGCAGCACCCATCACTGACTAAGTCTGATCTAAATGAGTACCAGTCGCAGTGTTGTGGTGTGGCCCTTGACACCACAGTAATGAACAGCCGCTGTCTTACTCATGCACACACTCACACACACATCCTCACTCATGCATACATCATACACATGGGGGACACCGTCAGGAAAAAACACATCTCACTCCCTGTCGATTGGGCAGTGTGACTGGATAGTGGCAGGGGTTCATACAGTGGGAGGGGGTTGTTTTTACAGGAACCACATGTTTTGGGGATGACTGGTGACTGCTGAGTATCTGTTAACATAGCTCCCTTTTGACAGCAGCCTCCAGTTGCCACATCAGGACCCAGTGACTTGTACTTTCCCTGATAAAGTCCTGCTTGTTTTTCCCGGGAAGCTCATGGAATCCAGTCGTCTTTTTCCCAGCAAGCTGAGCTTTAAGAGCCAAGCTGTACCTCTCACTCTCCATTATATAAGTTCCCAATAACTCATAAATACTTTCATGGGACCCCATAAGCCTCGCATTACGAGAAGACTTTATACAATAATGTGAGCATGTGTATGAACTCAGTAGAAGCCACTACTTCTCTCTTTATGGAGTTTGTTCATGTTTCATACAAAGAGAAATCAGAACATAACGTATCTTTTTGTTTGAAAAGTTGTCATGTACAATTATATATATATGCAAATCAAATTTAAAATAACAAACAAACAACTGTTTTGGAAAAGAATGTGTAAGAGTGCTTACAGAAAATTACTCTGATTAGATTTGTTCTGCAGCCGTATGAAGCTTGTTGTTAAATACAAAGACAAGTGATACATTGCAGATTTTGAAAAGTCTGGGTATAAAATGTATTAATGTTACAGTGTCACCACATATATTTGCAGGTTATGATGGCGTACATGGCAAGCTCCACACCATCTGAAGTTCTGACCAATCCTGGTTTAATTAGCTTTGTAATATTTTATTTCTCTTAGAGGATTTTAAGCTCTTTTTCTTTCAATGTGTAGCACCTTTGAGGAAAAAGAAAATTGCTATCTATACATGAATTATTATTATTGTTTTTACCATGCGTAAACTTTAAATTCAACTACTCCTGACCCATAAGTCTCTGTCTCTATTGTTGTACTGGACAACATAATTCTATGTGCCTGCCTTCTGAGCTGCTGCGGTTATCAGGTAGGAGGGCTTATGACCATGACCTCCCCTCCAACTCACCCGTATTACCCTGTACCCAGCAAGCCTTCCCCGGGAGGCCCTCCCCCAGCTCTCCACCTTCCCCAGGGGCTCTCCACTAGGCACTGGCGGGCTACTGTTGGTGGATACGGTATCTATGGATGGCAGGCCTTGGAAAACATGTCTGAGTGAGACAGATGGGGAGAGGATGATGAGAGAGAGAGAAAAATAAAAAAAAAGAAAGGAAAGAGAATGAGAATGAGAAAGATTTAGGATATAAGTGAAACAGAGAGGGAGAGAAAAGAGAGGGAAAATCACAGGAGGGAGAGAGAAAAGAGGGAGGCTCATTCAGGGGAAGATAAAGTTCTCCCTTTTTTCCCTCTTGTTTTTGACGGGCCAGTTGATGTTTTTTCTTTCCTTTCCCTTCTTTTTTTGACACAGGCAGTCGAGACTGGATCACCCGAGTGAAACCACCTGGTGTGTCGCCCTCCCTTTTCTACCCCCTTTTCCTCCCATATATGCACTCAGTGACCATCTCCGTCCCTGGCTGCACGCCAGGTCACCTTGGCAACCCCACCCCATTAGAATGTGAGAGGAAATATTTTGCCCATTTTTATTATCTCTTTATTTGCTGCTGACACTGTGCTTTTTAATAATGTGTGTGTGTGTGTGTGTGTGTGTGTGTGTGTTTGTGAGTGTGTGTGCGTGCATGTGTGTATTTTTCTAAACTCTCCTTGGATCCCTTTTTCGAGGCAGGAGCATTAACATACCGCGTATTCCCCTTCACAGCGCGGGAGAGCAGAGAGAATGTGCAGCTTGCTTTAAGTGGAACTTTAAGAGTCACACAACATGCAGCTGGTCTTTATTACTTCCCCTTTGGTTCATTGAAGCATAATTACATTCTGACTTCATCCCAACCTTAGCATGACCTCTGCTCTCCTGTCAGACACACTGGCAGCCCCACGCACTCACACACAAATACACACACACATGCTCGCAGATATGCATGCCTGCTGCTGCACATGCAAACGTGGGATATCACACATGCACATTTTGCATGCATGAATGCACTTAAATGCAGACGCACATACACAGAGAGAGACACACGCAAACACAAAATCCCACCTACAAACAGACAGACACAGACATTTAGCCTCAGTCTGAGCTGAGATCATACTGGACCAATATAATAGTGTAAGTGAGCCCAAACACAAATTGGGCTCCTGCTGGAAAACTCTGCTCTATGCGAGTTCTTGTTTGTGTGTGTGTGTGTCTGTGTGTGTGTATGTTTGAGGCTTGCCGGATGGAAATGAACCCCACCGACCCCGTCCCTCCCTCCCTCTGGTTTTCCTGTCCTCTGCTGTTCTAATTGGAAACGGTTGCTAATCAGTCACAAATTATGACTTTTTACTGTCACTTTTCCATCCTCCTCCGCCTCCTCTTCCTATTTGCCTCTGCTCGGTTCTTTCTCGAAGGTGTGTCCGTCCTCTCTTTTTTCTCACTTTGGAGTGGTGATGTTGTGGGTTTTCCAGTCAGTCAGTCATTTTTCTTGTTTTGTAATTATCAAATAGGGTTTCCCCACATCAAAATAGCTGAGCCATATCCCTCAGTAGGCCAACACTGAACAGACCCTTCAGCCTGCAACCTGGTGAAGGTGAGAACGTCAGAATGAAGTTGCACAGAGCTAAGTGTCTGTTTTTGTTACCTTAAAATAACATGGAGGACGGCCAGGTTAAGTGGGTGTTGGGTTCTATTGTTCTCCAAAAAAGTTGGACAGGGGACTAAGGGTATATCAGGGTTGTTTATGGGGTGATGCTGGACTGGGTGGGCTTGTTAAACATCATTAGGGCCTCCTGACGTCACCGGCCTAATGTTTGGGAAACACAAAATGTCCCTGTGATGTGCCGATGCCATGCTACTCAACTCACAGCAAATATTTACCAGCACAAAAGCCGCACTGCTGGCAAGGCGAAGACAATATAGAGCCAAGTAATCTGCTTGATTACTCTTGGTTTATTCCATGACAGCCATTACAAAGATGTTCCTTCCTTCATCATATAGTTTGAGTAAAAACAGCCATGAGACATCTATGCTGCGCTGTACGTATAGTAAGACGTGTTTTGATAGGAGCCCTGCAATGAAATCCTTGCTTATATCCATCAATGTCATGTGATTAGCGGGCCCGCAGGCACCAAAGAGGAGCCATGGAGTCACAAGCTGACATCATGTGGCATCCCTCTTTGCCAAGTCTTTGTAAAATCATATCACTCAGTGTTATGAGATTATTATCATGCATGACAGAGACGTTAAGGGTGCCCTGCCACTGTATTGTGTTCCAAAGTATCCATCAGGGTTTCCCTCAATTTAGAAATGAGATCATTTTCATATGGCAACATGATTCTAACTTTAAACCAGGTTTGGTCCACTGTTTCCCACTCCACCCTTCAACCACACCAGGAATATCACTCACTCGCCCTGTCTGAGAACACTTACTATGTGTGAGTGCATGCACAAGACTGTATGTGTTTGTGTGATTGCACATTATGGTATAAAAGAGCGAGTGTGTGGAAGTAAAATAGAGTGTGAGACTATCACATTCTCCAAATAAAACAGTGCTCAGATTGTGAGATGGAAAAGCCTCAGTGAGTGATGTCAGACAGATTTTACTCAGGATTCAGCCGTAAGGTCACTGCTTCAGTCATGGAACACAGCTCAACACACTTAAAGCTCAAAACCATTTTAGTGGCTCTTCCATCCTCCTCGTATTCCAATCACCACATTAGAAACAGCCAAGCATGGACTATATATCAATTTTCACATCATTTTTATCACCTACCATGTTTTTGTGAGGTCTATAATGGGATTATGGGGATTCATATTCATGATGTTCACTGTTCGTCTGCTCTACCTGATGTCTCTGTGATGGTTCTCATTGTGCCAGTGTCCACCGCACGCATGTCCAAATTTAGCCACCTGCTACGGTTGGCTGATAATTTTTGATGGTGGGTTACTATCAGAGTGAAGCAGATCTACCTTGGGCTGGTAAATGCATCTGTAACTATGTGTTTGTCGTCTCCTCCTTGTCTTATTCCTCTTCTCCTTGTTTCTTTTCTTTCCTTCTTTTATTTCAAGCAGCTTACCACAGCGTGGGCCCGCTACTGGGAGAGAAACACCGGATGAGTGTAAAGCCGGATTTATGTGTCTGTGTCAGGGTGATGCAGAGGCTACGTGAGAAGTGCTGCTGGTGTTCATGTACTACACCTCCTCAAAAATATAACTACATGTAGAGGCTGCAGGACACACAAATGTGGAGACAAGCACAAAATTTGTGATTGGCTAAGTTAAGCTGCTTTGGCAAAATGTAGTTTACTAATCTCTGGCTCCTTGATTATATTTTGTGATATACAGTAGCGATGCCATTTCCATTACAAAACATGGCCTCACCTTGACAATTGCTCTCTATCACAAAGTGAAGGACAACATTTAATCACGATTACCTCAAGTAAATAAAGAATCCATAGCTCAGTAATTGTCTCTTTTTTGGTGGCTGGACAAATTTGTATTTTGTGATTCAGTGGAATTTCCAGAGCGAACCCACTGCTCCCACTCTCTATCATAGGGCACAGTGGGTGTGGTTTCCACTCCATTTCAATTTGGTACACAAAACACCAAAAACCAATCATGACAACCTCAATCAATGGCTCTGCACGGCATCTAAACAAAATGCCACGTGTAGCAACAGCTTGTTAACCAATACAGACTAATAAACACATTTTCCACATGGGTTTTGTTGTTGTTGTAAAATGGAAAATGTACTTTATTTTCTCTGCCAACACTTGAAATCTGTGAAAAGACTCAATTTAAGTTTGTCACAGCTTCGCCACGAAACGCTGCTACTTAATCATGAGCTGATATGACTTACAGTCGGGTTTTTCTGCCCTTACCAGCCAGTGTATAAACACAATTTCTTAAATGCACCACATGACCTGATAATGTACAACGCATCCACCTGGTGTTGTTGTGGTGCTACTGCATTTAGCGAAATTCAACGCTTACCATAAATCAGTTCATACCCGAGAGTCATTTACAGCTTAACGGAGATAAGTATAAATCCGGTTTAAGATATCTGCTTTTGTGTGTGTTTGTATGTTTACATACATGAAAATCTGTGCATGCGCTCAAAAAGGATTTACACTCCAATATGACTGGATGTGTGGTTATATGTGGGTGTGTGGTCAAATGTGCAAGTGACCTGGGTAAAGTGAAGCCTGCTAGTTTAAAGGGGATGACATCATCCTATGTGAGAACATGATCTAAACTATACCATCCCAGATATTTCCCTTGCTGCAGTAGTCACCACAACTAAATTACGTGTTGGCATATGTTCCCTCGGCTAAGTTCAGCAACATGACTCTACAGTACATCACATGATCTATAGCATGCTCTGAAGTTGTGTGCACCTATAGGGCAATTTGAGGTCTGTGCTCCTTTATTTCATTTTCTGCATTTCCTTGTCTTTATTCTTGTTCTCTGCATCCACTTTCTCACACAAAAAAACTTGTATCCCACTACACTGTAAATCTAAGTATCTGCATGTTAATATGTGAGAAACTCTAAGAGCCCACAGACCTGAGTGAGCGTATGGGTGTGTGTCCTGTAGGCTACAGGTCCAGGGGCCTTGAAGGGAGCTGCAGTTCAATCCAAATGAATGGGGGCATTATGTAAGTGCTTACAACATCGAGAAATTATGTAAATGGATCCGTTGCTACACAACAATGCTCCTCCTGTCAAAACATAAACAACATTGTACAAATGGCCAAATGTTCACAATGTTGAAATATGATGAAATCCGCCCCAGGGGTGGTATACATGATTATACGTACACACATAAGGGAAGACTGCGCTAGTTTACAAAAGGCTCCTCTTTGCAAATTTATGAATCATGGTCCGCTCCCATGAACGCTGAACTTCAATGAAATTAAGTTTTTGGCCGGCACCCACAGACTTCCATGGAACAAGTTAAGAATTATGTGTTATGAAGATTTATAAAGTTCTCAAGTAGTTCTTAAGTGTTTGAAAAGGGGCTTGATGTAAGATTATGAGTAGTTGGTCTACTTAGTTCATCTCAGTCTCATCTCAGTAGGTGACGTGGGGAGGTCCAGCTGTGAGCCATCATCGAACACAGTGCTGTCCCACCTCATGGACCCTTTATGCGTCACTAGCTGTTTGAACTTCTCTGGCTGTTTTTATTTGGTTATGCATCTAAATCATCAGGGGTCAAGTAAACAGCTCTGGTGGAGGTAAACAGCCTGAGGGATAGGCTTTCCTCTGGGGCCTTCAGCAGCTGAACTTCACACACACACAGACAGACACACACACTCATCCACATGCATACATGTACGCCCTCGAATCTGGGTGCAGATCAAACTGTTCACGCCTATTTTGCATTTATCATTGCCGGTTCAGCTCCGGGCTTTTTTCTCGGCACTGAAAGATCCCGTGGTGCCACACGGGCGCCGATGGCTGTTGCAGTCAGTGAGATGATGTTTTCAAGGATTCACAATGAACTCTGCTTCTCATCACACACACACACACACACACACACACATCCACCTCCTCACCAGCTCAGGGTAAGAAAAAGAGAAAGAGGGGCAGAGAGTGAGAGAGAGGATCAAAGCCGGTGAGTGGGATGGATTCTCTGAAATGAATAGTGCTGGGGGATATTGCTTTAACCTTTGTCCAAAGCGCTGTGCTCAGGGACCTCCCTGTTTGTTTTAACGGCTCCGAGTTAGCAAGGGTCTCTCTAGCCGCAGAAGGAATCTAGGCTAACAAGAGATATTCACTACATTTGAACGGGTGTTTCATGTCACGAGAGGTTGTTCATCTACAGTCTGCTGTCCTGTCTGCTTCTTCCACTATGGATAACATAAGATCCAAAAACGGACAAGGCGTTTTTGTGGTCAGCGTGATATTTTTGGCGTTTAGTCAACTCAAGGGGTTTGATCATTCGCTGAGGCAGATGTACAGTAGTGTTTTATTTCAGGGGTAGATCAAAAGTCTTCATGCTGTGTCTAACCACAACTAGGATTATATTAGGATTTATTTGTTTTGGGCCTATCAACTTCAGAGGGAGGCCAGGCCATCAACAACTCTTCTCCACCACTCCCTGTATTTTGATTAAAATCTCACAAGACTGTAGATGAATCTGGATGCACATCAAACCGCTCATGTCTGTTATGCACTTATCACTGTAGGTGCAGCCCCAGTCTCATTTTGGTGCTGAAAGGTCCTACGCTGCCATATCAGATCAGACTGTAGGATGATGTTGTGGAGTTATGGCGGGACCGCTCCCCTCCCATCCCTAAAGGGACCAGTACAAGGATGTTGGACCATGGAGAGAAAAGTGCCTGTTGTCATCTGGTGGACCACTAAGATAGTGTGTGGGTGCGGTACAAGCATGTGGAGTATTCGCCTGTTTTGAATGACTCATTGAGTGAGAGTTTGCAGTATTTCAGCTGCCTCTGACTACTTCAATACCTTTAGCCTTGAAGGATCTTCTACTTGCATGCTATGCTAATCATAATAAAACATTTACCCACATGTGCAGCTTCCAGTGAGGTTCTATGTGTGAATCACAAACTTTCTTTCCCTTGAAAATAACGTTCTTGTTGCATGTCATACACATGACATTGGTTTAGGGTAAAATAATTGAGGCGGGGAATGGGAGGTTGTGTGCAAAGGAGAGTGAGGAGGGTCTGAGGATGCTAGTGAGAGTGGGTGGTTAGAATAACAATCTGTAAACGTAAACACTCTCTCCTTGTGGCTGACTAAATTGGCTTCTCTAACCCAATCTCTCCAACTTTAAATGCTATGGGACATATTGAAGCCCTTAGTTTTCTCTTGGTCCTACTAATAATCAGCCCCTCTCCTCTGGGCCTCCCTCCATCCTTCCATCTGTCCCTCCATCACTGTCCCTGCTCACAGCTGCACTGCAGCACACAGAGAGGGAAAGGAGGAGAGCAATTGAGAGGGAGGAGGGCATAAAAAGACTGATGTACAGATAGATATGTAGCAGGAAGTGTGATTAAGAAGTGATGGACAGGAGGAGAAACTAAACGCTGCACATCTATAGCAAATAGATGAAAGAGTGCAACTTGATGACAAGGCGAGCTGCCTTTGATTTATGATCAGTAATTACATTGACTATGCATTGATATGGAGGGTTTACTGTTCATATGCAGAGTCTCTTCCACTTCCTCCCTCTTATCTCGATCCCTCAGAGGATACTGCTCATGCCTGTGGTCATGGCTTTGGTGACTTTGGTTTCTAAATGCTAGACAGTTCATTGACTTGCCCCGTGTAAATCTGCCTGGGTGGGAAACGATTTGTGGCCGTTGACATGTTCTTTGCGTTCATTTGCGCACATTCGCCACACATACACACACCCGCCGGATTTACATATCAAACCAACTTCACTCAGCTTCTCCCCCAATAACATCTCTATCCTATTGTCAGCCCTCCACATGCTTTGACCTAACACAGCAATATGGAGAAAGTAGGACTTTATGTTCTCTTATAGGAAGTTTACCATCAACCATGACCTGGTGCTGAAACATAATTCAATTCAAGCCAGGTGTATTCAGTCGTTGGTGTGTATTGGTCTCAGAGGTTAAAGAGGGTGTATGGTGAGGGGCCTGGGTAATAACTCACAGAGGTCTCACACTCCTCTGAGAACAGCACAACAAGCCCCACATCAAGGGAGCTTTGAGAAGGAAATGAGCAAAGAAAGAAAAGCACACAGCAGGAGCCAGAGGAGCCACATTTCCAAATTATTAATATTGTTTTTCAAAGTAATCCAAACACTCTCAGGGGATTAGGGAAAGGGGGCAGGGAGAGAGAAGGAAGCAGGTAGAATATCTGTCCCCGTTCAATTTTTTGGTTCAGCTGAACTGTCAACATGTGAGAGAAAGAGAAAAAAACCCAGTAGTGGCCTTGGTTATATAAAGACTTAAAGCTGAATGAAACACTATCTTTATGGCAGGGTTACAGCAAGAGCTGGAACTGGTGCTTTGGCTGTAGCTAAAAAAACATCCTCAGCTCTGAGCTTGTCGTTTTCATTCAGACTCTTGTTTTCTTTCAGCTAAAAGCAAGCTCCCCTGGCCAGAGAGCTGGCTAGCACTGGACACACAGTCACACAATGCGTTCCTCGCTCTCCCACTGGCAAACTCCACTCTGCTCAGGCTTCAAAAACAGCCAGAACCAGACACATGCCGCCATGGAACTGTACTAATGGTCATAACATTTGCCGACGATGAAGAGCAAGGCTAAAAACACAATGCAAATAATGTCACGCAGAAGGAGAGGCTGATGTGGTAGTAAATAGCAGTCTGGAGTTGTTTCAACAATAACAGCCCTCTGAAATCAGAGGGATATTAACAAACCCCCTAGATTTCCCTCAGTGAAGGGATGTTTTTCTCTCCGGTCCGTTGGGAAACACTGTTGTAGTGATGGGATAAGTTGACACATTAAGCCAGTTGTGTACAACGTGGAGGTCCATCTTGCTTCAATTAAAAACTCCAACGTGTCTGGTTTTGATTAGAGGTCCTGACAAAACCAAGGTGATTCCTTTCTTAATGAAAACCACCAGAGAGGCTGAGCAGTGCTAAAAACTGGTTAACAAAGAATAATAGCTAAGCGGGGAAGGTATCTTACTCTCATCCTCCTTCCCCTGCCATTTCCTTCCTTCTGGCCTATATAGTCCGCATGCCAGATGGACAGATCTAACCTTGAAGGGTTGCACAGGGTGATGCAGTAGGGGGTAAAGGGTTTATGAAATCAATCCCTCTCCCCTAACACTTCTCTATCCATTTTATTCCTGCATTTTTTTCTCACTCCCTGCTTGCTTTTTCACTTACCCATCCCTTCGCTCTGTGAGGATTTCTGTGAATCTGGCGTGTCTCAGCAGAAGCGGACTCATGTTTCCGCACTGAGGGGCTAAAGGTTTACTCCAGAGCAGAGGGCCTGTTTGCTGTGATTTGACGTTGAACCATTGCTTCCTCTCCTTGGCCGCACAGTCACCAGTCACCTCATCCCTCATCTTGAGACCAATGGTATTTGTTATTTACAAGCACACTACATCTTATCTTGCGACCTTGTCACTCTGTGAGTTCAAATTCCAGATAGATTGTAACCACAGATGCTGACTTAAAACAATTAGGCTTGTTGCTCACATCGAGTGTGACAGAACTCTTTAGCCTGGAGTGTGTGGAGTGGGGAGAGGAGCTGGATGACTGACAGACAATGACAGCATAATATATGCCTCTCTACTGTCATCCACGTCACAGAATACTCCAGTAGCCACAAGTGTGCCTTACATACTGTGACTTGGCCTGTGTGAAGCTCATGGAAATGCGTTGGTCACTGAGAGTGCAGGGATGCATAAAGTGAGTGGCGCCAAATGCAGGGAGAGAAGTTGGATGGGAAAGACACACACCACGCGGTCTTCTCGTAACGCTGGGCGTTTCTGAAAATGTGGTCTGATCTAATGAGCGATTCAACTGGTGACTCAGCGATTACCTCCTTTCATCTTTTCATCTGTTTTATTCTCTTATCTTAGATTGTCTCTCATTCCTTCATCTCTGTGATCAGGTCCTCAATGGGGCGGCATATCTGTGTCTCATCCTCCTCTGCCTCAAAGGAGAGGAAGCCTGGGGGAGACAGACCAGCAAAATATAATGATGACAAACATGCAAACAGACTCCATGTGGCAGACTTAAAGAGTACGTTCCTTTATCCTTTATCCTTCAAGATTTGCATTACGTTTTGTGTAAAACATGGAAGTGGAAAGATCCATCTTACAAAGAAAACATACATTTTAATGAATAGATTTGAGATCATTCGCAAAAATATATGTACATATTTGCATCTCAGCATCTTTAAAAAATCTACTGGATCTACCTCTGTTGTTTTCCTCACATTTACCTCAAAGTCCTCCTAGCTTCTAGTTGGTTAGTTCAGTCACATGTGAGGTAGTAACAACAAGGAAGTGTTCCAACCGCCATTGAACAAGTGTGTTATGGGGGTATTATAATCAGTTGTAAATAATGCTTTACGACTAAAACTCATGCTTTCTGATGCACTATATAAGCAGCCATAAAACAATATAGGTGTTACATAATGAATTATAACTGTGTCAAAAGTGTCATAATCATTCATGAGTTTGGTCAAAAGTTATAAAGTAAAACCCATAGTACGCTATAACAGTCCATGCAGTGTCATAGGTTATCATTATATGTGCTAAATAAACTGAACTATATATTGGTGCATCTATAATATTGCACGCTTTGTCATAACGTCATTGTTGGTGTTAAGTAAATGCATTTTCATGTATTTAAACAAATCTGTGCAGCATCACAAGTGATTATTACCAAGTAAGATTTGTCTCTTTAATGAAACCTTGGTGTAACCTATGATATATTTAAAAATACACTTTGTGAAGCTTTGTTTTCACTATGGGATTAGAGCAATGAGTTACTGTGTTCTAACAAACCATTAACAACTTCATGCAGTCACTGTTACAGCAGGGTCAGTTTTGCTTGGAATCAGACACATAACCTTGCTATTTTTTAATCAAAGTTTTAGCATAGTTGTAACTATTATTGATAACACTTCCAGGTAAGCTGCAGGCTAGTCAAACACAAAGCTAGTTATGTTCACACAGTTGGGCAGCTAGCAAGCTTAATTAAGACCAAGATATTTAACAAGAGATGGTTGAAACCAAGCTTGAGCTTAAAGGTGGATAAATATTACATTCATCAGGTGTCTAGAAACACGACAGGACCAATATTTTTGCTCAGAGTGTAAATAAGGCAACCGCTAGCTAACAAGTTAGCCAAACCAATATGATAAGCTCTGTTTCACAGTTTGTTTTGATGTCGTCCTGCTCTGAAGTGGTCAAAAAACACATTGTGCAGTTTGAAATAAAAAGTATTAGCGTAAATGTGCTCCCATCGCTGCCTGACAAATATAATCCAAAACTTAACTTCTGTTACAAAATAGAGGAAGCTGTCAGAAACACAAACATACTCATGAAGGCTGGTAAAAATCCTGTGAATAATTATATAGAGGCCAATGGAGATTGTTTTTGCATCAAGTGAAATACGTCTGCTGATATTTTACTTCAACCCGGGTGTCATAAAGTTTCTGCCTGCTGCCAAAACCATACAGCAATTTGAAGCCATTAGATGTTTGTCATAAGTACATCATAAATATAATGTGCTCTCACTCTGTCAGTAAATAAAACAACTTTTATTTCACAGAATGTGTGATAGGTGGCTTCCCTTTCTTGGGAGGACAAATCACAGCCATGCTGGAGCCTATCTCAGCATGTAATAGGTAAAGAGCAGGGGAATCAGGCACCCGGTCCATTGCATGTTCTTCACTCTCCAGTCCTCCTGATCTTCATGTCTTTGGACTGAGAGGATTAAGTCGAGATGCACAGACACTGCACAGAAAAAGGTCGGTCGCTACAATCCCAGAACCTTCCAGCTGGGAGGACATGGTGCTAACTGCTGAGTCATCCTACTCTGTTTGAGCCAAGAGCATAGTTACAATTTTAACATTTGTGTTGACATTCTTGAAGCTCGTGGTTGTGTGTTTGTGCGCACACAACTATGTGTTACACACGCACACACAAATATAAAAACACCATGATTCTGCAAAATGTTTGTCATAATCACAAAAAGACTAGTATTTAAAGTAAGACTAGTACTTTCAATATTATATATTTCATCTTTTTTCATTTGAAGCATTTCCAAGTGCTATTATTGTTTGTGCCACTGTTGCAAACACCGGGATGCTTTTGGTTCCCGCAAAGACTAGCTCTGTGTAGACATTATCAACAACACTTTTATAAATTTTATTAAATTAAGAGAGAAGATAACCATATTCACTGAAGAGGTAAATTGAGATGGTTTCAATTCTATATTAAATTTGGGCAGATAAAACAGGCAAAGGCTATTATACCAATGTGCATTACATAGTAACAGTTTGAGCAATGTTATTGCTTCGCACAAACAAGCAACTACATCAGGAATTGGCATCAGGGTGGAAGGGGAGTAACGTTAACATTAGCAGTGATGGGAATAACGCCGCTATAAATAACAGCGTTAGTAACGGCGTTACTTTTTTCAGTAACGAGTAATCTAATTGATTACTCTTCCCATTATTATAACGCCGTTATCGTTACTGCCAAAAAATGTGGCGCGTTACTATGATTGAAGGCAGCTGTTTTTCATCAGACCAACTAGATCTCTAAGCCGAGCGACAAAGATTTTTCTTGTTCCTCCTTCTTCCTTGGTGAGGGCAGGGGCACGAGACAATCGCATAAATGATGACGATTGGCTGAGGTTGAGTAAAATTCCATGGTAAGCCAATCAGAGGTGGAGTTGGGCGGGTGTTGCTTACACAAATTGTCAGACACACAAAGACGACACAGGACATTCACGTGAGTCAACGAGAAACAGGAATGGCGAGCCCGAATAGTCCAAAAGTAGCCTTCTTTAAATGGAAGTATAATATGGTATATATCATAAATAATTGAACACGCACATGTATTTTAAGTTCCGTCGAAGAGGGATGGAGGTGGGGTCCAAATTCTTTGACACATTTGAGCATTTAAAAAATTACTTGAAAGTAACGCAATAGTTACTTTCCAAAGTAACTAGTTACTTTTATAATTTGTAACTCAGTAACTACTTTAGTTACTTTCTGGGAGAAGTAACTAGTAACTGTAACTAGTTACTTTTTTTAAGAGTAACTTGCCCAACACTGAACATTAGAAGAAGACATGGAGAAAAAGTGTGCTAATTCAGTTTGTCTATATATGATACTCGGTGGCAGACAGAATTCCGTAGTGAAAGCGCGGCTCCGGAAACCAATATTCTAAACGTGGATTGTGTCTTTGTTCAACGTCATATCATGGCATGGCATATAAATATCAAACCACTTTGAAGGACATTTCAGGTGTCAGCTGTTGTGTTACAACAAGCTGTATTTTAAGTTTTAAAATTGAATTTGAATGTGCAGAAAAGGGTAACTTTGTGGTCGTAGATACAATAAGTAATATGTGGTTAACGTGAAATGGTAGCAGTTTGGCTAGGTTTAGGAAGACATTATGTCACGTACGTTATGCAAGTGTTGTCTTTTGGTTTCGCTTTGGACATGGGAATAAAATATTTTTTCTCTATGACATTAGGACATAATAAAATGACACGCTGTCTTGCTGATAAAACTTGAAAAGAAAAAAAAATGCATGCTACTGAATTTGGTGATTCCAGGCTGCATTATTCTGTAGCCATTACACTGTGCAATCGTAGTAATAACTTTAATATGAAACTACAATTAGTCTTTAAAATTGTAAGTAAGAAAATATTCAGAAATTCTAAATACTTAATAAAAAAAATCAGTAGACAGTACCTGCCCTGTTTTACTCAGCACACTAAATAACTTTAAGGACAGTATCTGTGACACCAATAGGTTTTTATGAGAACACTTTGAAGCCTGGATTTGGTTTTAACAACCACTGCTGTCTAGTCAGGTCCTGGAGCCAAAGAAAAAAAGAAGTTGGTCAAAGGGGACAAAGCCAGGGTGAAGAAAAGCAGCAAATGTGCCTTTTTTTAAATTTTGTTTTATAAAAGCCATATCATCTTTGTGGAAGAATAATACTCAAAACTGCTCCAAAGTAGACATTAAGTTGAGAGCCAACTTTTTTGAGGAGAACCATATTGAATTTGACTTACCTTTAGTGGCTCCTCCTTAGTCCAAATCAGTTCAACTTGTAGATGAGGAGCCGTGCTAGACACTTTTCAAGCTGGAGCTGGTTGACATCATTGCTTACAATCACAGAAAGGGGGGGAAAACTCATAAATTATCCACAACAAAGAAAGAAACTATACTTTGTGGGAATATTCTGGCTGGACCCTGACTTTTTCCTGGTAGGTTTTTTCAATCTGTGTTTTATGTGTGTTTATATGTTTATTCATATTTCCCAGCATAGTATGAGCTCCTTTTACCCAGTGACAGCAAGGAACTTTTTTTTCTGGCTGTTGTTCCCACAGCCTTTCCACACTTTTCATGCCTTTTAGAGATGTGCAGCTTTTCAAGGAAGGGCTTAGAGATTGTGTTTACACAAATATAAAATACTGTTTGAATTGTATTACACATCTAATCCCTCATTACCATCTAAATATGGCGAGCCTATGTGCAATCGAATGGCATAACTGCTATGCAGTTACTTCCTTTATTCCCAAGAGTGATCTACATGTTGATTTTCATTCAGTATAGTGGAGAGAGGTGCTTAAAATACAATTTTTTTTAGTGATTTCACCCATTAATCTGGAATGGTATGAATCCTGCATGAAGCTACCTGGCTCTCTGTGCCTGTTTACTGACCACAGTGTCCATTGCCAGAAGGCCAAACATGAATCTGACCAGTTTATCTGACTCCCAAGGCGGCACAAAGCGTAAATCTGAGGGAAGCCCAGAGGAAATTAATGATCAGGGCAAATAGTTTAGTAAAAGTATGCAAAAGGGTTTTTGAAACTTGCTTTATTTCCTGTCAGGGTACGAGTGACAGCTGTTTGCAGTGGAAGAATAAAGAACTGAAGCTGCATGCAGGCAAAGGGCCGCTGGGCTCCAGGGGACAGGAGAAAGGTTCCTTATGAAATATTGAAGGAGACTGGAGATGGGGCCAGAGCACGTCTGCCCTTCCTCCTCAACTCCTCCACCAGCCAACAATGTGCGTGCTTTGGAGGGGAACTCACAGTCCTGCCAGCTAAGGTGAGTGGGTTCCTGTGAGTGTGTGTCCAAGTTGGTGTGTATCTACATATGACTGGTTATCTAGAAAAGCAGGTCTCAGTTTGTATGTGCATGTGGGATTGTGTGTTGCCCAGAGTGAGTGTCTTCACATGGATTTTGCTTCTCTGAAATAGCATCAGTGATTGGACAACCAGTGAGCAGAAAACCTGATTCTATTCCAATACAAGAAAGAAACAGGGAAATAAAAGGTAAGAGGTCATGTGTGAGAGAGCGATGGTAAAACTTTGCATACAAGCAAGCTGCAGTCTTATTTTGATTGTCATTTCACGATTTGCCAAATGGTTGGAGGCATTTGAAACTGCTCGCAAACATGTAACTGCATGCTTTGACAGTCACTCATCGAATTCCCATTCAATAAAACAAGATTCGTCCATTTTATCAGAAATGATGAAAAACTTAAAAAGTGCTTGATGGATATACAGTTAACACATTGTGGTTCTTTATAAAGATTGTAGAGTTTTCATATAAAACTCTGACTGATGCACATGAGTCATTTTGAGTCTGTCTGAGGAGGAATTTGTAGTAAATTCCAGACCTGATTTATGTTGTTTTCATTATCAGTTACAGTATTCCTGGCCAAGACGTCTATGGCAGTGAGCTCTGTCTGACAGCCCTGAGTACTACTAGTGGAAATTTTCCTTTTGTTAATGATAAAAACAGCTGGTGTTACTTGATTAACAGACACAATTTTCAGTTTCTCAGTGTGTCAGGTTACATTTGAAATTTTAAAGTAATCAATTACTAAAACATTACTAGAATAATATTAAACTTTAAAAGGATTTTGAAGGGGGGGGGGGGGGGGGGTCATCTTCATTTACATTTAGCTGACGTTTTTATCCAAAGCGACTTACAGGGAGCAATTTGGGATTCAGTATCTTGCCCAAGGACATGCAGACTGGAGGAGTTGGGGATTGAACCACCGATCATCTGATTAGTAGCCACTCTACCTCCTGAGCCACAGCCGCCCCGTTTATAAGGGTGCATAGTGTATTACCCATAGTAGATGTTGGTCAGTGTTCAGGTAGTGCCAAAGAAAAAGGCTGCCTGATGGCAAGGTAAAGCAGTGAAAATATTCTTAATATAAAATTTTTTGAGGTGAGACTTTTGGCTAAAAATATGTTTCTCTGCTGACAGCAGTACCTAGCTTTGCTTCTGTGCCCGGGATCACCATCCCTTCTCCAAACTGCCACGCCATCTACTGTAGGTAACACACAGACTATGCATAAGTGCCTAATACAACCCGACTTCAAAATACCCAAAGTATCCCTTTAAATGACAAAAATTCAAATTAATTAATAACATTTTATATTGTCTTTGTATTTGTAGAACACACACACACCTTGGGATACCTTGTGACAAAGGCCTTGTCATGCTTGGGTGCTAGCATAAACACAATTAAGTAAACATTCTCGTGCAAATGGAGCAAACTTGACAACCTTAATTGTTGGTAATTGCTCATAAACATCCCCTATCAACACTGGCACATGCGATGGCACGAATGGGGGAGAATAGAATCAATAGCAGCAGGCAGAAGAAGCACACAGGGATAGAAGATACGTTTGAGATTTGTTTGGGTCATTAGGAACTCATAGTGACCCAGTGAGCCACAACATTATAGCAGTGACAAGGCCAAGGCTCTTCCTTGCTGTGCTAAATGTGCGTGTCTGATATCAGTAAAGGGCCAATTGCCCTGCACTGATATCCCCCCAGTTCCTAGAATCACAACAATTGTTTGCATGCAGAAAGCAGGAGTGAGGGCAGTTGGATACTGATGAGCCATAATTTGAGCGGTTATCGTAAAATAACCTAAAAATGTCTTTGTAAGGAGTCAGCATTGCTCTGATGTTAGGTATCTTGTGGTGGTGGTGGTGGTGGGCAGAAATAAAAAAAGAAATAATAAAGGTTGCCAACTCTTTTGTAGTTCTTGTTTGTTTACAAGGTCACAGTGGGCACCAAGGGGGTGAATAACAGCTTTTTTGTCTTGTGCAGAAAACAGACCTTTGTGAGGTCATTAACTGTGGTGTTAATTAGGAACAACAAAAACACAGCCTTGCACTAATTGTTTCCTATTTCGTAAAGACAGGTTTTTCACATCGCTCTTTTATAAACGAAGTCAATTCAGTCACAGGGGGAATAATGTATGTTCATGCTGAAGGATACATATGTTAATGGGGAGTGTTCTAGCGAGCTCTGATCCTGGATAAACACAGGGAGGGGGAAAAGTAAACAAGTTAAGGACAAGAGAGTTCAAGAGAAGAAATACAGTATGTAGAAAAGCACTTTATCTTGCTGTACTGCAGAGGATTTAAAGCTTGTGGGAGCTCATCAGTCGAAGGTCATTGTACCATTTGAGGTTAGACTGGAAGGCCCATCAGCTGCCAAATCCTCGAAAGAGTATAAGAACTAAACAGCCAAGACAAGTGGGTGGAAGAAGAGTAAACAGAGTGTTTTGCAATCCTGGTGCACATCGCTGAACTTATACACCATCGCCTTGCAGCTGCACAGCGTTATAAACACACACACACTATTGTTTTCAGCTACCTCAGGTCGTTGTTGACTAGAAAAGAGGCCTTCGTTCTACCATTAAGGCTTTATACGAGAGTATGAGGCCTTAATTATAGTGTGAAGCACAGAGAGAGAGCGTCTAGCTG
Organism: Argyrosomus regius; assembly: GCA_946959425.1. Classification (NCBI taxonomy): domain Eukaryota; kingdom Metazoa; phylum Chordata; class Actinopteri; family Sciaenidae; genus Argyrosomus; species Argyrosomus regius. The sequence goes on from OX336886.1 coordinate 18,434,151, forward strand.
ACAGAAATTCAACACCTCCAACCCAGCGGTAGCACTTTGACAAAGAAGGTCAGTACAGAGTCAAATAAAGTTTATTTATGTTTTTCTATTACTCCCTTTCATCGATGTCCACGGTACGGCAGATAGTATCCCCACTTTGCTTATTTACACAGAGAGCCCTACCTCTGGACAGCTCTCATTCAGCACTTAATGTCCATAACGCCTTGGGTAATTGTTGTTTTCCTCTGCCCCTGAAATCTCACCGCTTCACAAGACTAAGCGCCTCTGTCCTCTTGTTTATTTTCAAAGGCCTCAACCTGGACAAATACCCTCAGGTCAACTTGAACAGGCGAGCGGCCTTGTGTGCGCCTCAAAAGTGCCCTGAAAATCTGTTGAGCTGACATAAATTTGTTCCAGTTGCATGAAGAAGCAGGAAGAATGTGGATGGGTATGAGAGAGAGGGAAGAGTCCTGGTGGTGGGACTGACTCAGGTCTTGCCCAGACTGGGGCTTACAGCAGGGATCACTCAGCTTCGGTCAGCTCTTCCCCGCTTCAAAGGCTGGGAGGAGAGGTTCTGTGAAATCATACAATAACAGCGAATATAACCACCCTTTCAAAACACAACTGGACTGAACTGGATAGGTGGGAACGAGACAGGAGGAAGGGATGGAGTTTCACTGCTGATACAAGGAAAGATAGGAACATATAGTACTTGCTTCTATGCTGTGGGAACATAAGGGCACATAAATATTCTGCCGCGTAAAGATGATATTAAAAAACTTTGTCTGAGAAAAGGTTGGCTGATCATGCATGCCCTTTATAGGCAACACCCTGCCTCACATTTACACTGCTACACATATTCACACATGGGACCTGCCCAGTTCACTCTTTTACTGTCAGCCACTGGAGCAAATATAGTTTGAGGTTATTACTCAAGGTCACCTCACCAGTAGCTGTTAAAGTCTGATGATATTATCTGTTTCTCTTATATAGACCACAACATACAATGCATTCTACAACCAGGTACTGTCTGTGGATCCAAAGCCTGATACAGTTTAGTCCATTGTTGTCTAAAAATTATTAAAAGCACGTTAATGAGCCACAATGCTGCACTTGGTGACGTGTTCCTTTGTCATGATGAACATGGACACTGTAGTTTACGCTGTGTCAGTCCCACATTGGGCACAGTCCTGCTGGCGTAAATACACATGTGTACCACATTTGTGTTAATCCCCAACAAATGTACTCCTGTTTGCGGAACATTTGCTAAAAACTACAGCAGTCTTTTGTGGAAATTTTTCCACCTTTTTTCTAAAGCAATGGGTTCAGGGCTGAAAACAACGCTGGGGAAGTTGGAAAGTATGGAGAGGCCAGCTAACACACTGTTGGTTTTGGTCTTTTTTGGGGGATTTGTTGACAGTAAGAAAAAAATAGAATCTGACCAGCCATATCGTTTAAATGAGAGAGTGTTTGAAAAATACTTTGAAAAAGTGTTTTTCTAACCATTGGGCAGTGTCAGATCCACATGACAACCCAAAAGAAAATGTCAATTTTGAGTAACGCTGTTTGGTACGATTGCAGAAATGCTGACAGGCTTGTATGATCCACAGCAATATTGTGTTTCCCACTGGGGTAACCCATACTAAAAATGTATGACCTCATCTAACTGAATGGTTTATGGTTTCTTTTTCTATGGTGGCTTTTCACAGAAGGAGCCATTTTGGGGGGATGCCACTGTGTCGGGTTGCCCTTCCTTTACCATGGAAAAGGTAATTCTCACCACTGATACACAACACATGGAAGCCATCAGCACAGCACTAGAAGCTTGTGGTGTGGAGACCGTTTGCAGACTCATACACACGTACATATAAAGTGTATGGATATTCAGTACACAAATAACTGTGTGTTTGTCTGAGTGGGTGTGAATATGTGCGTCACTTGAATTTGAAGAGTGTTTAATGTGTGTGCGCAGTGCTCCTGTTATTCTCTCTTTGACAGCTAAATCATCACCCTCCTCCCTTCCCTGTATATAACCTCAGAAGATGATTAGTTCATATTTTCCCCCAATTGTATGGACTGGTCCCTGGTGACGGGGCTGTAATGTGTTTTATAGATATGCTACAAGTCACCCCGTAAATAGGTCAGCTGTCTGAAGTGTGATGTGTCATGTGGTCCTTTCCAGCTCTGAAATGTCTTCTCTAATGAGCCCTAGTGATTTTGGAGAGGAAAACACCACAGCCCTTTTTCCAATAAAGCCTCTCTCTGCCTCTCCGAGCCTCGCATGACAGAAACAAAAGCTGTTTGTCCTTTTGGGGATTGGTGTGTGTGTGTGTGTGTGTGTGTGTGTGTGTGTCTGTCTGCCATTCTTTCTTTCAATTTGTGCCCTCTCTTATTCTTTTATCTCTCTGTGTTCGCTCAATAAAATCTTTCCTCATGACTCGCTACTTTTAACACTCGAGAAGGAGGCTGCTCTGGTCTCCGGTTGGGGGTCACATTAGTGTCACAGCATGTCATTTTACCATTTTAGTCAAAATAAATAAACATAAAAACATTCAAGGTATTTTAAAAGTTATTTTGAATCCTGACCAATATTCTGTCAAAATTTCAGCTAATTTTGGAAAAAATCGAATGCCTCTGTATTCTGTCAACCACTCATCTGTTCTTATTTTCAGTATTTTTTGTGGTAAATTGAACTTCAAACCAGTGCAGACAGATTGACAAGGGGGATTCAATTAAGCAATACAAAGACAGCAGTAAGTATCGTAAAAAGCAGCAGATTGCATCTTGCAGGCGAAATCTGTTATGGAAAACAGAGAATAGAAAAGCACAAACCAATATTTCAGGGGTCTTGCATAGTTGAGTGAGTTGGGCACCGAGAGCTGACGAGGGAGAAAATGTAGGCATGAATGGCACTTTTAATAGTTATAATACAGCATTCACAGACTAGCCTGTAAGAATGTCAGTCATCAAAGCCCAGTCCTGATTATCACCATGCTCTCTCTAACATATGCCGACACCCCCTTCTTTTCACCCTCTGTGCCTGCCTGCCCTTATGCCACCGATTCACTGGGCCCCATTCCCTATCTCTGCACCCGACACAGCCGGAGAGTGCACAAAGGGGGCACAGTATCACTCCTGTCCATCACTTTATCAGAGGGAACACATTTCCCTCAATTTCTGTGACTCTGCATGCCGGTATGTTCTGCTTTGCATGAACAACAGCTTTTGGCATGAAAGTAAAAAGCGTATTATCATCGTCATTATCACGGCTGTTTACGCATAGTCCACGTGTGTTAGTAAATGACTATCAGTCGCCAACGATGATTCTGTCTGTGATGTGGTGTTGGCCACTGATTCATGACTACCAGCTTTACTGTTGACTTATTTCCCAGAACTTTCACCATTGGCCTGCGACTGAGGATTTAATGGGAAATCTTTGTTTTCCTTTTGATAGTTGGTGTTTTCTTTTTTCCTCAGCCTCACATTTTTTGGGAAAGCCTGCAGTATTAATCAGTGACACACATGTGAGCAGGGCTCCCCGGAGCCTTTAGGTCAACAGGCTTACCAAAGAATTTCCAGATTTTATTCTGATTTGCATGGAAATTTAGGAGAAAACTATTTATTACTGTTACAAGATTAGTCAAACCTAACGTCTGTGTAGTCTTCATTTAGAGTACAGCACTTTTGAATGCTTGAGTGGCCCTTTGAGAATTCTCTTCTTTCTTACATAACCCAGCTAAATGTTAAAAATGATGTGAAGATATGAATCACTCATTATCAGATAAAGACGAAATTATGACAGCAAAATTGCAATTATTAACAATATTTTGCAAGTTGAAATCACACTCATGACACATGAATTTATATCTGGGATATTAAAAAGGTTCATTTTGTGCGTGAAATTTCCCGATAGTCACATGAGTCCACAGTGAAAGAAGAGATGACTGTGTAGCATTTTTTGTGTGTTTGATTACAGGAGTCATTAGTCAGCACTATTACACGCACTAGAACTTATTCTTTTACACCAAGTATGAAAAAACATGTCATAAACAATACAGCTCAAGGAATGGACCTGAATGGGGCTCGGCTCTGCATGATCGACCCATCGAGTCAGAGGAACGTGTTTGAAGTTCATGTTGGGGTGTTGTGACGCTGGAGATAATAAGGACCCTGCCCCTGCCATAATGACCCATTGGATGTAGGGCACATGAAGCTTTACTGCCAGGCAGGAATGTAGCTATTAAGAGCTGCCCATGACATAAAGTGGGTGCCAAGCCAGCCTCTGCAACACGTATGATTGGAACGGAGTATATTTTATGTCACCTTAAGGTCACAAAGTCGCTGCCTGTGCCCCCCTGGTTTATAGATTTACACAGGGGGCACAGCCATGGTTCAGTAACCCTTTCATCCTCATTTCATTCACTCATCTCATTCTCTCCATCCTTCACCCTTAGTGTAATCATTTGGTGTGAGACAAAAGCCTGAATTTTGATACCAGTTCATCATCCTTCACCACGTAGCACACAGAGGGAGGCTAATGTGTAAGTCCTGGGGATCGCACCTCATAGCACCATCAAGCTATGCACATTCACTGACACATTAACCTCTAAATGAGCTCTGCCGTGGGGCCCTTAATCTGTCTTTGGCCACACAGACACTTTAATTCCCTCACACACGCTCACAAACAAACACATGCACACACACACACACACACACACACACAGACTCAATGAAAGGCACCCTAGAGGTCAAGGGGCAGGGTTTGACCGTTAGTGCTGCCGACACTGAACTCATTTAACTCCGTCCTGAATGTTGTGTGAATTGTGTGTTTGTCTGTGTGCATGTGTGTGCCTGTGATTGTACGTGTGCGAGGAGAGGACAGGAGAGGAGGGAAAAGGAGACAAGAGAATAAGGAAGAGAAGGAGAGGAGACGAAAGAGAACGAAAGGGAAAGAGAAGGAGAGGAGACGGAAGAGAAGGAAAGGAGAGAGGCTACTTTCATATGGGTAGGGAATTCACATGTATAAGATGCTGGCAGCTCCTATAGTGTTGCAGTCAATGGAATTTTTGCTTAATCCTCATTGAAACTGGGAGCTCCTTTCATGTTAGGACGCCAAAGTGACCCACCATGACCTTTTGTCCTCTCTCTTTGAGGCCTCGCTCTAACAATTAGCCCACGCTCACAATGGCGACGCATGGAGAGGCGGAGACCAGTGTTCCTACGGCTCCAATACCCCTCCAGGGTACATTGGGGAGCTCCATCCTCACCACCCAAACTGGCACATCCTGAATCAAAACAGGGTGCAAGAAGAAGAAAGGGAGAGAGAGCGAGAGGGAAAGCAGGGAAAAGGGGGGAAAAACAAGTGAATAATAGAGGAAATCCTTGAGACCGGTGATGGAGGGAAAAGAGGAGGAAGGAGGGAGGGAAAGAAAGAATGAGAAACAGAAAAATACCAGAGCAGCAGTCAGCATGGCGGATAAAAGCCACTCTTAAGATAAGGTTGGCACAAATATGTTTTTGATCGTGTCGCAGGGTCCACAGCAAACTTTGGAGACGTTGCCAACCCAGAACCACAGACGTGCACAGATGTTTGAGATATTAATGTTCACAAAAACACACATCCAGGACGGGTGAATTACCTTACATGGTTGTGTGTTTGGCAGAAGTCTGCAACAATGTGGGATTGAAAGCCACACACAGACACAGACACACAGACACACATCCAAAACCCAGCTCACACAAAATGATGCAGATAGATATCAGCGTCCTGATCAACATCAAAAAATCTTTGACCTTTCTATTCAAAGATTACAGAGGCGAGCTCAAAAATCAAGACAAATTACCCTCAGTGTTTGTGTTTATTTGCTGAATTTAGTGTGCGCTTAGGTACGTGTAAAACACACACAGACAAAGGAGAAAGTGTGTGAAAGCGAGTGTGTGCGCGTGCGTCGTTGTGCAGACGCACACACACACATGCATTCATTATTCATGAATGTGTGTGAATGCTTGCCAAAAACATATCGTTCAAACAAAGGCCATTTCTCAGTGTGTGGGTGTCTGTGTGTGTACACTTCAAAAACACATACTCACTGAACTCCTGTCATACCCTTCCAACATATGCTATGAGTTTGGCCTGTGTCCCGAGGAGCCCTGCCACATGACTGAGAGCCCAGACAGCCCCAAACAATCAAACAATCCACACGCTGAATTGCACTCAAGCACTGGAGTCATTTGAAATGTGATACGGGTAGTATAGAATTCAACCATATAGCCACAGATTTTTCGATTTAAATTAGCTCCCTGGTCCGATAGCTTTTCATCCTCGTGGCTTGAATGCCGGGAGCATTTTTTCAGACCTCGGTGAAAGAAACCTCAAGTTCTCCCCGGTATAAATTGCATTTTCTGAGTACTAAATCTTTCCAAGAGGCCTCAGGATGCTTCCAAGTAGTAGTGCACAGGGTTACATTGTTTTACCCTTTCATACAAATAAACATTCTTCAAACACTGTTTTCTCTTCTTGCCATTGATGAATTGGTGTTAAAAGACGATGGAACACAAATACACACATAGGGTCATACAGTGTGTGTACACACAGCAAGAAAACTCACCTTAGCATCCAACTCATTCTCAGAATCTGAGAATCTCAAACAAGTCGAGATTTTACTCAGCAAGTTGAGATAATTATTTCCAGTTCTCCTTCAATTTCAGTAATGTTTTTAGAAAATCAAGAAATTTTCTCAGAGTGTCCGTCTCAAAAACAAGGCAAACCGCAAATGAGATTCTGCTCATATCAAGAAAATGAGTAAAAGTTGGTTTGCAGCAGCTGGAAATATCTAAACCCAGTGGCAGACAAATGTCTTAAGACTTAATATTATGTGAAGTGACATATTAGAGTGTGTATTTTTTGCAGCAGTGTATTTTTTACGTCGGAGTACGTTAATGAGGAAGGTCTCAGAACAGTGTCTCTTTGCATTCCCGGCTGCGATACTTGATACTTGTTTTCAGCAGGAGAAACAATGAAAGCATTTCGTCAGATGTCACGCAGAGTGAGTTTGTCTCTTTCGCAATTTAAACCTTTGTTCATCAGGGCTTTCTCGCTCAATGCACTGTACACACACACACACACACACACACACACGGGCACGCATATACACACTTACACACACACTGCACCTTCCCTTGGTAGCTGGGCTCTCTGAGTGCTCTCTGTGTGTTTTCAATTACGCGCCCTCTGATCGCCCTCTCCTCCGCATCTGCAGATTCCTCTCCGTCTGTAGCCTGGCTAACGGATATGCAGCCATATTATAGGTGGAGAGAGGAAGGGCAGGATTAGAGAGGGGCTGTATGGTAATAAGGCCTGCCAAAAAGCTCTCTCCCTTGTCTCCCTCTACCTCGCATAAACACACATGTTCACAAAGGAGCTGTTGTTTCCTTGTAGTGCAGTGTAGCAGGTTGCGATAACACTGCTGCCAATACAGCTGCGCGTACGTCACATTTTTCTGACATAACTTCAAACAGACACATAAATGCACACACTCACGCAATAAGGTGAATGGGAATGCACCTCCTGGGTTCCTGTGGGCGTCCGCAGCATGTACCTCCCCATTTACCATTCATACCTTTCTCTCTTTCTATTGTTTTCTTCGACAGCTTGTGAATTGGTGTATTTCTGTCTCACTTGCGTCAGGATAATGTTTCATTGTTTGTGTACCTCGTCTGAGACTTCAAAGATCTCGGTGCACCAAATCTCCTTTAATCGTGGCTGAGGAGCCATTGTGTTGATGATATGGTTATGACATTATGCCTTTATGATAAATCTCATCAACGCCAAAGACAGTTAAGACTAATCCACTGAGCACACACGCTCGGCAGCATCACTTAACTCCCTCAGCAGCTTAACAAAGCATGGCCTGTCTCCTCACTTTGCCTGTGTTTTCTAGCCTTAATGAAGGGTTACTGAGGCATCAAGGAGGCCCCTGTGTCTGTGTGTGTGTTTGTGTGTGTACACACATGCACGCGCATAGAGACAAGCATGCGCACAAGTTATGATCTGCGTTTCTGTGAATGGATCTGATAAATGCGCTTTGTTCAGCTCTTGGATGTTAATCAACAGCTATTATCTGAGTCAGTACAGTTTGTCTGAGAAGTAAAAAAAAAAAAAGTCTAAATGTTGACTGAGCCACTTAACGTCGTTTAGAAAAGTAATCTTCTTAGCCAAGTTAAATATCTCTGTTCACATATTCAGACAGTAATATTCAGCTTTGGTTTGGAGAGGCTCTCTAGAAATACATGGGCAAGAAAACATGTTGTTTTCATCTGCCCCTCTACTGATTCCTATGAGTACTTATCTGTGCAGCACCCACCCTGGCTGACTCCTCTGTACTCTATTGTACTCCCCGTAATCTTCAAAGACCAAATTGAGGAGTTATAATCTGAAGGAACACCTCATTCTACCTCATTGACAGGCCCATGTAATGAAGCCCACCCCCCCCTCAATGAATAAGTCGATCAGAAACCTCTATTTATGGCAAGTTATTCAAAAGGAGCTTAGGGGATTGGAGTTTTTAAAAGCACACACTGTACAGACTGTTTGATAGCAAGGCCTCCTCTTCTTTCCTGTTGCCCCCCTTTCTTTGCTTCTCTTTCCTCTTATATCAATGTTTCTATGAAAGTCTTCTGTCTGTCTTCATGGCCTCCCCCAAGTCTGTCTCTCCCCTCTCCCTCCTTGTCCTCCTCTTATCTAACTCTTGCCCGGCAACATTGCCAAGTGAGAGCTCCAAAACTGATTTATGCAGTGGCCATCACAAGACAGCAACCATTCTTGGCTGTGGCCGGAGAGAGATAAAACCACACCATAAAGACAGCATTGTTCCCAGTCCTGAAAACAGCCACAAGTGGGATAAATACTGCTGCCTTTTTTCACGGCCTCCTCAAGGACTTACATCTGCGTGGGCTTGTGACTGATCTTCCCCAGATTTCAAGCAGCTGACTGAGGAAACATCTAAGTGAGATGATGTGTTGGTCACCTTACAACAGCAGTTCTCATCCTTTGTGGATGTGTGGACCGGCAAGCTGGCAAAGTTTGGTCTTGTGGACCAGTAGGGGGAGCGGGAGGGTGCGGTGTGGGGTGACCAGACTGAGTCTACTACTAAAAGATCCTCTCCAAACATTTTCTGACCCTGGTTTCGCAAATTATTCCCCCACATTAAAAAAAACAAACACAACATTATTTATGAATATGCAAATGTGTTGGACACACGATATCTCCTACTTAACTGAAAAGTCCTTTCTTTTGTGCACTGAAGGCTTCATATTTTCACATCACACTCTAACCCCTAAATTGCAGAGATTTAAGATGAAACGTCCCCCCTTTGGAAGATGAATGTGATAACAAACACTGCACATCCATCATTCTGCACAGTGAAGCTCAAACTTCCAAGTGAAGTCACAACAAAACAAACACACATTTATCTTGTCAGATAAAAGCTATGCAGCCTGGTAGCCAACATTTTGCGGACTAGTACAGGGTTACAACCCAGTCATTGAGAATCACTGATCTACAACATTAAACTGGTATCATCAGCATAGCGATGACTAAATATAATGCAGTGTGAGTTCTTGTAAGTGATAAAGAGATTTAAGAGAAAGAGATTTAATACATATAAAAACTGGAACAATCAATTAACAACATAATCTGCTCCTGTGTCCTGCCCTGTAGTTCTACCCTTTCAAGGCTATTGTTTTAAATGAGGGATAAAATTGTTTTATCCAAAATAGCTGTTTTACGCATTGCCCAATCAACCTTTCATAGCAATGCTGATCACTTACGTGAAAATGAGAGAAAGTTGCGACACTTCCAAAGAACTTCTCGGCTCCTTGCCATCCTTTTTGAACAAATAAAAGTGGGATCCAAGTAAGGCAAGGGAGGACAGGCTAGAATAATATTTTAAATTTCAGTTATTTTGTTTATTTATACTTAAATTACCAGTATGTAGACCTTGGTGGCTGCTATATTTCCTCAGTATTAAATCCATTAGTGTGACAGCATGCATTACATTACACATCATTCTCTGCTGCTCTGAATCTCTTTCAGAAAAAAACACAAAATTGTCACTCACTTTCATTCATTCCCACTTTGCTTTGCTAGTCTGTCCTCATGTTATTCTGCCGTTAACTCAACCTTTCCCGAAGATATTTCACAATAAAAGCACTCCAGGGAAGGGAAAGGATTATGTGGACCAACCGCTGGACGGGTTTTAATGTGAAACAGATGAAGGAAGTGTTGAGTTTGTATTAACAGCAAACCACAGCAACAATCAAATTAACAGCAAATGGGAGCAAATCAGAAAAACAGAAAGACCTCTTAGAAATATATGATAAAACACACTAAACGGGATATAATAAAACATCTGTCTCTAACAATAGCACACAAAGGTACTTTTTGTGGCACCATTTGACTATTTACAGTACTACAAAGGGTTCAGTGTGCTTGAAATAAACTATTTTGCATGTTGTCATCCGACCATGTCTAAAGGCAAAAGTGTTTATATCTGTTATAAATGGCCACACTCGATGGCAGAGCAAAAAGCCTGCAGACATAGCCTCTTCCTGACTGCGCCTCACTGCCTCCCTGCTCTCTTTCTGAAAACTCTTTAGTGTGTCTTTGTGGTCTTGATGAGATAAATCGTACAAATGATAAGGGTACACACTTTCAGGCAGTCTGTTCTTGTGGGCATTCATAGGGTAACACTCGTTGTAGACATGAAGAATGAATAAAGCAAATTCAGATAGAACTTCAAAACGTACCTTACTCGTCTACATACCTAGCCGAGCAGTACTTGAAGTGGTTGTTGAATTGCCTGTTTTGAAAAATTACAAAAATTGTCGGACGCATTGTCAGACAGGAGGTTTCAGACGCTGTTAGGCACTTTGTTTTAAGCTTACTGAGGCCTTAACTATTACGTGACAAAGAAAATGATTTAATGGTTTCAGTAAAATGACGATTGCAGTTAAGGGAAGCTTGTTTTCCCTTTGCCTCTGGGAGTGGCATTCTGGGAAGTTGAAATTGGCAATGCAACTATACTAAAATCAAATCTTAGGATTGCACAATCCAGAATTTTAGATTTATCTCCAATTACCAAAGAGAAAATTGCAGAGGAAATTATGTTTTTTGTCTTGTTACAGAATATGAGCAGTGTATAAACAGTTGCTTTCAAAGTTAAAAACTGCCTAAATGTCTGTTCTCCTGATTGAGATGAGTGTAATGACTCGGCTTCCTATTGTCTGTATGTCTGTCTCCTCCTTGGTTAACTGAGGTTCATAAGAGATCCCGGAGCCCCACATATAAAAAAGTGGTTGGTACCCTAGTAAGGTCAGAAAAATGATTCTTTCCAGAAATCACACTAGTAAAAAATATTTTTGTTGTGATGTGTGTTATTTGTAGCGGGAATGATTGCTTCCTCTGTCTTGCTTCCATCCTGTTGTTTCTGGTTTATTTCTGGAGGTGTGGTCAGATCCGGTCAGGTCCGGTCAGTTCCGGGTGGGTCAAGTTGTGTGGTGTTAATCAGACCTCTCACAGACTGCAGAGGTAGACAACAGATGCTGGTAGGAGTGAATCACTCGGCACTGAATATACCACATGTCTGGAATACAATGACCACTCAGTCCAGACACAATACCCACACATAAACATGGCAAATGCGCCAACTCACTGGCGACACTGGCATAATACACACTTTGGTGTATGATCGAACACACACTCATACACATATGTATGCACAAACAAACAACAGAAGGAAAAACAGAGGGGTTGCCCCATCATCCCATCATGATTATGACATTCACAGATGCCAGACATGTATTGGTTTGTCTGAATCATCTTCCACAATGCCAACTATGTCATTCTTTCTCTCTGTCTTTTTCTATCCCTTGTTCTCTTCTGTTCCTGGAAGCTAATTTGGAATTACAGCCAGACAGCAGTGAATCAGTCACACTGAGCCATAAGATAAATTGCAACCCATGGTGGTGTTTTCGTTGGTCAAATGTTGCTGGAGGTGTGGGGGTGTTGGGTGGTCGGCCGGAGGGGAGCGGGGGTCGTCACTCTAATGTCTTCCAACGCAGAAGATACCCTTTTACCATCACCTCGGGGGCTCTAAGTCATTTCCAGCCCCACCAGCAACATTTCACACATTGGTTAAAAAGGGGCACTAATGGAGACACACAAACACAATTGCTAACATCTTGCATCTTCTCCCCCTCTCTCGCTCTTATGCACACGCAGACTCACAGGCACACACACAAACGACAGCCTAATTATACACAGAAGTTGCTAAGGCCATTTCCAAGAGGCTATTTACACTTGTATTTATTTGTCTTTTTTCAAATATTCGATTTATGTCTCAGACTTACTGGAAGCGCATGCTGGCAAGTGCCAGGGAAAGCATTTGGGTCCACTTTAAAAATGATATGAGGCCAGACAGACTGAGAGATGAAAGGAGTCACGGGGAAACAAACAAAACACAATGAAATGCCATAATACAGATCAGAATGGGAAGGGAATACAGGGGAAGAGGAGATGAAGAAAAAAGGAGAGGAAGGAACAATTTGCTGTAAACTTCTTTGGTAGTAAATCGCAACCAAATGGCCCAGTGAATGAGTGGCGCAATGGTGAAAGTGCTGAGAGATCCTTTGCTGTGATGGCTGCATGGATGGATGAGAGGGAGCTGCGTGAGATAATAAACTGTAAAAAGCTTGCCCATTGCTTTCCAGGAATTACAGCATTCAACAGTCGGCACTGTTAACGTGATCCCTGCCAGGGGTGGCTGGCTAAGGAAGGACTGTAATTTGATAGCCTTGAATTTAGTTCAATATGTTGAAAGTGAATGAGTGTATGTGTGTGTGTTTGTTTTATCCCGTGTCCAAGCCTCTGCTTACTGTGTGTACTGTATGCTTGTGTGCTGTGCGCCGGGTGTCTACAGCAGAGAGTCGGGTGAGTCCCGTGGCGAAGTCTCTCCCCCTGAGCTTGGCAAGCGTACACACACACACTCACAGGGGAGGTTCAACAGTGGCTAGAGGAGGGCAAAATCCAGCAGCATTTTCTTATTTATGGCCTATAAAATCCCATGTAATTTGGTGGTTAACTTTAATGGGTAATGGGTGAAATCCCTCTTTGTCTTCCTCTTTAATCGTTTCCACATTAAATGGGGCAACTGTCAAAATAAGATGATGTCATCATGTTAGGTCACCACTTGTTGCCACAGTCCAACACTTGACTTTAAGTACTTATACAGCGTGTGGCTTTTGGAAAAAAGAAAGTCAGATTTTGTCGTTCCTAATAGGTTTCTATTACAAGTGAGGAGGAAAACAGTGCAGGTAGTATGAATTGTGAGCTTTAATGATCATGTCCAGATTGAGTGATAGAAAACTCTCTGGTCGTGCTACTGTACAATGAAGACTGACATACGCAGCCTAGTAGCCTGTCTGCTGTGGCATTGTGGCTAACGGTTCATGTTATTTTTCTCCATCAAACGAGGATGAGAGAGATCCTCAGCTCTATAATGGTAACTTTATGTGGCCAGAATTCCACTGCAAGTCTACTGCAATGGTAATGTGGTGGACGATTTTATTCATAGAGACATTCAGGAAATACTTGTGCACAGCTGAATTTAGTTGTTCCATCTGCAAATGGGCTTTAGTATGATAATGCTGCAAGCCCCATAAAAACATCTGAGTGCTCTCTCTCCAGTTTACCATCATCCCATTACGTGGATCAAATGGCACATGCTCAGACACGTCTACTCCCGATGCTTGCGTGGACTGAGCTGTTGTATTGGAACGGTCAGTTTCTGTCTTTCAGCATGCGCAGGACGCAGCATTTAGGATTGCACGAAAACATCATTGTTTGTCATCTTTATCCTGGATTTTCAAAGTGCAGTAAACATCATCAAGGTGACACCTACAATATAGCTACAGTATGTTGCACACTTGAATCTGCTATGCTTCTCTGTGGACTTATTAAAGTTTCATTAATCTATATTTTTATATAAAAACAATTGGCTTTGTGTGACCAAATGTTTTATTTATTTTTATACTTGAAAATGTATCTATGTATGTAATGTCTTTTCTCTTTTTTTTTTTTACAACCTCTGTCTTCTTCTTCTTCTTATTTCTCTTTTAGCAGCTGTCAAACACTTTTTTAGTTCTCATAACATTTCAGTTGCCACCTGAGAGAGCAAATCCAGTTTAACTAAGTCTTATTTTTAAGTGAAAATGATGTGAAGGTTGATTAGAGCTTGAAAAACTTGCTAACCTTCTGTGGTTGTATGCACAAACTGTCGTTGATTACAATCTGTGGTTAGTCCACCCTTGTTTTCACCTTCTGTTTTGGCTAATTTGGTTGAACAGCACTTTAAACATGCCTGATTGTGCATATATACAACGTCCTGTGAACTTGGTCATACTCAACAGTTTTCATTTGGCCAAACCCATATCTCAGCAGTTTTTTTGGTGATTATTACTATCATCAACAGAAATGATGGCTCAGACTTTTGAAACCGAGTTGAAAAAAACTTTCCAGCATTTTCTTACTAAATTAATGCTGTTTAACTTTTTGTGGGTTATGGCCCTTTTGCTCTGACCTAATAAATCTGTCAGACATATAAGGGCAGAATAACTGTGGTGACATTATCATTGAGGTCAGCCAACTCCATGTAACCTACACTTGACCTTCACGGCAGCCATGAGGAGGCATGCATGACCACTCCAGGGTGTGTTTGTGTGCCCATTGTTCCAGGGCATGTCGGCATAGCAAGGCTTTTTTTGTTTTACTTTGTGGGCTCTCTCAAGTTTGTGACTGAGAAGGAGAAAGGGTTTTTGCCCTCAAAATATTTTAGGAAAACTGGTTCTTATAAGGGCTGAATTCATTTCATCCGTTCATCAGAAAGGCAGAGCTCTCTGTGAATCATTACATTGACCTATTACAAAAGCTTCCCAAACTTCAGACACTTGATGTGGGTTGTGGGCAGTAAGGCCAAAACATAGCTTACTCATCATTCGCTATTCACTACTGACCATTTACCAGTGACAAGACACTCCTCAACAACATTTTCTCATTAGGCAAAAGATCTGAAAAACATTCTTGTGGTCTGATTGATTGATTTTATTAGAAACAATACAATACATACAATCATCACCAGTGTCTACACTGTCACATAGCAGTTTACTTACTGTAATAAAAATATCAGTTTCTACCTCTGTGCTTCATTTGGACAATGCCTGGCCCTACCCGTCACTTAGTTAATAAAACTAATCAGTATACCAGTATATCAAAATCAATATATCAACATTGCTTCACAGCCCGCTGAGCAGATTATATACAAGTATAAGTATAAGTACTTAAGTCCCAGTCCGTACATAATAATGAAAACAAATAAGCTACATTGATACAAAACCAAGAAGCCAAAAAATAAATAAATAAATAAAGACACCATGTTATCAGACATCCTACTGAGAATAACCTCTGAGCCAACTCTTAAGCGCTCAGTGTACTTTCAACTATGCTTTTATCTTTATGGGAAACCAGTACTGCAGAGTCATCTGTATATAAAAAGAGTTCGCTTGAGGTGACAGGCTTCAGGTCATCTATAAATAAGAGGAAAAATAGTTGTCCAAGTACACTCCCTTGTGGGACCCCACAAATCTAGGATGAGACACTGTCACACCAACATCTACCACCTGTTTCCTATCTTTCCGACAAAAGCAAACACATCTGACTGCTGCATCATTAAAACCAGTGGCTTTCAGTGGACAATGAAATAGCATGATCAACTGTATCAAATGCCTTCTGTAGATCTAACATTGCCATACCACAAAAATTCCCTTTCTCTACCTCCCTCCAGATCTTGTCAGTTAAATACAATGAACAGGAATGTGATTTTCAAAAGCCAGCCAACAGTAAATTATGTGAAGACAGCTAGTAAATCTAATGTATAATGATCTTCTCAATGATCTTAGTCATAGACAGACATCGATATAGACATCGATATAGATATAGAAACAGGCCTACAGTTTCCATGATCAAGTTTATTGTTTTTCTTGTTGAATTACTCAGCCAAGTTTGAGATCACTGGGAAAAGACCTTGCTCAATAGAGCGAATAACAAAATGAGTGATGAATGAAGTAATGATTTCGGCCACATCTCTTATTAATCTAGCTGGATTATTATCAAAACAGTTGCTTTGGAGCAGTTGAGCTTTTAAGCACAACTGCCTCAGACACCCGAGTGAAAAAAAAAAGAAAGCCATCAGCTTGAACCTTCTTTAACTTTTTGTATTCTGTCCAAATCTGATTTTTTTTCTGTTTTTAAAATATTACAGTTGGCTGCTTCTTATAGAAAGAATGATCATCTGATCTGAATCATCTGATAATGGAAAGAAATGACAGTTGATAATGTACTCACAATTCCTGTTTGCTTGCTTTGGGTCAAAGTTCAAAGCATGTGTTGAACAACTCTTGGTATTTTGCAAGAGTAGAGATGGTTAGAGCAACTCCAGCGAGACAATAAAGTGCTTCCAGTCGGTTCTTTGGCTTAGTTATCAGACAGTTGAATAATACTTCTTAAAAATGACAAGACTTCATAAACCAGCTGTGACATGCAAACAAAATTTGCTGGAATTTTTACTAATTTTTACAAAGAACTGTACTCAGTACTCTATACTTCTACTTTTCTACATTTTCTAGATTTTGCAAGTAAAAAAAATATGAGGAACTTATGAAATATGGATGCAGTGCTTTTCTAATCCTTAAAAAAAAAAAAATCCAGTAGTATATAAAGTACAACTTACAGCTAAAAGTAATAATATACAATACACTGTATCATAATCTGCTGATATTTTTATACATTTACTTAAGTGACATTTTAAGTATTTTTAGACCTGAATACTTTTCCACCGCTGACAACACGTCAAACAAAGTCAGTTTCAACAGTTTCATTCATCCCCTGACACCAAATGCAACCAAATTTTGCAAGATTATTCTGACTTGATGTGTCCAGCACATATGTATGCCCACAACACGGCTTTAGCAGATCAAACAACATCAAAAAATAAAACACACTAGCCAATCCAGATATGCTGTTTAGCTAATTACATTGAGAATTTCTTGCAGGAAGGAGGTGTAGCAAGTAGGCTGACAAAAAATACATTTGGCATGAATCCTTGCTTTGGTGAAGCATTTTGTCATGGCCAGATGAATCTTGTCATGGCTCAGAGGAATCTTGTCATGGCCAGATGAATCTTTTATTTGACTTCCACGAGACATAAATTGTAAGAAGGTACAGTTTGTTTTAAGTGTCAGACTTTTTTTTAGATGTAACTGTGGCGCTAAACAGCACAGATCAAAGTGACACGGTGCAAGTCAGGTTTCAGCTTAAAGGGAATGGCTTGCATTATGAGGGCAGGAAGACAGCATCACACACATGTATGTGCAGTTTTACAAATGCTGCAGAGAAGGAAAGAGAGAGAGCTCTGTAGACAATGCAGACAACTGCAGATGGCAGCATACCAATGTGGTCTTTGAAATCAAGGAGGCATTTCTCCAAAAGTCTTGACGCATGTATCAACAGGAATGCCATTACTGAATTTATAATGCTCCATGCGGTCACAGAAAATATCTCATTACAGTTAAAACAGTTAAATATCTGTTACAAGTAAACCTACAGCTTGTACTCCTTTGACTGCTGCTGCTTGTACTCAGGTCACTATGACCCAGACGAAATCCCCAGAGGCAGCCAAAGAAGACACAGGCTGCATGGAAATCCTTTGGCAGTAGTGTTGAAACATCAACTTTGGTGGTCGGAAATTCTGTCACATTTCATAGTAAGATGCAATCCACTCTCATGTGCTTACAAAAACTTCTTAGTGTGGCGTGTTTTTGCTATCATGATGGTAAGGATGATTATTGTTGCCTCAACGCCAACCAGACTCAGGAATGTCTGGGCATCGTGCAGGTGATAGCAATTATGTCATCTGAGCTGTTTGAGGTCATATCCTGCGTGACATCATGATATCATGATCCTTTCGCTGTACAAATATCCTCAAGTATTATTGGGGGAAAGGATGACTTCATCTTTAAATATTGTTGTAATACACTCTGTAAAAGAATGAGGGCATCGATGGCCTGTGAATACCACAAAACCACAGGTGACCATTTGGCTTTTTCTCTCTTCTTCTCGCTGAGATGTGCTGACAGTTCTTTTAGTTTTAGAGAAATATGACTGCTTTGAATTCTCCCTGAAACACAGAGTCACTGTGATCTGATTTAAAATTTAAGATTTTTTAAAAATTCCCATTACATTGTTGTGAAGTTTGAAATTCATTTGATTTGTTTCAGGGATCAACAGCTCTAAATAAATAATAGAAATTAAAACATCTTCTTTAATACCTGTTTTTAATACCATAGTCAGTAATGTGGCATCATGATGAAATTATGTTGAGCCACGTGATTTCAGAACATTTCTTTCCCAGGCCATCTCTTGAACTTAAAGTCCAAAATCTAGCAAATCAAACAGAGTTATCTGCTCAAGGGCAGCCTGTACTAAGCAAAGTTTTTTGCTCCCTCCCTGGAAGTATAATTCACTTGAAGGGACTGTTTGCAATGGAAATGTGTGCATAAGCATGTGCTTGTGTATGTATGTGAACGTGTGCAGGTATTTTAGGCGTTGAGGTCCCAGTACATGCATGTGCCTACGTGACTGTGTGTGCATCAGAGTGTATGTCAAAGTGTGTGAGATGTAGATCTAAAAGAAATTGATAATGTTTTGTTCATCAGACCTTTCATTTCATTTTTTATTTTTTATTGTTCAAGATTTCAACATTGTCATGTTTTTTTTTTATCTGGTGCACCTGTAAGACTTTGTGTGTAACGGTTAGCTTTAGCTTTAGCTTAGTAATTATTATTCTTGCAGAATATAGAAACATTGATAACTATTTGACCTTACTTCACAAGATTTTATCAATGAGCTACTGGATTTATGAATGAAGGC
Source organism: Argyrosomus regius (assembly GCA_946959425.1). Taxonomy (NCBI): domain Eukaryota; kingdom Metazoa; phylum Chordata; class Actinopteri; family Sciaenidae; genus Argyrosomus; species Argyrosomus regius. The sequence goes on from OX336886.1 coordinate 18,453,169, forward strand.
TTTCAAAGATCTGATTAAAGCTCAAAGTCCGTGCCCATGGGGAGGGAAAGTCGGACAATGGAGTATGAGCATTTGGAGAGTTTTAGCAGTGGGCTTGGATGTTGGCAGACCAGGTTCATGGGGTTTATGACCGAGTCGTCTATTTTCTCCACCAATCGCTGTCAGGGTGGCGTTTGGCTTCTCCCTCTTGTGGTCGGTTCTCTGTTAATCATCAGCCCCACAGACAGCATCACGGTGTCTGAGCTTCCTATACTGGACTGTCCCGCCACACGTCCCGTTCCCAGGAATAACAGCCAGGCTTCTGGAGTCAACCTCAGAGACTTGGATGCAGATTCGTTCATGTCTGCCATGAGCTGCAGGGGCAGATCGACTCAATGTTTTAGCTCAGAGCCAAAGAAAGCTGCTGAGCAATAGATGAAAATGGAGATGAAATGGTGCAAGTCTAAACTTGTAAGACATGCTTTAGATTTTTTAATTAAATTTCAAATGAGTTTCACAAAGGTGTTTAATTATTTATTCGCGGTTGCCTCCAGAAAGAAGACATTTTTTCTTGTCTGTTGTAAAACAATTCTCACATTCCCATAACTACACAGGAATAGTTATTGGTTGCAGAAACTGTCCATACCTTGTGCCATTGTCCATGGCAATGCTGCCCATGATTTAGATCTATATTTTCACGGTCAGTATGGAAAAGAGAAACAATTACAGCAAAAACTCTGTCAGTGTACATATGGGCATTTACTGTCTTATGCCCATCTCTACTCCTAGAACTCTCCTGATTCATTACAAAAGTATCACTATGGTGATGTTTGTTGATTTAAAAATATTATACAGTACAGTAATGACCAGACACCATGGATACCACAACTACTATGATCGATAAACCTAGTATGTACAAACCTTTTTTCTTTGGTCAAACATATAAAACATTGATTTGTCCCATTCATTCTATTCTTGTCTACTGTCAAAGCTTTTGTTGCAAAAAATAATTGAGACTACTATCCACCTGTCGATTTCATACTCCATAAAGATACATATCAGCTCATAACTTAACTGCTGTTAGCTAGTTAGCTCAGTAAACTGTGCAGTTATGTTAGCAATCTTAGCACAGGAGCTCTGGATCACTGGGAAAAGAAGGAGGAGGTTTTCAGGCCTGGGACAGGGGGGGAGTGAGGAATACTGGCAGGCGATGAAATGGGCACCAGAACCGGAGTTGGGTGAGTGGGCAATGGTAGCGGGCACAGCAGCCTCCCAATGAATGCTGCCAGTCCGGGACTGATGGAGGCCAATTTGATGACAAATTCAATACCGTGGTAATTTAGAGCAACTCCAACCAGGACTCTGACTCCAGGGGTGATGAAGAAACAGTGGGTTCAAAGGGGACAGGAGGGTTAGGTTTGTTGCTTGCAAACATCTCCCAACTGAACTTATGTTACAACATATCCATTTATAGGGTTTTGCTAGAGATAATGTTAGCAAGCAAGCAAAGATTAATTAGCCAGCTGCAACCCAGCAATGCTCCATGTAACCGGCCAGCAAATTTACCAGCCAGATTAGCCCCAGGAGTCTGGATGAATTAGCTGACGTTATTCACCCAAGACAGTATTTTGCTATGTAAGCTAGCAATTTGTCCGCATTAACAAGCAAGCTAACGTTAGCCAGTTAAAACCACAATATCACAATACATTTCACATGCTTTAAAGTAATGTTAGCTGTTGACTGTGGACTTGGAGTTGGAGTGGGCCTCGGCCATTTATTGACATTTTGACGTTTCTAAGCTAACGTTAGCAAGGGTTGCACATTGTGAACACTGTGAGAAGAAAGTGAAGGCACTTGGGAGTGCAGATGAACGCCACATTCTTTGGATTTTACCGGAAAATTTGTCTTGAGTCCCTTACATAGGAATCAGCCCACATGCTGTTACGGGCAACCAAGAAATTCGTGGAAGGGCTTATGTTGCATGATTATGTTGCAAGCTTATGAGTAATGACATGACAAAAAGTGATTACTCTTACTTATTAATATGTTAAGATGCCTCAATATCTTACATATGGCAATTTATGAAGTGAAAATGTCTTAGAGTGTAACAATCATCTGAATTTGCAGAATTTGATTAGCCCCAGGAGTCTGGATGAATTAGCTGACGTTACCCACCCAAGACAGTATCTTGCTATGTAAACTAGCAATTTGTCTGCATTAACAAGCAAGCTAACGTTAGCCAGTTAAAACCACAATATCACAATACATTTCACATGCTTTAAAGTAATGTTAGCTGTTGGCTGTGGACTTGGAGTTGGAGTGGGCCTCGGCCATTTATTGACATTTTGATGTTTCTAAGCTAACGTTAGCAAGGGTTGCACATTGTGAACACTGTGAGAAGAAAGTGAAGGCACTTGGGAGTGCAGATGAACGCCACATTCTTTGGATTTTACCGGAAAATTGGTAGGAATCAGCCCACATGCTGTTACGGGCAACCAAGAAATTCGTGGAAGGGCTTATGTTGCATGATTATGTTGCAAGCTTATGAGTAATGACATGACAAAAAGTTATTGCTCTTACTTATTAATATGTTAAGATGCCTCAATATCTTACATATGGCACCTTTATGAAGTGAGAATGTCTTAGAGTGTAACAATCATCTTCTGAATTTGCAGAATTTGACGTGATACCAGGTACCAGTCACATTCTGTTAAAGGTTAAGGGGTTAGAGGGTGATAGTCAGGAATAGTCAGTTAGCACACACACACACACACACACACATACACACAGTGAGCAGAATGAATCAATCAGCCTTCCTCTTCTGCGAAAGTTGCTGCTGAAGCATTGGTGTTTCATAATGCTGTGTGAGTGTCAATGATCTCCCCTTGTGTTTGACACAAGAGGCCTTATCAGCTCAGCCAACAGATCTTATCGAGACTGGTTAATCAGTGACCGGCTACAGCAAGTTGGAGCTTATTGGAAGGGTCAACGCTGAGCGCATGTATCCGTAATGTTGTTCCTGAAGGATGATGAAAATCAACTAAATTCAGAGAGGACTGTGAATGGTTCAAGGTTTAGAGGAAGTGATTGTTTGTTCCTGAGAAATTCATGTGAGTATGTGTACAGTATGTGCCTCCATCTGAGCTGAGACTATACTGAGCCAAGAGAGCCTAAAGTTTCTGCTGAAACAGTCTATTCCTTGCCTCATGTTTGCACTAGTGTGTAAAAATGTTTGGCTAGTGCATGTGCATTTACAGTAATTACAGTAAATTACGGAAAGAGGACACTGAAGGAGGAAGAGGATGGTGGCGATAAGACACATAACTGTAGATGTTAGAGACACTTTGACTTCCTGCCTATTACCCTGCACACCACCACACAGTTTATTGTAATGGATTATCTCAGTGAAACACATTGAGTGTTACCATCCATCCATCCATCCATCCATCCATCCACTTCCTTCCACTTATCTGGGTTCAGGTCTTGGTGGCATTTAGCAGGGTGGGTTCTGGGTCTTCCCTGGTCTGTCCCTCTCATCATTAACTAACCCAATATTTAAAAAAAACAATGCACAATGCACCCCACGTTTGAGTTCTACACAGATTTGTCTGTATCCCTGTCATGTAATCCTAGCCTATGAGTCATAGGCAAGCGTCATAGGCCATGACGCTCGTTCTGACACAACCTGTCAGTATGCTAACGGTTAGCTGTCACACAGAAGAGAAAGTCTGTCTCTTCTAAAGAACTCCAGGAGGCTTACTCCTTTGTCAAGTATTCAGCGATGAGAAATGGTGTCCTCAGTAGGGATGCTAAACTCCGAAATAATTATACTCCATCCTGATTAAAATACCTATGGAGCGTGCATAACTACATACAAGTGCTCATGCATGACATCTCCACATCATATCCATCCCCTTCTAGGCCTGTTATTCACTCTTTCTCAACCACCAGTGTCTGGACTCCATCACAGGATTATTCTTGCATGGCTCATGATGTGACTATCTCTCCAAAGTAATAACACAAGTCCTTCAAATGAAATTACACAATACATTGTTGGTCCATGGTCTCTAGAATAACACATTGCTGTTTAAAAAACAAAACTGTTTTCTGATTTTGACTTTACATTGCTTATGTTATGGTTTGATTAGGTTTAGGCACAAAAACCACCTGTTTAGGGTTAGGGAAAGGTCATGGTTTGAGATGAAATGACTACTTTGTTAAGGTCATGGTTACAACAATAACCATTTGGTTACAGCTAGGAATGACCGTGGTCATGGTTAAAAGAAAGAAGAAAGAAAAACAACATTGACTGTCGGTAGGAAACTGGAAATGACAGCGGTCTCCCAAGGTAAGGTCCTGCAGTTTATTCCCTCCCCAATGACGCCAACATACAGGATGCTTTTAACTTTTCCCTTTGTGCACATTATATCAAATGTATGTAAGTTTGTTGTCAGATTGATCAGCAAGTCATCACGACTATATGAAGTTGAACAAAGATAATTGAATGTGTTGGAAATGAGGAGTGAGTTTGAGCTTGAGATGGATATTATTAGGTGGAAGGTTAGGAGCGCACAGCAGGATCTCTCTGGGTTTATGGTCTGTGGCTTGTGGTGAGTAAGACACATACGCACATCCGCAGCGAGTCATAGGCACCCTGTTAACATTCACTCTGTAAAAACTGTGAAAAATTTGTCTAATTAAGGGATTCAGTTTTAACGCCTCGGTTTGTACCCTGATAGCTCATTTGTCTTAGTCACACACACACACACACACACACACACACACACACACACACACACACACACACAGAAAGTAGCCAGCAGGACAACTTATTTACAGCACTTCATTTAACTTTCAGAAAGCAGGATGTTTCGTAGATTCGAACATTTCCTGTTGTGGTGTTTACTGAGGACGTCTCCTCATGCATTATGTGAGTGGACACCATTTGAGGTGAGTGCTCTGTTCTTCCCGGCACACTTACTTCCTTGACATCTCAGGAGAGAGCCAGAGATGGTGAAAACAAAGGAGGATGGCATGCTCAGGAAAAGGAAAAAGGACAGAAGACAGTGGGAAGTTGTGTTGCAGATAGTTTTCTCTGTTTATGTTATTCTTTTTAACTTTTTAACTTTTAATAGCTTTTAAATATTTCATGAGATTTGAAGCAAATCTGCCATCTTTGTACTGAAGGCTCAGCAAGTATTTCCTCCTAACTTTGAAATATAAGACGGAAACAAGTGACTCATTTTTATCTGGTAATTCTGTGTTTCAGACATTTTTAACATAACATCTGCATTAAATAACATCTGGAAGACTGGAGGAAAAAATTGGTCATTGACCAACTTTTTGAGTGCAAAAAAATTCAGTTCAGATCGCTGCCTGTGTCTTGAACTTAACCTCTGTTTGGGTAGCCTAAAATGTCTGCTCAGGCTGTTCTACTTGCTCTAGGTCTATGGGTGTAGATGAGTGGTTCAGGACCATGGACAGAGGCTCAGTCTGTTATTGGATGTTCTGCTGCTGGAGCCTCCCTCTTCCTCTTATCATTATCACTAATCACAACAGGTGAATAAATGAAATTAAATAAGACCATGAATCTGCTGGGAAATGATGCAAAAGAAAAGTTCAAAATCTTTCTTGCGTGATTAAAAAAACAATCGTATATATTTAAATATATGTCATTATTGTATATTGACCTTCATAGGTTGTGTGTGTCATGGCGCCAGGGAGTGTAATGTTCTCATTTTCCCAGACAGTCAGTCAGACAGTTTAAAAGTGGAGCAGACTGAGATAAGACATTTGTTCTGAACCCCGGCCGCCCCCGCCTTTTGTTCGATAAGCACTACACCGGGCCAAGGTTTGTGCCCCAAACTGTTTTTATTTGCCTACATTCAGACGACATGCTGCTGGTTTGAAAGACTTCCTCGCCTGACTTCCTAAATGAGAGAAAATTACAGTTTCACATCCACGGCACTAGCGCTAGAAAAACAAGTGCAACCAGTTTCCACATGAAGCAACTGGTCAATTTCGTTCTCTCACATGATAAATTATTGGATGACACATGCTATCTTTAGCTTCACCATGTGCACCAATGAGGCCCTGAATTTACAACTTTAAGAGAAGTGAAAACAAACTTTCAAATGGCCACTCAATAGTTACTCAATAGTTTCCTTCTCCTGAGGAAATTCTGCAAGAACCTAATTTTGCTGATCTCACAGTTAAAAAGTGCAGTTGCAAAATAAAAAAAGAGGATATCATCACTTCACAAAAAAAGTCATTCCTCGTGTGTGTCAAGTAAACTAAAAGAGAGTTTTACATAAATGGATGTGTATTTTATATGCATAATGATGTCAGGAATTGTTGCTGACGTGTATAAGGTAGATTCCTTGATAAGTGATCTGTGAACCCTACAACTCGATATCAGCAGATTGGGTAAGAATTGGAAGAGCTCCAACAGTTGAGCCGACCAATGTTCACTCAATCCACTGTGGTGAGGACATCAGACCAGAGGAACAGTACATAGTCACAACAAGCTTTCAAAGACTTTTTGTCTCTTTATTTTCTCCTTTTCCCCTCAGTCCTACTCGTACTGTATCTCTCATTTACATATTCTGTTTATTCCAATGACAGGAATGTCAGTGCTTTTTTAAAAATATTTTATATTGCTGACTGTTAATCATTACAAATCCTTCTCTGGCTCTAACACGGGAAAGGTAATAATTGTATATATATATGTTTAAACATTTTGAATGCTTCACACCATTCATTTCCATTAAGCTAAAGATTGTCAAAGTTGTAGATCTTTACTAAATATTTTTATATAGTTAAATGTAAAGAGATGATAGGAAATGAGGAGAGAGAGATATGGATGGTTTGCAGTTATGGCACCCTAACCCTGAAGCCACCGGGGGTCCCAGTTGAGAGGGAGCACAGCAGAAGCTTCACAGAGAACTCCCAGGTGACCGACACACTCTGCACCTGCCAAAAAAAAAAAAAAAACCCACAAAACTTTCCCCTCGTCCAAAAGACTCATCTCATTCACTTTGCTTTCTCTCTTGTCTTCCATGTCTGGGCACAGCACGGCCCTCTGTTCATCACTGGATAGTCAGTGCCAGAGCCACTGCTCATTACAGCCCAACATCTGCACTCAATAACAGGCCACACTCTGCATGAATAACGGCAGTGTTGCAGACATGAGCGAAATGTCAGTGGAAGGCTTCATTACTGGTGGGCAGAGATGAGTGTGTGTGTCTCTGTATCTGGTAGGCCTCTCTTCAGGTCCTTGCCGCTCTAGTGCAAAGGCTCGGGGTAACCTAGCTTAACCTCTGACCCTGCTCTTCCCCCTGCGTGACCCTGCCCCTTGCCCCTGCCTGAACCCCCTTTTACCCCCTCTGCCCCCTCGGCTTCTGGCAGAGATGGATGAGAAGGAGGCCGACAAGAGATCACACGCATTCTGCACCCCTTCTCAATGAAAACAAAGTGTGCAGCATTTAAGGAAGACTGGGAGACTGAAGCTTTAATCTGACAGGCTGACAGGCCGCAGTGGCCTCAGACAGACCTGGGGAACAGTTGAGGAACACAGCAGTACCACACACAGAGGGGTAAGAGGAAGGTGGGGGGTGAGTAACCTCAGAAAGAGACGTTATCCTGCATTCCTCCTGTTGTCCAAGTGAGCTGTAAATATTTGTCAATGGCCCACAACACGCCTTTACCTTTCCCTACTGTTTCTGTAGAATGAGCCACATATCAGAGATGCCTGTCTAAGCATCATGACCTGCTGTGTCTCAGGTGGCAACTCGAGTCCCTTTATTGCAGTGTTTGGTTTCCCAAAAAGCACCTCCGGCTGCTTGTTTGCCCTTCAAGTAAAGAAGTAAAACATGGCCTTTCACTTTTACAACATGAAATTGTGGGAATAATGGAACAGAGGCGGAGGAGGATGTGGAGCGGTGACCCGCCTGTCAGGACGTCTAAACAAAGAGGGAGTGGAGGGTCAATCAGACAGACGCGACCTGATAAGCCTGGTCCAGGCCTCCGTTAGCCACTGTTTACACTGCAGACATACCACTGACCCACAGTCACTTCCTTCCATGTTGGTCTCAGAAATGGAGAGGGATGAAAGGGAGAAGGGATGTAAAAGGAGAGGATGATGTTGGGCTGGGACTCAGGAATACAATAAAGCACAAAAAGTCATCAACATTGTATATATTTCTTTGACTTACAAAACTACCTTTGCTAGGGTGAAAACTCGAAGAAAGAATGAAAGAAAGAATATCAAACAAACAAGATCGTGAAGGGAAAAAAAAGAGATAGAGAGAGAAGTACAAAAAAGGAAACAAAACGAGAGGAGAATCCAGCAGCAGCTGAGCGTCGGTTTCACTGGTGGGATCTGGAAAGGTGATGTAATTTAGAGAGAATGGTTGCGGTTGCCTGTACAGAGAGAGGTTTACTGGCCCCAGGCTGGCCGTCTAGAGGGCACACACATCTCTTTGCAGACACTGGGAAACACAGGGTCATAAAAATGAACGAGCTCATGTGTGGAGAACCTCATAAATTAGGCCAAATAGCTATGAAATAATACCCCAAAACATCCATATTAGAGAGAAATCTGTAAACATCTTTTATGTCACTTCGAGTAAGAACCTGGCAACCTCTTGACTTTATCAGCTTGATAATTCTTTTAAAGGGGGGTAATAGGGCAATACTATTCGGCTTTTCCTCTCCTCTCCTCTGCTCTCCCATGCTTTAGATTATGACTCCAGCAATTGAGTCTCCTCATTTTGTTTTAATGATTACCGCTGCGCACATAAACCGGCAAACATTCATCACTTAAGAAGACGTCTCACTTAAAAGGTATTTCCTCATATATGTTTTCTTCTCTCATCGTGGGGTGGGGGTCGAGGCAGGGGGGTTGAGGCTCCTCTCATCCCTGATAACATATTATCTATTGGCTTAAGACGTTGACAGGAAACAAATTCCCAGGGATGACAAAAGCCTGGAATGCGCTACAAGGAGGTTGTCTCCCACACTCCCTCAGAGAAAAACCCCCTCCCCAAGCTACCCCCCTGCATTCCCTCATCCCGTTCCCTCTGAAGGATGTTTTTGTTGGGTAATTGATGCAAAGGTGCTATTGATAAGAAAGAATGAAACATCAAACCACCTCACAGAGAAGTAGACAGGTTGGGAGGGGGGTGCGGCTGAATCAAAGGTCTTGAGAACACCACTAAAGGGAGGATTAATCAGTCTTTCTTCCCCATTTCTGTTCTCACGTTTTCTGTTTTGCTTCTCTCTAACCCCTCCTCCATCAGTGTCTTTTTCATCCCTGCAAGTGTGTGTGTGTGTGCATCCACAATTGTGTGTGTGTGTGTGTGTGCGTGTGTGTGTGAAGAACTCCAAGACCATGAAGAACTTTGGAATTTTCGAAAATGAGAGCACAAAGTCTGAAATTATAATGACGTGTTGCCGACGGTGTATTTCTTTGCCACAAATTAGATTATGTGACAACAGCCCAGATTTGACATCTTGTGTTCATCACATTAATGGTTACCTAATGGTTAAGATTAATGTGAGGTTTCAGCAGGCAATGGTTTGGTTAAGGTTAAGAAACTAAAACTTTGGGTGCATGGTTTAGGTTTATGATTGTGGTTAGAGTTTAAAAGCCTTTGGTCATGGTTAAATAAGAAAAACATACCACAATAACATTTTTGTGCCTACCTTGTGTCTGTTTCTAGTCATACCTTTGTTACATCACCTTTTTATGCATTCCCCCACTTTTGTTCTCATTTAATACAATTTCAGGAGATCTCTGCGGTTTGCTGGTGTGTGTTAATGATTGAGACAAAGAGAAAGGGGCAAATCACTTATACAGGAGGTTGAAAAAAACAAAAATCTTCAAACCGTTCCACCTGGACTTTTTAAGGCCTATGCTGGACAGACTTTGGCCTCTTTGTAGCAGACTGATGTCATAGGTCGAATTCCTCTGCAGAAGTAGGCCAGGGCCCTGTACGATAGCAGATTGCTGACTAATCATAGAGAACAAGCCAGCGAGGAGACAATGCTGAAGCTCAAAGGAGCTTTGTATTGACAGCAACTCACCAAGAGCCGCGATGCCACTGTGGCCCCAGCGACGGACGGTCCCTGTCCCAAGCGGGTAATGCTGTTTGAAGCAGTCTACGAGTGGCTTTATCATCTACTGTGTTTGACATAAAGGGAGTGTGTTTTTGCTACTCCTGCCGGAGCATGTACGCCTGTTTCTTATCTAGCCCTTGTATCTAAGAATCAGTTGGCCAGCTAAAGTCCAAGGTGGCCTCAGAAGCGAAGCCAGTATAGATTCTGTTTATTGTTCCGCTACTGAGCAGATCTCTCATTGTGACCTCTTAGAGAGTGGCGATGCTTTTCCATTGTGAGAGGGGGAGAAGAGAAAAACAACAACAACAAAAGGAAGGGGGTAGGGGACTGTCTGCTTATTGTGTGTATGTGTGTGTGTGTGTTGTGTGTGAGTGCATGTGTGTATGTGTGTGTTGCAGATGTGTTGTATAAGGCTGCAGTTTCCCAGAGGGGGATCTGGGCTTGCCTGCTCTTAGGGCTGGGCATGTTCCTCGAATACCGACCCTGGAATTCCACGGCCCGGGGTCAGAACTTTTATTTGCAATCCCACCTTACGCTATTCCCCAAAACAGACATATCACTGATCTCCTGCTGGCCAAAGGGAGGGAAATAGCTTCTGTAGCTGAAGTATGTACTCATATGCTAAGGCTGCTTAAAAAAGAATTTGCTGCCAGCAACAACTGCTCCGCCAATCATACACACTGATGCAGTGCTATCAGATAAAACAAGTCCTTTCATGCAAATTATGTTAAGGGTCAGTTTGTACAAAGAAATGTGGATTTTTCAGATTCTGTAGCATTGCCTAAAGGCTGAAAAGCCTCAGTGATGTGTGCTGCAAACTTCAGACCGAGGCTGGGAGTTGACTGTAAAAGCAGAAATTCTGCTGTGTTTGCACAGGCAAAATGTGAGGGTTATTACCTGAAAGAGCTGCATATGTAGCTTTGGCTGCAGGCTGGCCCACTGAACTTGTCCAAATTGTCTCACAGCATCATTTATTCAAATTTACCTAATACACCCTCTGCAGCTGCAACTGCAACAATTTGAGGTGAGAGGTTAACGTCCATGCCTCCTTACAGTTATATAACATTGAGTATAGTATGAATAAATATAATATTTAATCTTTATTTACATCTTGTTTTGAGGAACATAGCGGTTATATCTGCTTGCAAGGTCCTCCTGTATGCATGATATCCAACAAACAGACCTCAAATCGCATTGCAGCACCGTGTTCGAGTCTGAGTCTCTGAGATGTCAAACAATTCCAAATTTGATTTTATTTTGAGTACACTGTCAATCCAAAGTGTAGACCAAAGCACCAAAACTAAACATTGTCTCGTAGTCCCTCAGGCTGTTTGACCTGTTCAGCTGCTCAGCATGACATACTTCATCACTGATGTCTTGTTGTTGTACAGTTTCACTGCTGCATCTGGTGCGTTATATATCTTAAGTGCATGTGCTGTGAATCACTGTCAGATGAGAGGCAGTTGTAAATGTCAGCATTGGGGCGGCCAGCTGTACCGATGTCTGAGTCGGAACACTTTTTGGGAAGCACTGCAGAAGTGAAACTCCCAGTAAACTGTGCTGGGGGTCAGCCAGCTCAGCCCCAGCCATATGAGGACAGCTAAGAGTACATTGGGAAATGTACAGCCTCATATGGAAACTAACTTTGACAACGACAACATATAATGGCTTCTCATGGACCATGACCATCAAGAATCACCTTAACAAGGACCATGTAATGATGTTGGGACGACTTGGCTTCTAGGCTGTAAAAATGGTGTTTACTATATCATCTGGCACATAAGCTCAGTGTTGTTAAGGGAATTCAAAGAGTGTGTTTCAGCATATTCTATGGAAAAATATGCGTTGTATATATAACAGTTCTTGCCAAATGTGTCACCATGTATTAGGATCATATTTACAGCCACTTTATCTTGTGGGAAAAAATCTCTCTCTGTTATGAATTATATTTTATTCATTGTTCTGCCACAACGTTTATTCTCTCCTGAACTCTATACTGCATGTGAACTATATATCTCAATTACCTCAGAGTAAAACAATCATTTAATGATTATGTGTGAAAGAACTGGTAATTGGATGGGCGTTAAATGATATACGAGGAGGTAGAAAATAAGTTTATGCAAATCTGGATTCAAACAGCGGTACTTTCAGCAGCTAATATATATATGTTGCCTGAATATTGCAAAATTAAGCCCACACACAGTATATACAGTATATGGTGTTACTGCACACCACTGCACCACAGTGAGTACATTTTCAAAGGACATGCTGGCTCTCATTCCTCCTCTGAATAACATATTTTCACCACCAAACATATGAGGCCCTTTCCACAGAGGCAGCAGAGAAATGAGAAATACGATCTATCGGTTGATCGAGCCAAACAAATGTAGGGTAATCCGCTACAGTGTCAGCATCTGTCTCATGTGTTACTGTCAGTGATGTTATACTGACAATGTTGACAACCAAACCTCAAAAGCCATGCAGGGAAGACTTTCCATACCTCCTACTGTTTCCCAGGAATTTGTGTTTAAGGAAAGCAAACACACTCCGGCAAACACACACACACACTCACTCACATGCGCTGTAGCCTAATGAACATAGCAGAGCAGCAAGCCATTACACATACCTCATTCATTTCCCTGTACTGTTTTCGCTCATTGCACACGTACAGCTGCAGACACAGACAAAGGCAAACACACAAGCACCCACATGTGCATCCTCTCAGGCACGCTATCAAACACACACACATGCAGAACATCGCACATAGTCACTAAATCGCACAGGCCCGCTCAAACTTACGTACCGTCCCATTTTTTGTTTGTGACACTGTGTTAGCGGGAAGCCCGGCTGTGAGCTAACCCCACCATGTTTTTCTCGTCTCCTCTGTTATGTTTGGCACCTGTTGTGTGCTCAACATGTACACACACACACACACACACACACACACGCACACACACACACACACACACACACACACACACACACACTCATCGTTCACACACAGTCCCACACACTACATCTTTGCCATGTGCTATTAATAAATTTAAGAAATCAAAATTCTTTCCATTCCTCTCTTAAAGAGCAGGGCCAGAGTTTTCAGGCATAAGTCCTTTATCATTTCTGTCCATTCCTCAGGTCATATTTCATCCAACTTTTCCACTATTGGAATTTTGGCTATTTATAAGCTGCCACTGTATCTATAAAGCACATAAAACTTTTAGGGAAAACACTTTAAAATTTTCACAGATGCCATGCTGAAATGGAAGTGCCACTTTTTCTTGACATTTCTCGAGTGAACTGCTTGTAAAGAGGAAGACGAGGGAACAAAAACAAAGTGACCCCTGGGTGTTATGTTCCTCTAAAGTGTTGTTTTTGTGGGTCTTTGGGTCTTGTGGGGCTCAGTTTCACACGTAGACTGGACATAGTAAATGATAAAAAAAAAAAAAAAGTGTTATTGTGCTCTTTAATCTTCCTGTTTTTCTGCTGTTGCCCACCCCCCCTACCCTTCCCCCACTCAACAAAACCTCACACTGATGGAGGCTGAGCTGAGCTGGCAGACACATCATCCCTTATTATCGGACTGCTGGAAAGCCCAGGACCCCTGGACCCTCTGGACTCTCCCTGCAGGCGACACAGAGGAGCAGGTCATACAGCTGGAATGTGGACTGGGACAGGTGGAGGGGGAACATTTAGGTTAAAAAGGCCCTGTGGCGTCATCCCTGTCCCCTCAGTTTCCTTCAAGAGTGTCTGCTGGCAAACCTCCGACAACAACTCTGGATCCTGCGCCATGTTTTGTTTGGCCGCTGTGATTATTTTCATAGAAAGAACATCTTTATTGATAAAACTTTGTCTGTTGTGCGGGGATGTTTTGCTCACTTTTTGTTTGGTTTGCCAGTCCATGGCGAGAACTCTGTCTCCCTACTGACTTGTGAAAGATACATAATAGTAAGAATGATATCTTTGTTTTTGAAGAAAATAATGTTTGTTTTTAAAGAGGCAATTATTGGAACTAAAAAATGAAAGAAGAAAATAAAAAAAAAATACCACAGGATGTTCCCAGTTTCAGCTTTGAAATGATGTTTTGTGACACATATTTACCCCATTTTTCTTTTTGTCAGACAATAAAACCAGAGGGATTCTAAAAGCCTTCATGTTTTCTGCTCAGGCCATCTGAAACAGCCTGAAAAAAGAGTGAATCTAAGGCGAACCGGATATCTCAAATTGAAAACTCTATGATGAATGACTCTATGCTTAATTGTGTCTTTTCTCAGCCTACTTTTAGCCTTATTTTTGTAATATTATCTGTGTGTGTATCAGTTGTCTGACTCTCTACTGCTTTGTTTGCAACATTGTATGCCAACTTTGCCAGATCTCTCTCACAGCTTCATTGGATCCCCATCCCCAGAAAGATTAAGTAAAAAATTAAATAAATGTACCTCTTGGGAAATAATCCACCTATTCTCTCTCTCTCTCTCTCTCTCTCTCTCTCTCTCTCTCTGACTGTCTCTCAGTACAGTCACAGTGCAGCTGAGCAGCTGCCAGAGCAGATACAGGTGTTAAAAGAGTCCAGAGCTGCACAGATACAGTTTGTCACACACAGTAACTCACAGGTGTCTGGGAGCTGACCAGCTCTCATTGTTTATCAGACTGAGGAGGCTGCAGGTGGACTGACCTACAGAGCTAATAACTGACATTATTAATTAACCCACAGCACATCGCTGCAAGAGGGATATGTCTGAAACTATCAGCACAACCTTTTATTTTCACATTTTTAAAAATTAGTTTCAGCATGGGGGTCAAATAAAGACAAACTGTTATTTGCAGTGATTGCCTGGCAGTAATTGCTACTAGGCAGCAGTTGATTCACTGAGCACACGTGGGACAAACAGAAGGCTTGTAAGCATCAGTTTGTCTGGAGGAACATCTCCCTGTTCGACCTGGCCTCAGACAGCGAGCTAACTCTCGCTTTAATGATAATAATAAGGCTAACATGGTATAGCCTCTCTCCCTCCGAGCCCACAATTACTAGCCTGGAACACTGCGTACGCACACAGTCTGTCTGGGGACCAAGCCACTGGATAATTCTTGGTTACCTGTCGCAGCCACTTCTCACAAACACACTTAACATACAAAAAAAACTTTGACGGTTATGAACACACATGCACAGACATGCATTCAGGAACATGCACGCACTGCACGTATGAATTAGCCAAACATGAGCAGGAAGCCAAACGTGGATTTGCAGCTAATTTTCCTGCCCAAAAATGTCTAGTTAAGTTGAAACCACTGCTGTTACCTCATCTCAAGGGGTCATTGAAAACCCCAGAGGGTATATGCATTCAGTGAGTAACAGGAAATTACTGATGATGTTCTGTGATAATTAACAATAAAACAAAGGCAGTTTTGGGGTGTTTTTGTAGCTTTGTGTTGCTAGCACTATTACTCCCTTGTAATGCATAATAGAGACCGCTGACTGTGACTGCTAAAGCCCTGGCTCTCCCACATCCAGTGCTGACTGGGCTAGGAACTCTTTAGTTAAACGCCTATGTTGAAGTTAGTTTGGAGATGATTCTTCTTCTCTATAAGCACATGAATTAAACCCAAGTTTAAAACAAGACTGCTTTCCTTGGTTGACTGACATTTTGGAGACAATATGGTTTGCACACTTTGCTTGTTTTTGCTTAGGTTACCTGAACACAAGTAAGGACATACTGCATGCACAAGCACTCCACAGAGATCACTCTGAAGAGTCAGCGACTTATCTAATAATCACATGAGCTCGAGTACTTAGTACCACCAAAGGGCTGTAAATCCACATCATTATCGCACTTTATGTCACTTTTATAGCTCAGTAATAAGATGGCACTATCTTCTAATTTAGCATTATCTGGCTGAACATTAATCAGGTCCATCCTCATTGCGCACATCCCACTTATCTCAAACTATCTCTTTCCACAGCAGGTGGAAGTGAATTTTGTACTATTAGATAGAGCAGGTGTAAATATGTGAGGTCGCCGGTCGTGTGCCGTTAACCCTCAGTGCTCATGAATGAGCAATGTGGGCAGATTCAGGGAGGGCAGGCTGCACACAGAAGTATGAGCTACAATGCACATTAGAAACCAAAATCTAAAAAACATTATACATTATACATATTCTATATTTGTGATTTTAGTCACCAATGCTCAAAAAGGAGAAAAAAAACTATATAAAGATTAAGATTTCTTTTAAGACCATAGCTTGACTCTTGCAGCTGTACAATAAGTCCAAATTGTTCAACAACAAACAAATTAAACTAATTTACAAGAAGCTAATATCATTATAAATGGTACTTAAGTATGAAAATGATTTCACTAATAACTTTAGAATTGACAAAAGTGGTTAATAGGATGCGTGGATCTACAGCGCTTTATGCAGATGTTTCTAAAATGTTCCTTCCTGGTCTTCATATCTATACTGCTTATCAGCTTTGTTTTAAGTGGTACAATATAACAGCAGATAAAAGCTCTTCCACAGAAGTTGTTTACATTGAAAAGCTCACAGCCAAGGATGAACCCTGTTCCCTCTGTTCACTCTCTGTCACATTTATTCATTTTATTTGACCTGCAGGAAATTCCTTTTTTGATCCGTTAAGAGAAAAAAAACCCTCTTTTCCTAGAAAGCCCTGATTCTCGTAGAAGCAGAGTCATTCAACATAGTAATCCTACCTCCCATCACACACACAGAGTTTCTCATCCGTGTACTTGCTTGGAGGCTTTGAATTTGGTTACACCGGCCAGGACTGTCAAGAGCACGTCTAGCCCTTTTAGATGTCAGCTGGCCTTGGAGCATGGACTTTTCTTTGATCCGTCCTGTAATAAAGATCAGAATGATGAATGTTGGCCAGTCATAATATCATCTTTGCTATTCCATCATGTCATATTGCATCATTGTGCATATGTTCTCCACTGTGGCACAGTTTACTGGTCTCCCATAGGCAGACCATTAATTGCTTGGCGCCTCTCAAGAAAAAAACAGGAAAAAAGCAAACAAAGAAACAGTTTTGTTAATAGCCTGCTGCTGTTGGCTGCTGATTTGGCCCAAGTAGTAATGCCAATTCTTTTGGAACACACACAAACATCATACTGCCACCCATCATTAGCAGGGGCTCCATGAACACAAATGTGTTTGCTTGAGTCTATATTTGAATGTGTGTAAATGTATATGCATGTGTGCTTTCATGTGTGTTTGTGTATGCCTGACTGTTTGTTTATGTTTGTATACATGTGAGTATATTGTATATGCGGGTTTTCACACACTAGTGTGCCAGACTGGTGGCACTGTCATTATATTTAAGGGCACACACACATACACACACTCACACACATATACATAGTCTTTCAGTTGTGGCATTTTTGGACAACTTCCCATCTGCATTACTGAAGCATGAGAATGAAATTGACAGTCTTGGGCTGAAGGATGGCACAGCAGACACAAACAACTGCTGCCAGCTTCCATGGCAAGTCTCAACGGACAATGGTTTGGGGCAGCCAAATGGCACGGTTGCAATGTCCTTCTCGAGCAATTTCCTCACAAATATTTGCACTCCTCTGTCATGTTTTTGTCTGAATGTGTGTGTGTGTGTGTGTGTGTGTGTGTGTGTGTGTGTGTGTCTGCATGTGGTGGTGCGTGGGTTATGACAATATCTGAAATGTCTGTCATTCTTAGAAAATGTGAAATTATGAGGGAATTGTATTAATTTGTGTAACTGTATTATGAGCCAGGAGATTCTGCTCACTATGCTAGTTTCTGAATCCTGCAGAAATGTTTTACAACACAGAAAACACAAGTTGCAGAAAAACAAGAAGAAGAAAGTTCAAGGGGAGGAAGAGAAAGAGAGCAATAGAAGGAAAGAACTCTGTAACCCCTGGGCCCTGGCGAGGGCCAAAGAAATGGAGCTTATCTTGTTTATATGGGGAAGATAAGTAGAATGCTCATCTGGCCGGAGAGAGAGAGGAACCTCCACCATAGCTGTGTGCTAACACTGTTCATTGGAGACTGGAGACTGGAGACCGGAGCCTGTTTATGTGTGTGTGAGCATGACAGCTGGACACACACGCTGGCACTCGCTCAACTGTTGCACAAAAGTCCAACTCAACACTTGTCATTCAAAAGCGCATAATAACATCCACAGGGATCTTTGTATGGTTTATAAAAATGGAAAAACACACAGACAGAAGTCAGCAGAAGTGGTTTTCTCCCACATGGCTGTTATGTTTTCTTCTAAATCAATCAAGTATTCTAATTTTTTATCGTTTCAGAGTAAGCAACTTCAAAAAATAAAACTCTTGTTGTGGATGGAATTTTGCCAGCTGAATTTACCGTTGTCAGTCGAGAGATTTTAGTTGAACTGACGGCTCTTCCAGAGCTGCTCGTGTTGTTTATCTCTACCTGAACAGAAATAATATTGTCAGCCACTCCAACAGAGAGTCATCCAACAGAGTTATTTGAAGTGACGGATAGGTATGGATCATGGCCTGCCTTGTAATTAAGAGAGATTGCTATTTTCCCCACAGAATGGGCTCTCCTATCCTGATCTGTAATTATATGTTGTTCAAACATAGAGGGGAGTGTCCCTGGTTATTGTGCAGCCTGCTTTACCACCACAACAAGTGCCAGCATCACTGATTGTCTGCCGTTGGTTTGAAAGTTTCAATTCTTTTCAGTTTTTCATTAACAATACAGGGTGTGAGTACGCAGCAGATTTGTTTATCTGCCACAGTTTTGCGCCCTTCACTGTCTTGCCTCTAATGTGTCTAATGGATTATGGCAGGAAAGCAGTGCTGTGTGTGTGTGTGTGTGTGTGTGTGTGTGTGTGTGTGTGTGTATGTGTGTGTGTTGTGTGTAGTCCCAGGTAGTGCCCCGGTGACCTCCACATAGTGACACTAACGTGCAACAATGATGAATGCCCTGATAGAGTGAAGTAAGGACACACCTGGATAATGTTAAAGTTAAAAACTCCGAAACCTTAAACGTTACAAGATGCTGACCTCCTTGTTTAATTAAGTGCAGCGTTCTGCTTTTAAACATTTACTGCCACCCACTTCACTCTTCCTGCAACACCTCCAATTAAATTTAGCCTTTAACAAATCCATGAATATTTCAGAAATGCCAAATGAGATAAAGGTCACCTGTGTTGGAAAATGTATAGGTTTTGTGGGAGGATGTTTTAATTTTTATTTTGGAAGAAAAAGTGGACTCTTAAAACGGAGTGGCCACAGAGTGTAACATTTGACCCCTGTGAATAAGTATAGCCCAGGCGGTCTGTGCACCACACACAGAGTATATTTCAGTGTAAAGCTGTGACCCCCTTGTTTTCCAGTAAGAGGAAAATGTCATGCAATGACCCAGTGACCACACTAGAAACCACTTCCCCCTTTGTTATGATTTTGTATGGCTTAACCACCTCATTTCCCTTCTTCTTGTCCTCCAGAATACAGTCTACCCCACACATCTTGTCACATCCACTGCTGTTTCTGCCATCTCTGACAGACACCAAAAGCCTCAAAATTACAAAACTTTACCAATGTGGCATCCAAAGTGCTCCGTGTTTAGTGTGTGAGTGGGCTGTATGGATCCTTCTTATGCTTGTTAGGACCAACGCTGATTGTGCAGTTTGTTTTTTTGTCACATCCTCACACCGTTGAATTCAGATCTTGGATTTTAAACATCATTAACAGTGATTGTGTAATCACAACCAACATGAATAAGCATAGATTTAAACATGAAGAAAATTCAATACTACTACGACACTCTTCTCCACACTTAGTACTTACTTAGTACAAAAATCCATTAAACTTCCACTTCATTGTTAATATGTCAGAACCTACGGTTACATAATTAAGCCTCCTCGCAGCTCCTGGTTGATTAGGAATCAACAATTAGATAGTTTTGTGGGGCGCTGAAGAAACACAATCCCCTCTTTATACTCTGGCTCTGCTGCAACCACCTCAGAGCCCTTGCAAGGTTGTAGATTGAATTATTTTTTACATTATGAAAGTAAGCTCTTTGGGAGACATTAGCCAAATGATTATGTTTCAGTGTAATTAATAAGAGAGAGAGAGATAGAGAGAGAGAGAGAGAGAGAGAGAGAGAGAGAGAGAGAGAGAGAGAGAGAGCAGCGGATGGTCAAGCCCATAAACACCACAAACAGAGGAGTTATGACTATTTCAGGGGGCCAGCACAGTTTGTCCTGGCCATAGAGGTTCTGTGGTATGACCCCCTTTCCCCCTGATTCTCCCTCTCTCTGTCTCTTTCTTTCAATCACATTCCCCTCTCTCCATCCCTCTTTTCAGTCCACAGCAATTAGAGAGGCAAAGTGGGAAAAGAGGAATGTGTGAGCACGCTTTGTGAGGATTGGGAGAAAGAGAGAGGGAGTACAAGAGAGAAAATGAGAGATAAAGAGAGAGGGAGAGATGAGAGAGACACAGAGGAGGGGAGGAGAAGAAAGGAGAGAAGGCCTGTCTTAATTGGCCTGTGTGGCCACGCTGGGCTGTGATGGTCTTGGCTTGCCAAACCCTGTGCCTCAATAGTTGGCCTGGCCTTACATGCATCCCGTGCATCCGGCCAACCACAACTAACTGTAGTATGCTCTTTGGCAGTTTCCAATGTCAGGCCTGGGAGAGTTGTGCCACCCACATCTACACTCCTCTCTACAGTTCAGGAGGCCTCTCTGGTGGGGATGGATGCGAAGGTTTGGGTTTATGGTTTATTTGGCTCCACCAGTTTAGGTTGGGGTGGCATTTCTGTGCTCTCTCTATTGTTTACTTATTTAGGATAATGTTATAGTGATTTTAAGCCTAGGCTCCACATTTAGATGCAGATGTAAATTTAAATTGGACAAGTTAAAAATGCACCTACCCAAATTACACACATACCTTAGACACAAGAAAAATACTTCTCAGCACTTCACATTGTTCAGTTCTAACTCCACAGATACGGCTTGGCTGCGGTATGAGCTTCAATGATCTTGACAAGATCTAACCAACATAACCATCAAACTCAACAATCGGGAAAACAAGTATGTCTTGGCGCACTGTGGCCCGGTTTGGCTTGTTTTGGTTGACTGATGCTCTGCCAGACGCTGCCCCGTCAGGCACAGCGGTGACGTGACGAGCCCTGAGGACCAGAGAGTCCCTGATCTCATTACCAAGCTCTAGAGAGTCATACTATGTATAAACACCTGCAGGGAACAGGCTCAGTCCCCGAGCGGCTGCTGGAGAACACACACACATACACCTGCCAGTCGGTTTTTAAAAAACGTCAGTGAGAGTAAAGTGAGAATTGAGAATGACACTTCACTAAACACTGCGCTAATAATGCATTTATCAACAAAGCGAATGGGTGCTCGCTGTTTGCAAGCAACATTCAGTATGCACACGATTGTGTGTGAACTTAGCCATTCTTCAGAAATGAATAAAAATATAGTAAAGGAGAGTTTTTCCATATTTCTGTGGGGTATGGACTCCGAAGTAGGGCAATAAGGTTTCATGAGACAGGCAAAGGTGATTTAATTGAGCGATTTATGACCATGAAACACAGAACACGAGCTCCTTTACGATAGCTAACGAAAGTCTCTCCACTTTCCCAGAAGCAACTCATGTGCATCTCATCACTGTAAGCCAGAAGTTTGCACTACAGCCAAAGAAAAAGAGATTTCTCCCTCTCCTGCTTGTAAACTCTTTGATGCCAACCTAAAACAGAACTGAGAGCTACAGTAAACTCTGCTGCACCAAGATAACCCCAGTGCCCAAAACTGTTCCATTCTGGGAACAAAGATACTAAACAGTAAATCTGCCCGGTAACAGACATCCCATGGGTGGGTATGTGCATGCATGTCAACAATGAAAGGTCGTGCCATTTTCAGAATATGCATGTGATAATTTGAGACATGACGGTTACTAAACTTAGCCACTGAAGTGGAGCTTGCTCCAGTAGTTAGCAAGCCACTGGAGGATGGAGGGATGGATGTACGGATGGGTGTGTCAGAGGCAGTGAGAACAGGTCAGGTTTAGTGTGGCATGCAGCAGAGGAAGGACAGAGGAGTTGTGGCCAGCCTGCTTGCCACTCTGTGAGTGCTGATTTCCACTTTAGCAACACTGTTCCCAATCACAGAGCAGGAGACAGACGGACAGACAGACATAGACAGACATAGACAGACATGGACTCAGGCAGAGATGGAGAGAAAAGAGAGGGAAAGAAGGGGGAGGGTGGGTGAGAGGGAACAGAGAGGGTGCTAAAAGCAACTGGAGATTCTTTGCAAGGCCTTAAGATGTAATAAATCATTTACAGGGTACATAACGTTTAATTGATATAAAAAGATTTCAAAAATGGACCTCGAGCTCGACACGCACCGAAAAGCGTAAACACACATCCAGGACGGGCAGATACACTGAACAAAGCAGTAAGTATTTTAGACATTGTATGTTTGATAAAATGTTTTTTTATTGATATTAAAAATGAAAGTACATGAATTGTGCATTTCGGACGTTCTAGCGTGCAGAGGTTAAATCAATAAAATACACACAGGCTGAGTGAGCTACTGACACAGAAAAAGTTGCCATTGCTCGGCAAAGATATCTCTTCATATTCAGCGAAAAGAAGTGGTTGTCTTTCACGCCATTCATAAGAACACTAGAGTAGCCTGTTTGAACATTACAATAGTGAATGAATGCAGTCCTAGCAGGAAAATATAGAATAAAATAGAAAATATAATAATAATATTATTATTAACAATAATAATATAATAATAATTGCACTGCCTGCTTTGTTGCACAACTGAAGTAGAATATAATTAGAGACAGGACACAGCCTTGATAATTGAGATCTCTCTGACAGAAAGAAGATATAAAGTATTGGCTTGACTCTTCACCACAGCAGGGCGAGTATACATTAAGTCTCCATTTCATGGATGATGCATGACACAATAGAGGAGGAAACTATAATGTGGCACAGAATTACTTTGTTTCTGACATGGGCTTCAGTGGTTTGTCACAGAGAGCTGTATCATTGTGGCCAGGTATGGGTAACAACCTCAGCTGCCCTTCCACAACAAGATTATCACTTACACTCAGCAAGCTACTCCACTTCTCCCCTCGGAGAGCATAGATTGTTTTTTCCTGAGTGCTTCAGAAATGGTTCAGCGTGATAGCCCTTCATCAAATGCATAATGGATGGATGATTGGAAGATTGTTGAGGGGTGAACGGCAGGCTAACAGCCCTGCTCACCCCATTCCTCACCATGCAAATACAGATACATACTGTTGATGCATAAGATCAGGGGCATTGTCTTCTACAAACAGAGAAGAAAGGACAGACAGACAGACAGACAGACAGACAGACAGATAGATAGATAGATAGATAGATAGATAGATAGATAGATAGATAGATAGATAGATAGATAGATAGATAGATAGATAGATAGATAGATAGATAGATAGATAGAGACCAGTGAGGTGGTGATATGCACTCTCCTTGATGGACAATGACCTTGAAGTGACCTTTGATGGTTACTAGCATCATAGCAGCATCATTACCTTCAATTAAGGCATCGACACAATGACTCGTGCACGTCACATGTTAGCTAAACCCTATATCCATAACTGACCAGACAATTTGTGGCCTCATGACCCAAACCAACACGCGACAACATCAGTGGCACTGGCACATAGGCAAGATGCTCCTTCGAAGACCATAGGACATCATGCACAATTACAAAGACATGATTTAATGAAGGACTGATCATTCCCCTGCCATCAATACTAAAGTGGCTTCAAAACATAGTGGGTTTGAGTACAATCAATGTTGAACAGTTATTTTTTTCCAATAATAAAGTCACTCATTGATGCTTTCCTTTTCACAGATAACCCTGACAGGCTTCTGGAAATCCATGCAGACCAACGTATTCAGAGTATGTGCCTATTTCTGTGACATAACATGCCTAAGCAATCCAGGCTATGCTGCTGTTAAAATATTAATTTAAAAGTAACTATGGCAAACAAAAAAAGGAAAAATAAGACATTATTTTTGGTACAAAGCATCTACAAAAAAGCCTTACAACTCCAATTGGAAAACAGAGATCATACAAAATAAAACCGTCAGTTGAGCATCAGTGCTACGTATATTATTTGGACCAATTTTTCAAATATATTTTATAACAAAATAAATAATGCCTTTATACAGTGCCCTTATTTGTATTTCAACAAACAAACAAAAAAGCTTGGCGGCTCATTACGCAAGATACAGCTCAGACTAAAGGAAAATAACACAACGTCCCTGGAAACTAATTATATATCTATATTTATATATATATATATATATAGATGTATATATATATATTCAAGTATTTGTCTTCAGGCAAAAGCATGTGAATACTACTGATATACAATAAAAATAAAATGTTAGTTGACATTATTGCTGTTTTTTTCCCTTTGAATTGAAATTTTGTGCCTTTCTTTAGAACTGTAAAATAACATCATAACAATAACCATGGAAACAAAAAAAAAGCCTAACTTGGAAAAACAGGAATGTCACGGTACCAGAAACTGACGGGGTTTTCCTTTTTTTTTCATTGAAACATTGATATGAAAAGAAAACAGAAAAAAAGACAAAATAAAATATAATCATCGTTATCCCACTTGCTCTTTGTCCATGCCATGTTACTTCCTGTCAGAGCAGTCTGCAAAGCCATGGCAAACAGGAAGTACTGTCCCAGAACTGTAGTACTGTCCAATCCAGGCGGTCCACGGTGTCCCATATGTGTCCCCACACTGCTCCCCGTGTCTGGCAGCCTGGACAAGAGGAACAGGGACTGGGTCTCAGGTCCCCCTTGCCGCTTACGCTGGCAAGCTAGTGATGAGCAGCCGCTAGCACTCGCTGTGAGTCTAGATGCCAACACAGCCCATATCTTCTCTCAGTGACACTTCCCCCTTGACATTGCCACTGCCAGGAGCTCCCCCATATCCTTTATTTTCCTTTTTTTAAAAAGTCACACTTTCCTTAAAACGGAAAGTTTTAATATTCATTCAAAGAAAAAAAACGTGCTTTTCAACCTCTTCTTTGAGTCCATTCCCAAAGCTAGCACCATGACATTTTTTTAAGCTACACGTTCATTGTTCATAAAAAAATAGTGCCATTTTTTTCTTTACTTTGACGTAATCCGTGGCAATGTGCAATTTTGCAGACTTTTCTGCTTTTTGTTTGTGATCAAAAGGTGCTGGAACAGGAATCTAATTTTACAAAATAATTCCTTACAGTGTGGAAGTCCCTTTATAGGTAGAGGTGCAAACTAATAAGAAAAAGAACTAACAGAGATTTTCTTTTTGCCTCAGGAAAAATGATGTGGAATGGATTCTTTCATGCAAGCTGCTCTTCACTTTCAGTTGTCTTCCACAAGGACAAAAAAACATTCCGCTGGGTGTCCTCTTGACACTTGCAAACCACAGATCTCTTTCATCTTCTTTTCTCCTTTCCCGTTTCTCTTTTGCTTAAGGATCCACCTGAATTGCATTCAGCCGAATTGTTAACTTTTTGTTCATCATTTGTGTTTGTGCCTTTTGTGTCAGTGACTGAAAGAGAGAGGGAGCGAAAGAGTTCAGACAGGAAGAATGTGAAGGCATGTTTGTGTGCCGGAGGAGGATGGGTCGGTGGGGTTGAGGGGGCAATAGAAAAGGGCCAGGGGGTCAAGAAGTAGTGGATGAGAGCAGGGGGAGGAATTGGTGGGCTCGGACAGGGCAGGGGAGGTCAAAGAGGACTGCCACAGAAATGACGTCAGAGACAAAGCTATAATCCTTTTTTTCTCCCTCCAAACTCTTGTCTGTGCAAAGGGCTGGCAGTGGGCTCATTTGTGGTTGACATAGTTGTCCGTGGCGAGCAAGACAGGAGGCAGTTTGCTGGGCAGGCTGATCAGGGGCCTATGGAAGATTGCTTGCTCCTGGGCTTTGATCGTCTCCGCCTGCCTCTGAAACTTTTTGGCCCTCAGGATGGCGGGGACACCCCTCCGGAGCCGTTGGGCCGCCTTCCTCTGCCACACCTCGTATTTGGAATACTTCACGGTCACATGCTGCTTCCTTGGGACTTCCTATTGTGGCGTACAGGAGAAAATAGAGGAAAAAGGGAAAAGAGGGAGTCAGTTCATTAGAAGTGATAAGATACTGTGCAAGTGCTTATTACAATGGAGGAAAGCCTTGTTTATTTTGTGAAAACTTTCAGTCATTGTTGGGCCAGTCAAATGGAAATCAAATGTCATTCTTATAGCGCTTAGCGTCATAACAGGCTCGCCTCGCCTCCGACTTGCCCTTGTTTTGGTTTCCTTGACTGAGAGAAGCTGTCAACAAGTGCTCAGTTCAGCCTCTTTAACATAATGTCAATAGGAAGGGCGGTCACTCGCCTCATATACATATGAGGAGCACGTCGTCGTTCACCCAACGACCCGCTGAACTGACTAACCTCCACGGACCGAATGAAACGACGCATACGCGCATTGTCATTTCAAAACCTCTATTCTTGTACAGCAAACTCTTCTAAACAGCATTAGGTGTTTTGCTAAGCACCAGGGATTGGGACAAAGTGGGTGTGGTAGCAGTGAAGCTAGAATTAATGCATGAGTAGCCAGTGCTCCATTTAAATGGCTTGTTTTGGTCCTGCCACTTGAGGAGTGTTTATCCCCCTTCATTCACTCCAGGCCTGCTCAATAGCCTAAGAACAGCTGGCCCTCAGAGCAGGCTGTACCCATCAACTCTCCTTGCCCAGACAAACTAGGGACATGTCCCAACTAATTCCCTTGCAGCCTCTCTTTTTTTTTGCATTTCAGACAAACATTATTTTCCTCCAGACATTTGCAGCATCTACTTAATTATTTTGTTTACATCACTTGCAAATCCCATGCCACTAATACTGATTTTCTAACAAATCACAGCAGCATCTTGTCTAAAGGAAGGTTAAAAGGATTTTTGAGAGGTCTATAGAAAGCGGTCACAGCTCAGTCTTGTGACCGCTGTGAAAAGACCTGCAATGCTTTGACAGTTGCCTGAATGTTTGTGACATATTCCAGAGAAGCTCTTCTGGCCAGGTCAGGTGTTTTTGACCACACGGATCAAAATGCATGCCAGTTTTGGAGAGCTTGCTGTTCCGTGACTAATAATCACACACTCAGAACACAATGTTTTGTTACGGACCAGCAGTCTCCACCATCTCTCAGACTCTCTCTCTCGCTCTCTCACACACACACACACACACACACGCACGCACATACACACACACTCTGTCTCAGTATGACTTTGCCTTTTCCTGAATATTATGTGCTGTGACTTGATGTTTTTCCACGATGGTCAGCACTTTACATGGAAGGTAACTGCTTACCAATGACCATTTAACAAGATAAACTCGTCTTTGCGTGGGTTTCAGTCTGAGCTCAGTGTCAGGGACATAGGGGTGAGGCTCATAGGTGAATGGAGGCGTAGGAGATATGAGAGACAGATAGAGAATTAGCAGTGTTTCCCATACTGGTTTGTTGTTGTTGTTGGTGAGATGTACCTGTTTTAGTGCGGGCATCACGGGTATGACCTGTAGAGAGGTGGCCGACACGTCCCTTTCGGACTTGGCGGGTTTGGCACAGTACTGCTCCAGCAGGTTGAGGTCACAGCTACGGAAACAACACTCCTCTACAATCCCACGGTTCTGGGGGCGCCTGTTGTTTCCCCTGCTGGTTGGCCTACCTGAGGAGGAACACAACAGGCAATGAAGAAAGGTCTGTGAGGAGGGTGAGGTTAAAGCCTGAGAACACAACACTGGCATCAGTAATTAATCTGGGTTGTTTTTGCAGGATTACTTCAGCAATCATAGCAGTCCACGGAACAAAGAGGATAAAAGAAAATCTATGACCAACTGCAACAAATCTTTTTGTTTGTAGAGGATAATCTGATTAGGGCTATCTGGAAGTCCTTTAATGAGTGAATACACAAGTAAACACTCTATGCTGTCGACACTTAAAAGAGAGTGATGGAGACTGACTAGCTAAGCTCTCTCAGACAGACCTTTGGGTGAGCAAATACATAAAATGGAAACTCTTCTGTGACCTTGTCCTTTGTCAAGTCAGCAGAGATAAAGAGGATGAGGAGGGAGAGAGGAGGAGTGGCAAAGAGGTAGAGAAAAAACAGGAGAAATGGGATCAGTGGATAGAGAGTGAGAGAGAGAGAGAGAGGGTGTGAGGGTCAAAACAGAGGGAAAGAATGCAAAACAAAAGATGAGGAGAGTAAAGAAGAGAGACAGAGAGAGAGAGAGAAAGGTATAGAAGAATAAGGTGGAGGGGTGGAGGGTTTGCATGTTGCATGGGGGAACACTATCCGCGACCGATAAAGGCATTGTTTGAAGCCCTGCGCCCAACAGAGTGTTGCAGAAATCTCACGAGAGGGGAGGCAAGATTTGATTGCAGAAAGAGGAACATGAGAGAGAAAGCGAGGTTGATCCAAGAGAGGAGGAGGGGGGCAGAGGTGGGGGAGAAAGAAGACATGGAGGAGGAGGAGGAGGAGGAGGACGAGGAGGAGGGAGCACATCTATGTTGGCCTAAATTGGATAATGATCTTTCTGATTGGAAAGAAGCTTCTGTGGCAAGCACCACACAAAGAAAGTGTCTGTCAAAAGGTGAAAAGCAGTAGGTGGCACACGGCTAATCTGAGTTTTCTCTGCTGCAGAGACTTAATATCTGAAGAAGGTGAACTTATGTGTGTCGCAAACACTGCAGTCTGTGCAAACACAAGCTTATCCATTTGAGGATTAACAGCCACCATTAATGCTTTACAGCTATTCCCATCATCACCACAATGGAAGCAATGATCAGAATTGATGTTAATGATCCGTTGTCTTAACCTGACATCAAAAACACAAAAACACCCCCCCCCCCCCTTCTTCTTCCGACTCATCAGTGTGGTCGCCTGGCCTGGGAACACTGGTGCTGAGGTGACTGGTATGCCTCTTGGGGTGCTATTACTTTACTGGTAAACAAGCGGCCCATTGTGTCTCGCCGAATCGTGTGTGCCTTCACAGCTCGTCGGTCCTTTCATATGCAATGAGAGGTATGGGCTGTAGGCAGAGGCGCACACTCAGCAGAGAGCGGCCTGGACGAGGTCTTGGGACACACAGCTGGCTATAATCTCTCTCTCTTAGTTAGTGTGTGTGAGTGCGTGAGAAAAAGAAAAACACGCATACCGCTCAGCCACAGACAGCACAGATAGTCTCAGCTATCCAAACAGATGTGTTGCGAATGAACAACAGAGGGATGTAAAAAAAAAAAAAAGCCAGACAACATTTACGCAGCTCCATTGTGACAACTTGTAATGGGTTTGTGAACCTACTGAAATAGAAGCCTCTGTCTTCGCAGACGAACTGCAGCGCATCCACCAGCTCTCCCCCACACAGCGTCTCTGCCGAGGCTATTTCCACAACATAGAGCGTCAGGGCCAGTGCAAACAGCAGCACACGACTGGATGAAGACATCTTCTTGACCTGCACATGAAAAAACAACAAAAAAAAACACACATTGAAGAATGAAGCATCTGGTCAACAAATGCAAACACACATTTCAGAAGTGATGACACGAATAGAAATCTTTTGAAAAAAAAAAGAAAAGAAAAAAATCCCAGATGACAGCCAGATGTTGCCTTTCATTGTGATATATATATTATCCAGTCTTTAACGCATTCACTTGTAAAAGATGTGCGACTTCAAGTGCTGTCTCATGTGTTGATGTATTGACCTACTAACTTAGAAAAAGCCTATTGCGTGAGACAAATGATGGAAACAATCGCACCCCGCCTCCTCCCCCCTCTGCTCCTCTCCCTGTCTGTCTCCCGCACACTCCCGGGTTGTTATCAGCCGCTGTCACCGTGTCGCACCTGAGAGAGTGCTTATTCTGGAGGAAAAAAAAGTAGACAGTATCTCTGCCTTTCACGCTCTTACACAACTCTCCAGAAGTTGCAAGACCGGCTGCTCGATAGTTAACTATCTGAAAAGCCAGACTCAGCATATATTTTCCCCTTGCTCACCCTGTGATGAGCTCACTGACCCTCAGACCTACCGCCCCCTATCTGCCGACAAAAAGACCAGCTGTTTGCTGTCCGAGTCCAGAGAACGGCGCACTCATCCAGACGAGAGAAGAAACAAAAAAAACTCTTTTTCTCCTATATCCTATCAGGTAACCTGTTGCACAAATGCTTCAGAGCTTCAGCTGCTCTTGGTGTCGTGAATGCATCTTGAACTTTCTCTAGTGCATGCAAATTAAGAGATGTCCGGTTAGTTCTTATTGCACACACACACACACACATACACACGCACACACAGACAAAAAAAGATGCGATCAATGCATCTGCTCAGCCCGAAGCGGGTTTCTCACTCACAAAGCAAACAAAACCCCGCTCAAACCCCGCCAGATGTCTTTCAATACCCGCACAGCACAACCGGAGAGTATAAAACTATTTGTTCCCTCTGGTTACCTTCATTCTGGTGCTCTCCGTTCTCCGGCAGGTGTGGCAAAGTGAGTGGTGTCCGTTTCTTTGCTGGGTCTCCATGTCAGATGGCAGTAGTCAAAAACGTTGGGGGGTATTATTTGGTTGGACAGATTGCAGGTGAGTTAGTTTCCCAGTTGGTGCGGCTATAGAGATGATGTGTGAGAGGCTGTCCCAACGACCAGGCGACAGGCAAAAGTTCTCAGGGACAAGTATTATATACTAAAACACGCCCCTTACATCCACACCCCACCCCTCGCTCCTCCTCTCTTCACGGCTGGTAAAAAAAAAAATGGTCCTGAGACGTTTTATGGAAAAGTGCTTAAAGGGAGAAAAAGCAGAAAAAAATAGGCATTTTCCACGTTTACGCATTGTAACCTACAATCACAATGTTTACACACAGGACGCAGACTGAACAAGAATAGACGTAATTCCTCAGACTCCAAGAAAAATGTCAAAGTCTCCGCCCTGCTGTAATTAAGATTAACATTCAGAGTGGAAGCAGCGTGGCCAAGGTCTTTCCTCTGACTCAGGTGGAGATGTAGTCACTGGGGTCAAATGTGTTTGACAGGGAGGAGGTTGATTACTGAGGTTCTCCTACCTGAAGGGAGGATTAACTGGGGCTGATACAGGAGGAGGATGCAGCAGCAGATGCAGTGACTGACTGCTGCAGAAATATTAAGAGTCAAATGATGAAGACGGAGGAGGTGATGAAGATAAATTATGACATTTGGTTGCTCACAATTTAAACATTAACATTAACAATAAAACTAATCATTACATCACTTACTCACACATACTGAACTCTGTCCTGTTAAAAGGTCCTGCAGAAAAACCTCATCCAGATGTTGCACAGGCAGCCTTACTGTAGACAAAAGGGGCTCAAAAATGTGATTTTACACATAATTTTTTTTTTTTGTCTGTATGAAACTGTATGAGGGTGTCCTTATATAAGTGTGGCTACAGTTACAGTTGGATCTTCAGGCTCAGACTGACACCTAGTGGTCCGGATGGTGAACCTCCGTTTGTTTGTCTCGAAGATTTCAGCAGGTTGAAAGGCCAAGTACCTGATTCACTGCCTAATACCTGACCACCAGGAGCTATGCCCGGACAAACCCCGAAAGGTTTGTCCTTTCAAAATAAATTTAACATAGTTTCATTGCTTTAGCAGTTATTTAAGCGTAGTTCTTTTCTTTATTGTCCCTTAATGACATATAAAGTGGATCCATGTGGTGAAGGTGCACTTGTACCATTAATTTAAGTGTTTATTCATTTAAATGGTGGTCATGCAACACTGTTTATTCAATGATAATAAATACTATCTTTGATGGTTGTATGTCTAAGATGTTCTCCATATGTTTCTGCAGATGTTTATTTTGACATTTAAATATTTATTGGCTTGTTTTTGATATCTAAAAATGTTGTAAAATAGCCAAAATCACGAGGAGAGCTTTAAGATGATTGATGCCTTTCATAATAATTCAGTAAGAGTCTGATGTAATTTTAAGATCAGGCAGGTAACGCTGCTGGACTGCCCCCTCTTGTGGCAGACAAGTGTAAACTATTATGCACCCAAGCGTCATTAAAGCATCATTGTGTAACTTTTCTATCATGAAATAACACATTTTAAATCATTTTGATACACTGACTTGTAATCAGGTGAATGGTGGCTATGTTATTCCCATTCTGCAGCCCGTTCGTCTGTTCTTGCACTGAGTAACTTTGTGCTCCAGGTACGATCAATCACAAGAAGTACAAAACACTTTATGTCACACTACCAACTATTTCACTGATTTTGGTGAAACTGGATCATAGTTTATGGAGAAAATGTTTTCTGGTTTCCCTCTGATGCTGCTCTGCATCAACTTATTTGATTGGACAGTAAACTGCTAAGAACTATAGCTGCTGTTAGTTCAGTTTATTAGCTAGAGCACTGGGGTAGTGTTAGTGTTTGTACCACAGGTGTTTTGGACCACTGGGAAGAGAAGGTTTACAGGCTTGGGCTGTGTTGTGCCAGAACTGGAGCTGTACAAGCAGGCAATGTAACTGGACTCAGTGGCCTCTATGGGCATAGTGACAGACAAATAGACCAAAGGGGATGCTGATGGAGGAATCTAAGGATTGAAAATGAGAGAGTGACCGAGCAAGAAGCTGCTAGACAAGCATAAATCTGGGACTGACTTTTAGTCGCAGGCGAAAGCTTCATGAAATAAAAGGCTGAAAGACAGACACCACTGACACCAAGCTGGCCTTCTTGCTTTTGGACTAGTAAGTAATATTAGCTGTCTGCTATGTCTTGTGTTGTATATAATCAGAACAAATACACGTGTACAGCTGTCTGTATTTACGACAGTGGTATTACACTCTGAAACTGGGGGCGCTAAAAGAACTAAGTTATGTAAATATGACAGCAAAGTGTTAACTTGTGATTCTTTATTATTTGACAGATTCTTTTTACTTAAGCAGTATTCAACAGTACATCATTACATGGAAAGTATGTTTTTAATTATTTATTTCATTATGCATTTACACTGCAAGACAAAAACTGCATAAAACCAAATAAATCATTAAATTTAGAGGTGATACTCAAATACTGAACTCACATATCCTGAAAATAAAGCCTTCAACACAACAGAGATAATATTTTTTTCCTAAATAAAATAAATCTGATTTAAATATACACCTTTTATCTTTATTATACCATTATGTTTCTTTGATTTTAAATACTCATTTAGTTTTCTTTTAATACATTCATTATCACAGTTCCCTTTGATTTTGGTTCAGATTTTGACATATTTCTCAGACAACACATTTCGCTTGAGCATGAGTGACCCAGTCGGTAAAACCCCATCATTTTTTCACTAAACAGAACCAAACCCCGGCGGCGTTAAACATCTTTGGAAACTTCACCTGCACTGCTTATTGAGGTTTTAATTGGTTGCAACCTTGTTGGCCAACCAGCCATCGTCAAACAAGCAACAACTCATCAGAAACAGCATCATACTGGAGGTACAGCACAGGTACAGCAAGATGAACACATTGGTTTTGTCACAAGTTGCAGAGCGCAGCGGAGAGGAAGCAAACAACAGCAGGGTGGTCACAGACTGGGATATCATCATGACAAAACACTGAGGGCATCTGTCAGCATCTTTAGCTCATCCTTCACACCCTCCAGGCCTCCTTGGATCTTCAGCGGGTTGTCCAACACCTCCACGCTGCTAGTGTACGGATCAAACCTCACAGAGAAGGGACGCTTGATACCGGCCACGAACTCCCTTGTCAAAGACATAAAGAGGCCAGAAAACAGACAAAAAGTAAGATCTAAAGAACTCAAAGGTGAGGTCGGCTTTGAGCTCATCATGAATGTATTTGTTACAGCTGCCCTGTCTGAGAATCGTAAACTCAAATATTTCACTTGGCCAGAGGAAACTTCCCTTTAATTGTCTAGAAAAAGTTCCCCCAGTTGTAGCTTGGCCTGTTGTTCATGCATAAACACACTTAGCAGAGACTGCTTGTTTCAGCTCCACAATAAAGATCTTCATAATGAACTCTATTTCATATTTACTACGCCTTTACAAACATTCCCATGCTGATATTTTCTCATCCAGTGTGGCATGGATGTCATGTGCTGTATTCTACTAGAGACCAAATACTGTCAAAACACTCACTAAAGCTACTTGTTTTGCAGGGCAACATTTGATCCGCTTGCCAAATAAAACTCCAGCGTTTTGCCTTGGTAAGAAAGACTACATTAGTAACAGCTGTCTTCTGGCTGCTATGGCTGACCTACAAAAGTTTGTGGCCTCAGGGATTGGCTGGCTGTTCTCTGACCTTGTCCTTACATAACCCCTCTCTTCTCTCTGTATTTTCCTTCTTCTCTCTGCCTCTGTATGTTCTGCTGTATTTTGCATGTGTGGTTCAGTACCTAAATTTCTCCTTGGCATCTGAAAAACTCTCAGAAATGAAGTAGACAGGCTGGTACGTCTGGTCTTGATAGGGCTGCGCTGCCGCGGACTCTGGATCAAACTCCCTTGTCTCTGGTTCGTCAGACAGTGAGTGCTGGGTCAAAAGTTAAAAGAGAGAAAGATGGAGGATTAGCTGACAGCACAGTTGGCTGTGATTGTTACATTTCAATCAGGGAACGTTTAAAACATTTAGCAGAGAGCTGAGAAAACATACTGGAACCCACCACAAGCTCTCCATAAGAAGAAAGCAGTCCAGCGCCGTAAGCTTTCACCTCACCGTTCTGTTTACATAAGCCATACTCAACGGTGAACCAGTATAACTGATGGGAAAAACATAACAAGATTGACTGAGACACTAAGGTGGACAATCGATTCATAATTTACTGTACATTTCACATTTGAGATATGGGACTGTACAAAAAAGATCAGGAAGGGAGGTGGGGCCAGAAGGGGGAGGGTTATGTATTTTTTTCTTTTGGCTCAAGGGATCTTTAGGTTTTTAGCTTTGTCTTCCCCAATATTTAGATTTTGTATAAAAAAAACCTTGGGTCTTTTAGCCCCAAAACAAACACTGAATGGTTAAATCAAAGTATCCTGTGCAGAAAATGCAACAATCAAGTCTCTAAATCGCTTATTTTACACTTTTGAGTAGGACAGAGTAACAGTAGTAGATGTTTTTCTCTTTTAAGGGTGCACCCTTTTACACAAGCCAACGAAAATAAAGCAGAGTAGGAATGCTCCCTCACATGAGTTATGTTTTTCATAATAAAAAAATAGGGTTCAGAGAACATACTAATAATCCCAGGGAATCAGAGAGTATTGTTGGAGTTGGTGTTACTTACTGTGGACAGTTTCTCAATATCTTCATCCGAAGCCCCAAGTGATGCCAGACCAAGGTTCTGCAAAACAAAAACAAAACATGATAGCACAGCATGCCCAATAATTATCTATAAGTCTGCTAGATGCTCTCACCTGTGAAAACTGGGCAAAAGTGCGGTCGGCCAGCATGGGGACATGACCCAAGAGCTCATGGACACAGTCACTAAAGAGAAAAAGAAAGAAAATTCAGCTGGGACCACTTTTGATCCAAATTGAAAAACCCTGCACAGATACATTTAACTAAATACAGATTTTTTAATCAGAATTCAATCTGGTTGGATTACGAAACAATGATTACACAGAGAAAAAAACAACTCTGTGCCCAGTGTGAAACAAGAGAAGTGAAGACAGAAATCTATTTTCTTACAGGCTGCCCATAAAACTCATTTTCTTCCCCTCAAGAAGTGAATGGCTGACTGTAAACTATAGGATAGCTTTTTGAATGAAATTTTATGTTTTGCTATAAATGGATTTTTGTTTCACTCAACATTATAGCTGAGACACATAAATGTTGATGGCAATGGCCAAAAAGCCAAAAGGATTTGGTGTGAGGAGAAAAGCAAGAGGAATCACAGTCATACTCACGGCTCTGGGGAGTGTGTAGGGGAGGAGGAGTGTCGGATGTACTGGGTGCACTGAAACACCCGGAATGCCAAACTGGCCAGGAAATCTCTGGCTGATAGCAGACCTGCCACTGGACGCAAAATGAACCCTGTACGCTCTGTGAGTGTTGAGGAGGTGGGAGATAAAGAGAAGCCTGGATTGATGCGCAGTGTACTCAATAAACATTTGCTCCACTGTGAGTGTTTCTTATCCTGTCTTTACCTTTAAGGAAGCGTGACACATCCTCCAACTGGGGAATGTTGTCTGGGCTGTACCCACAATACCTTTCCAGCAGGCGGAAGGCCTCGAGGTGTTCATTGCAGGCATGGGTGACGTACAGTTCCCTCAGAGTTGAGTAGACTTCTCTCCTTATTGGGGATATAAATGTATTATAATTCAGATTTCTTGTGTTCTTCTCAAGGATAAAAAGATGGAAAACCCTAATTGAAGTGTTGTAACACTAAGCAAGTCCAAAAATCCACTCTTAAATTGGGTCTATTTATTTAAATTGTGCGCTGCACTGTAATTTTTTATTCTCTATTTAATTTTATTTGTTTTGAAACTCATTCATATCTGTCTTTTTCTGCCTTGTGCTTTTATATTGTGTCTAAATGCCTTTTTAAGTCTTAAAGCACCTTGGCTTGCATTGACTAATCATTTGAAAAGCAGTGTTACCTGGTATTTGATGGAGTCATAAATCTTTTCTTTTCTCTTGGCTCAAACAGTCCAAGCGAAATTAATGATACAAGTGAAAAATCCACTGACTTGTAAAGTATTCCTCTCAAATCATTTGTTGCCAGCGCTCTGATATTTTTTGTGCTCAGACAAGCTTAAGCTGCCACGTCTTTGATAGCGCCGTCCATCTGTAACTAATTTACCAAATAAAAGACAAATCACATCCAACTGTCTGAGAGAGGAGATGAAACGGGCTCAGTAGGTGGTGAATAGACACAACGATGTTCTAATATTGAAACAGCGGGATGGTCAAACAATTTGTGTTCAGTATAAATTTTATGTTTCAGCCTTAACATGCACACATATATATATATCAGTATTTAAAGCCCTTACCATGTGCCAATCTCCTCCTCTGTATATTCCACTCTGGGAATCGACTCTCCACTGAGGACGAACATATGCACAGATGTATCAGGAATAATCAAGTATTAGTTGTATTTTTTTTATGGATGTCTCTGGTGTATTCAGGAAAAAGACTGTATCTCACTGTCTGTATCTGAAGGCGATGTCTCCAATCATTTTCCTCCTCTGTCTGTAAGCAGGGTCTGTGTAGCCCTGTCCAAATCAAATATATCAAACACTGATCACATTGTCTGTGTCATGACATATTGGTGGAACAACATAAGCAGCTTAGTAAGAAGAACTGTTTCTCATCATGCACGCTACTGGCAAAAGTCATTACTTACAGGATGGTCTTGATCCAAGTCTGGATCAAATTTTGTGACCAGATGATGACATTTGTCCAAATCTGCTATTTTCTTTGGGAACCAATGAACTAGAGCAGAAAATGAAACAGTTCAGTTCAGTGCTGTTTGCTTCAACATTGATTCTATTTCAAATTTATTTTATAAAAACAGCGACAGGCTGTTACATTTGACTTCTTTGGTGGTTTTAACATCCTCCGCGTTCCTTTTGATGGAGCTAATCAGAGTACTGACGTCTGAGAGGTGCACCTCACAGCGAACAAAGTACTCCAGGCCCCCCAGGCTGTCCTTGAGCTTCCGGCACGGTCGTGTCTCCAAATGGTGAATCTTAGATTCAAATGTCTGAAATACATTCAACACACTGAAATGTAACTCCTGTATCACATTAAAGCATGACAAAGGTTCTGGATGACGTTCACAAAGGCGTGCCCATATGAAATGTGTTAGAAAATGTGTGGGAGTGCCTCTAACATATTTTTTAGCCACATGAAAAGGGAAAAATAAGAAAGAAAATGTTTGTGTTACAGTAATACATACAACAGTAGTCCAGAAATATTTAACATAAAATTTTAAATTGAGTTGAAGATTACATTTTTCAATTTAGCCATATTTATTACGAATATACAAATATAATTACTGCCCTCAAAAAAAAAAAGATTTATAATGCACATAAATATATAAGCTATATTAATTAAGCACGACTTATAACTTAAAGTCTTTATATGGAGTGCTTTAGTAGAAAGTGGTTCACCCCCCAACCCACTCTTTGCCCAAATTTCACTTCAAATGCACAAATTTTAATTATTTATGACCGAACAAGAATTAATGTAATACCTCAAAAACTTTGAGTGTCCGCGACAGAGCAGGTGTCTTGGAGCTTCTTAAAGTGAAGAAGATGTTGAGCAGGGCTTTTCCGTCATCCTCCTCAAACACTATCTGTTCACTGGCCTCTGCAGCCTCTGCCGCTGCAGCGGCGGCTTCCCTCTCCTTGCGCGCATCCTCGATCAAGCTTTGACGCCTACCGACGAATCTTGGAGACTGTTTTAAAAGAGAAATCAAAGTAATTCTCACTGTAGATGTTTTTTTAAACCACTGCCAGAGCGCATAGACACAACAACAGAGCGGGGAATCTGGTGGGAGTTTTCTTACTTTTGGGATATCTCTGTGGGAGCGCTTTGCATCTCCAAATACGCATCATAACAACAATCAAAGCAGGCAAGGTAAACCTACAATATAGCTAATACTGAGTAGCCGCCACAGCATACATTTAAGATGATATAGAGGCTTATTGCTAGTTGCTTTTCAAAATGCGGATATGATCTAATGCGCATCATGCGTAATGTGTCACCATGCCATGTGTACAACCGTTTCTATGGATCCTCTGAACATAATTCAGAAATATCACTGGGAGCACAATTTCTGATTGTCGATAATAATCGAATTTAACAAAATAAATAAGTAAATAAATAACATTTTGGCTGATGTAAACTTACCGTGATGGAGTCAGACCTCTCCAGCTCGGATGCTGCTCTGCGGATGCTCTTTGTGGAGGACGTGGAGCTGCTTGAAAGGGGCATCTTTAGGCACAGAAGTCTTTGTTTGCAGGTCAAAGTGTGACTGAAGTGACAGTGTAGTCGTGGCGCTCCCTGGACCTTTACGGCTGTGCGTCCAGAGCCTTTCTGTTTTGTTTTTTTTTTCTCCAGCAGGTTCCCTCTTTTTATTGGGTCATTTGTTTGCTGTTTCTGACGTCAAACACGCTAATCCTGCTGTAATCAATCAATGCGCACAATCTATTAGACATCCCAACTTGAAGTCTGTATACAGTATATACGACCTTTGCCCATATACACAGAGCATTTTCCCAATGTTTGGAACATTTTAAGTGGTCTTTAAAATATACAACAATTTCAAGTTATTTAGTTGTTGTTGTTTTTGTTTTGTTTTTATAGAAAATGAAATGAAGGGGAACCTGCACATTTGTTTTGATGGTTTTTAGTATCTGTTTAAAACAACAGATGTAATTATCTTTTTTCATGTTTATTTGATTAACATTTACAGAAGTTTGTATTAAGGTGAAGTTGTAGCTGGATACACTGTAGTCATCTTTAGACAATCAAAGCTTTGACCTCAGGGCTTTACATAAAGGTTAGACCAGAGAAAAGTCAACTGTGGAAAATTAAGTCACTTTATCTGCTCAATCGAATCTCCACAGCTCTTCACAAATTAGATTTGATTGTTAAACACACACACACACACACACACACACACACACACACACACAAACACAACAACACGTTGTTTTCCCGTTTAGGCTACTCTGTCCGTTCCCTACCTAAGCAACAACCACATCAAATGAATTTGTACCGCTTTTGGCTGAGGACTTTGGTGGGTAACATGATTTTAAAGTGATGTACGGTGCCCACAGGTGAGCAGAGGTTAAATGATTATTCGTGGACCTCTGGCCACATGCTGCCACAACAGCAACCTTGCATGGGTGCAGAAAAGGCAAATGGGCCCCAGTGTGACTCTTTCCCCAACCCTGAATGCACAGGCTGAAAATGCTAAAGAGCACTAATGTGGCCCCGGGCACAGACAACGGCGGTTTCGTCCTTTACTGGGGGACGACAGACGCAGTATGATTACAGAAAGATAAAACAAACAGACAATACCACCTTTCCACCATGTTTAATCCTATTTTCTGCATGGAAACAGAGTAAATTGGTAGATCTGTAGAAATGAAGCGTTGTTTTTTTCTTTATCTTTACCCCTTTTTAAAAAGTGGTATAACATAAAACACTGAGCAACTTGACATTTATTCAGAGAACAATTATCAGTTTTATGGTTTGATTCATCCATGTCTTCCAAACAATTTTTTACTTTTTTGAAGCAATAAAATGTCTCCTTGTGTTGATGTAGATGATAAGAAAAAAAATAGATTAAATTTAAAAATACATCTGTGACTAAAAGATAACATCAGTTTGTTGAGTCCAGGAAAATAGGGGAAAAAAACAAAAAAACAGCTGTATTCCAAACCACAAGAGACTTAATGATTGTGCAGGTTTATTGAAGTTCAACCAGATTTTGTGTGTCTGAGGAAGAGCAGCAGACCTACAGGCTGAATCCGTATCAAGATAAACTGATATCACTCCTTCTCCTCCCTCCAAATGTCTGTTTTCCTGTGTCAGCCCACTTTATCAAGACCACAGCCTGTTACTGGTCATTTGAAATCACCCAGAGAGAAAGCTTTCCCGATCTTCCCCGCCCTTCACTTTGATTACTATCCATGCCAAAGAAAGTGTGGCTCAGACATACAGTGTAGTATGTTCAACCCTTAATCATAAAGGCAGGGGTGGAAGAAATATTCAAATCTTTTACTTAAAGGTCCAATGTGTAAGATTTAGGAGCCTATATGACAGAAATGGAATAGAATATTCATAAATATGTTTTCATTAGTGTATAATCACCTGGGAATAAGAATTGTTATTTTTGTTATCTTAAAATTAGCCTTTTATATGTCATGCGGGAGCGGACCTTTAAGTAAAATAACCCATAAAACAGTGAAGTGCATTATGAGTGTGTATAAGTAAAAGTATATAAAGTATCAAAAGTAAAAGTACCCATTCTTGGGTTCTGAAACCGCAACTGAACACTTTTTGTAACGGGTCACAGACTGAAAAGATTAAGAACTACTGGTTAAACCTTTAACAATATGTTATAAAATATTATTTTGATGTAATATAACTAGCTTCAGCTGTCAAATAAATGGATGGAGTAAAAGCTATGACATCCACCCATCCATCCATTTTCCACAACCGCTTATCCTTATCAGGGTCACAGGGTGCTGAAGCCGATCCCAGCTAACATTGGGTGAGAGGCAGGGTACACCCCAGACAAGTCAGAAGTGCAACATTTAGCTCTGAAATGTAATGGGGTAGAATATAAATACTAATAAATTCTATACTAATAAATACTAATGAATGTACTAATATATGTACCAAAACTCTACTTAAAATCAGTATTTGAGTAAATTTATTTTAAGTTGATAAAACTTCCAGAATAATGCATGGATCAGAAGGTTTTTGACCTCTCATATTGTTATGATACTTTTGTGTTATGATGCATGTGACACAAGTTTTATGTTCTGTGTAGAGGTATGTGGGTAGACTGAATCAGTTTGTCAGGCACACATTAGGTACAAACATTGGCAGAGGGCCAAGACACACTGTTAAAAATTTCTGTAGATTTTATGGTGAAAAACCGTCAAACCTTGACAGTAAAAGACCGTAAAATATGGCATGAAATATGACTGTGTTTTATTGTATACAGTAAAACACTGTTATATTTCTTTATTTATACGTCATTTTAAGGGAATTTTTACAGAATAAAGTATTTTATATTAGAGACTGTCAATTGTACAGTAAAACACTGTAATATCTCATACCGAAACCTTTATTTATACAGCATTCATGTGGAATTTTCATGTCAGTTATATGGCAAAGCAATGTTGGATATGGATGCCAATGCCAACTTAAATCCTTTTACTGTAATATTAACAAAAAGTTATACCGTATTTATCACATTACAATTCTGGCAACCACAGCTGCTAGTTTTTTACCGTAAAAATATTTTTTATAGTCATATTTTATGGCAAAACCTTAACACAATATAAGATGGAATATATTATTCATAACTATGTTTTCATTAGTGTATGATCACCTGAAAATAGAAGATCTGTTTTTGTTACCTTACAATGAGAATTTTATATCTACAGATGCCTCTTCACACAGAGTCTACTATGTTGAACCATTATGTTTCTATAGTAGCTCAGAATGGACAAACTATCTTGTGGCAGAGCCTTTCATGTTTTTTATGACCACCACAGTTTCTCCTTCACAGGAAAGAGAGGGTGAGGTGAGGCTGTTGCAATAATGCCACTAAATCCTACACACCAGCCCCAAAGGGACATGAGGGAGATTAGAAAACTGTGTGTGTAGATTATCTTTGTAAATTATCTGATTTTAAGGTTTAGCAGATCAGGACATGCACCCTCTCCTACTTGACTCTCGCTGTGGTGTACAGTAGCTCAGTTGCAGAGGGGTTACAAAGTCCTTTCTGGTCATATGCAGTCAGGCTGACTCATCGCCACCACTGCGTCGACCCCCATCATTGTTCATACCAGGTATCGAGGCTACCTTTTGTTAGAAATGTTGCACTTGAAGAGGCGATATCTCTCTACCATTCATCCCTCTGTGTTTATCCAATTCCATCTTCTTTTCTGGAAGTGTCGAACGTGTCCACAAATGACATCAGGCTGATAATTATTACAATTATGTATTGATTCAGCAGCAGCATTGTGGCATTGTGAGTGTCAGCTTTTCCCTACATAATTGTGGGACTTCAGACGGGCTAATTGCAGCAAATGCGACCAGCTGGGCTATTATTCATCAAGCTCCACATTTCTTTTCTCTCTCTAGCTGCTGAACAATGCTGGTCACCTTTGTGGGGGTCATTAGACTCATCCAGTTGATGAAGAGAAGAGGAAACACAAAATAAATGTCCTATTAATGGCAGTAATGTTGGGTAAACAGCCTCAAAATGAGTATATCAGCTTGTAGTGCAAGGTACATGACTAATATGCCGTCACGAACTTGTGGGTGTGTGTGAACACTGTATGTCTATTACATATGCATTAAAATGCATCATGATGTATCTGCCTGGATGTTGAAAGTGAATGCTCTTACATGTCAGATATTCTCCACACAGCAACCTGCATACATCTGTCGCAAGAGGTTTGTTTGGATGATATTTGATATCTAAACCTTACTGGAGAAATGAAACTCAGAGAGGGGAATTTATGACAAGCCACAAAACATAATCTGTGGCTTGCCATAGACACAAAAACATTTAACG
The DNA here is from genome assembly GCA_946959425.1 of Argyrosomus regius. Classification (NCBI taxonomy): domain Eukaryota; kingdom Metazoa; phylum Chordata; class Actinopteri; family Sciaenidae; genus Argyrosomus; species Argyrosomus regius. The sequence continues at coordinate 18,496,597 of OX336886.1, forward strand.
TCTATCTTTGTGGTATAACAAACGTGTTGAATCCATTCCCATTCTCATAAAACATCTGCCAAACTAATTTTTTTGTCTTCTCTGGTTTTGCTGATGCATTACTTTGTTTCTTGGCCCATCATGACTACCTGTTGATCAGTGGATTATTGTGAAAGCATTGGCAGGAATGTATAGTGCGCCGCCCACACATGCACAAACTAGGCACAGACTTCAAAAAAGATGACTCTATAGCGTTACTAGGAGTCGAAGACTCAAAATTGGACCTTTAAATGTTGTACTTCACTAAATGAAGAATAGAAAGAAAACACTGAAGCAGATGCTTCCATCCATACGAGACATGAAGGATGGATGGTGTTCTTGGAGAACTAGGAAAACAAATATCACTGAAGTTCACTGAGGTTTGTGGCTTTCCACACATTAAACTATTTATGTTGTGTTTTTCTTTTAATTTACCACCCATCTGCGTTTGTAAAACCAAAAAGACATTTATGATCGAAAGAGCATCATGTGATCAGATGTGAACTCCAAATCAAGTTTGATGTTTCTGCCATCTTTATCCCACGTAAGTCTTTCTCTCTCCCTCATTCTCTTTTTAACAGAGCATCTGTGACTGGCGATGACTGTGATTGTTTTTGCATGTGTCAAAATACAGCTGCCAAGTGGAATGACTAATCACACAGAGTGCTCCTTCAATGCCTCTGTCTACATGTATAATTTGACAGCGGTGGTATAAAGTGTTTGCGGGGTGGGCGAGTGGTTGAGGGACTGATGCTCAATGGTCCATGTCGACTGCCGTCATCACGCTGGTGCCATGGCGGCCGGTAACTATAGCTGTGGCTGTGACACGACTGCACACATTACCAACATTACCAGCAGACTACTGTGACCTCGTCATGGTTCAGTCACTAGGACCCAAAGTAGAGTCTCTAAATCAATCCAGTTTTAATCATCAAGGTTTGGGTGTGTGTATCTTTGCATGCAAACGTACAAACCTTCACACAATGTGCAAATGTAATTTAATGTAATCTGAAGCTGATTAAAGATTTCTATATCGAGGACAGCGACTAAAATAATCCACCTGAGAAAAACAAATTATTGCCGATGTGTTGCATGTTGGCCATTTAGAAAAGGAACTGCAGCATATGCTGATAAAGAAACAAGGGTGTTTAAAATAAAATACAAAGACAGTTGAGACATCAAATTTAAAATTTAAAAGCTCATTACAAGCTCAGTAATGGGAAAGCAGTGGGTTTAACTTTTTAGGCAACTGGTTGATGCTTTCCTATCGTATATTATCAGTGCTTCAGGCTACATGTGTTGCGCTTTCTTGTGCTCTTTGCTTCTCGAGCAGCCTGTGCTTTTCTAAATGTCATATCTGATAAGTCTGATTGTGGTCCGGATGCATCCACATATCTGCTGTGTGTGTCATGTAGGATATGCCCAGCAGGATACAAATTTACATCAGGATTCACTCAACAATGATTTACATCAATTACTTTAAGTGGTCTGAGAGCTCACTTGTCACAAATACCACAAATATGTTTACTTCTGGTTTATTGGCTACAAGAAATGATGAAAATAAACAGATTTAATGTCAGGATCTATTCAAATATGAAACTATTTGTTTTTGTGTTTACTTTAACTCAGCACTTCTCATCTGTGACCTCTCTGAGTGTCCCCAAATATAAACCTGCCTGTAGATAAATAGTCTAAGCACCATGTTAAAGTCTTATCCAACCATTGGCCCTGTGCCGGGGTCACAGAAGCAGCATAATGACGTTGTAACATCGGCCATTACCCCTCCAGCAGTAGCGCACAGCTCTATGGCTGGAGAGACCCCTGATTAGATTTACCTTTCCTTAATGGGCCCCTGTCATCCAACAGCCTGGAGGGCCATGACGAAAATCAAGGAGCTGGAGCCTCAGATAAACCCCACCTGTAGTGTTACTACAGCTTGTTCTGCCAGTCATACTGTCAACTGTATTCTAATTCTTTACAACATCTACATGTGTGCAAAAACTGACAACTGTTCATTACAATCATGAGAGATAGTTGTCTGATCTGCTCATGATTCAAATAGACAAGGTGACATTGTGTTGTCAACACATTGTCAAAGACCCATTTTTCACCACTTATGTCAGCTCAAAGTGTACGGCTATGTGCAAGGAAGAATTTTACACTTTACACACAATAAACAACTCGAAGTCCATTTGATCTTTTTTCTGTGCTTTTTAAAAAGTACAAAGGTTTGCTTTAAAGAACGTCATATTTGTCTTATTTATTGTTTATTTTGTCAAATAATTTCCAAGGTCAAGAATATACATCATAATAACCCTAACCCTAACACTTTACACATGTTTTTTAACCCTGGTGTGACCTAATCAACACAAAGCCCAAGACTGGTTGAAAATGTCAGGCTTACTTCAACATGTTTAACCAATAAAAAAAATTGACATTAGGGCCAAATATAGGAGAAAAGTCAGTAACAGAAAAAAGTCAGTTTATCCACAGTCTGTTGTGCTCACTGATAGCTCCAAATTGGGTATTGCTTCACGCACTGTGTTATACCTGAATCATGACTGGTCTGGTCTGTCCTCACAGCAGGCAGCTCTTAGAAAGCACAAACCCAACTGTCTTTAGACCGAGGCACCAAGAGCAGATCTTGGACTGCCCACGGGACAAAATGTCTCAAATTTATGAAAGTAATCTGAAAACATGCGTCTGTCATGATGCAGAACATTTGCTTAACGTTCAGTATACAATTGTAAATGAAGCCTATTCAGTTTTACATTTTCTCTGGCATTTGATTTCATGTTTTTTATTGCAAGAGTACAAAGCCTGTAAAGTGTGCATAAGTTAGGGACAGCCACATTTCTAATGCTACTATAAAATATCCCCAATAACATTCAGGTTACTATTTGTTTTGGAGGCAGTGAGACAAATAATTTCACTAACCCCCCACAATCACTAAAGCTGTTGTAATATGCAGCATATAATACTTGAATACGTGAATGCGTGCATCTGAAGTGGGTAAGCTGCAGGGTAGAGAAGCATTTCAATTTATGGATAATTATCTTGTTCATACAAGATAACAACTTGTGCACACAACATACAGATCTTGTTACCACAAGATAAAAAAAAAAAAGTGTCATCTTTCGTAGCTTCAGGGGCTTTGTTAAAAGAGTGAACCACCACTGCTGCATAAATTTAACAGGAAGGCCTAATTTAAAGCACATGCGACTGAACGACTCCTACTATGCTGCTGTAGTTAAGCATGGACACAAAACACAATTGAACAAACTTCCTTTTCTTTGAAAAAATAACTGACTAATTCCATTAATAATGAGGAAAGTAAATGTGTCCTTGAGAGAAAATCCTTAACTGTCAGAATTTGAACAAACTCTGTTTTGTTGGCAAAATTTTGATGCTTAAATTACAGGGGAAATAAAACAGACACGAGTCATTTACATCTTTGTCAACACACAAAATCCATCATTGTGTTTATGTGTGTGTGTGTGTGTGTGTGTGTGTGTGTGTGTGTGTGTGTGATAAAAGGTGTTATGGATTGTTTTTGTTGGTGGCTAAAAGGTTTAGCTGTCCTTGCAGGATCAGAATAATGGAGACAGCAGAGGACAACAAGTAGAAAAAAACAAACAAATAAGATGCCATGATTGAAATTGCCTATCGGTGCAGATGAAAGTAAATTGCACTCAAATCGTGTAAAGCGTGAGCAGAGAACTCAGCCTGCCATAAGTTGGATCGATGGCTTTGCTGAATTTGTTACGCACGCCGGGCCTTTTGACGCAGTCACCTCAGAGGAGATGTAGTAGTTCCGCTTGCCATTTTTCATCCCTTACCCTCCACCCAAGACCTCCTCCTGTGAATAATGACTGCAGCTGTGTCAATGTGGCTGCTAGCTGTGTGTGCGTTTGTTTGTGTGTCTTATTTTGATGGCTTTTTACAGTTGGTGTGTATGTGTGTGTCTGTCTGATTATGGTGTACAGATAGGCCATTACCCATGCGTTAGGGGGAGAGGGGCTTAATGGACGACAGAGGATGCAGAGGCAGGATGGCTCATAAACACTGCCCTGTCCCCCCGGCCATATCAATACTGCCATCTGGGAGTTTGGCCACTTCATTCACAAAACCAATACCCTAGTGGATGAGATGGGCCAATGTAGACGCTGTTGCTACGTGCTCAATCAGCAGTAAAAAAAAAAAAAAAAAAAAAAAAAAGACCAGGGCTATCATGACATCCACTTTCAGGAGGTTGTCAATTCTTTTCTTCTTTTTTGTGTGTGTGTGTGTGTGTGTTTTTGTGAAAGTGACACAAACGAGTAACAAGGACACAAAAAAGAAAGAGAACAATAAATTGCAACAAAGGCAATGACTAGACCAGCTTGAGTCCAGACCACTCTTATACCAGATCAAGACCAATATAGGCAACAAAATGTTTACTTTTCTTTTAAAAGGTAAAGAATATTGATTAGAGAAATGCTAAACATATCTTAGCAGTATACCATACATTTCCACATTCAACAAATCAGTGCTGACAAATTGATGAATCAATGTATGATAACATGAAGATAATTACCTGTAAAGGTTCAATCATTCATTTATTTATTTTTTTACCCACTTATTTCTATTCATGGCCACGGGGGGCTGTAGCCAAGCATGTATGTGGCAAAAGATAAAGAGACATCTTTCTCATCACGTCAACTGATTTTGAGTCTCTCTTCTAATTGGTGTGTTTTTTGTGGGAAAAGGGGTGAGCATTGATAAAATATATTATTTCTATTATTGTTTTTAGATACACCACTAAAGTATCTCTGATAGAGACTGAGAGAAAGACATGTCACAGTTTAAACTCATTACAAAGAAGAAATCAAGACACAATTCAAAAACTGGATAAAAAAAAACGTCGCAAGAAACCTTTCATTGGAAAAACAGGGAGAAAAATGAAGTTGGGCAACAGGGAGGGGAACCGTTTCCAAGAAGGACAGACATACAGACGTTCAAAACATATAATAAGGCACAGAAGAATGTAAGCTAGACAAGACAGCTTGTTGCTGTGTACTGTAGCACAGTTGCTAAATTAGAAAGAGAAAGAAAGACAGAGAGAGCAGACTCTTAGTGACAGATAACATCCATTTGACCCATATAGGTTTGGGTCAGAGAGGAAGCATGTTTGCCTTTGGGCTACACTTATTACATCATCAAGGCAGAGGAAGCTGTGAACTCTGTTGTGATGTTTTCTTCAATTCCTCCAGCCTCCAAAGAGCAATGTATGATATGGATCTGTGAATTTCACTTTTTAAGATCTGCTCTCTGGTGCTTCTTCTTTAATTCACACATATGATATCTGTTGTATATACAGTGCTTGAAAGTTGCTATCAGCCAATTTGACACTAGTGCGATAAGAGTTTATCTCTTGCACAAAGAAATGTGTGTACATGCAGCTGGGCATGGCCCTTTGACTAGACAAGTGGAGATGCACCAGCCTACATAACATTTGAACAGCCAGGTGTGTACCTCTGCCCACTCAGTGGGGCATTCTACAAAAGACTGAGAGGGGGTGTAATCTGGGGTGTTGCTGACAGACTGAAGCTGTAAACTACAGCTTTGTATGAGAGCCACAGGTGCTACTATTGTCTTAGCCATATCACTTCAACAAAGACTTCCACGGAGGGTCGCAAAACTATCAAAGGCTTTCAAATGACTGAATTTAAAGTAATTTTGTTCTTTGATTTATTGGAAGCAACTCAAAGATCCACATTACTCTGAGGTGACGGTGCACAGTGTGCTCCACTCTACAGTTAGCCAGAGTTTCCTACATTCCTGCATTTTCTGTACACTTGTTGTTTCTAGATCCATGACTCCCAAATGCTACACAATCACATTTGATTTCTTCTGTTAGTTCAGACCCTGCTGGCAAATGTCACGCTGTGACAGGCACAAAGCCTGGTCACCACAATCGTACCCTGAGGGGCTCCGGTGCTGTCACTTCCTCTCAAGTGTGTACACTACGCAGTGGAAGATTTTAGTGTTTTTTACACAGTGAGCTATTTCTGAAAACAGCACATCTCAAACTTCATGGTAGATCAGTAGAATATATGAAGAGATGATCACTACTGACTTAGTCTGAAGACAAGTTTGCTGCATGTGATGTGAAAAGGCTGTGGATTTTCTAACATGAGACATAATTTCTCATGACAAGAGAAGAGAAGCTGTCTGCTCGTTTGTGGCTGCTGACAGAAAATGACTCAAAGCTATGACCACTTCCCACTTTGAAACCTCTCTATCACACAAATTTAAAATCTCCCTCAATGTCAAAACACTGACGTTATTTGATAAAGCAGGTAAATGATAGCTTTTGTCCTATATTGCGTCATTCATGTGAAGGCCAACTACCAGCACTTGTTGGTGCTTTTTCTCAATTATGGCTTTTATGGCTCCGATGATTATGTGTTATCTCAGAGCACAGAAAAGCTATTTTCTCATGTTAGAATAAAATGTAAACAAAAATGTAGCATTTAATCAGCAGGAGCTTTACATTCATACAGCAACTCTCATTCCCAGCTAGTTGCTAGTGGGATTGTGTTGTATAGGAGAATATCTTGATTTAGCTTTAAAGAGATTTGAGCTTTACTCATTTCAATTACCAATTTGTTCCTGGTTTACAGTATATTTTTGAATGCAAAATTTGATTTACATATAATTACATATAATTTGATTTGCTGTCAAGGTTTGGCAAATATGTCTGAGAAGACTGAAAACAAGCATTGAGTCACTGTCTTCCATGGAGTGTGGGTATATGAAGCCCTCTTGTGGTCACCAGGTTCTTAAGGATTTGTACAAATGGGCCAAATGAATAAATGTTAATATCAATAATCTGGAAAAGCACCCACAACATGCATCAACAAACTAAAATCAGTTTCAAGTTCTTTATAGTTTGAATCCCATTAAAAAATGCTACTTGTATTTCTCCCATTTCAAGAGTCATCACAAATCTCCCAAAGCTTAAGATGTGGTAAGAGAGAATCATTGTTACTCGTCCAATGTGGATCAGGACAAGTTGTATTTAAGACTTCTGAATTCATATAAAGTTTTAAAATAAATAAAAGTATCGCCACATATTTCATCGAAGCTGTTAACTAAAATGTGGCAATCACTATTTAGAATTCAGAGGATAGAGATTGCAGTGGTTTCCATGCGAGAGGATGTAAAATGAACAAGGGGAACCTCATGCACTAGTGTTGCTTTCTGCCTGTTTTGGGTGGTGTGTGTTACATATTGTTGCTGAGGTGGAGCAGGTAAACAATTTTGGATCATAGAGAACCGTCACACATTTCCACTCTGCTAAAGAAAGTTTGGAAACAACTGTAATGTCCTTGTCATGTTTACAGAGGAGCAATAAAAAGCATCCTAGCTGCAAATATTACAAATTGGCATTAGATGTGCATCATTCAGGACAGGAGGTCCCTGCAGTGGGTGATTAAACTGCCTGGAACATTATTGGTACCCATCTTCCAAGCATCAATGATGTTGGTGAGGTGATACCCACACATACCCACCAGGCTACAGAGTAGCTTATTTAGGCTGTGAGATTCCTGAATTCATCGTCTGCACTCCACCATATTTTTATGACTTATTATTAATTAATCCATTTATATAAATTTTGGTTTGTGAGTAGCATACAGGAACTACATCTTGCATTTATTTGTACAATCCCGTGTTATAGAATGAAAAGTGAACAAATGTTATACATTGTGTACGTGCAAGCTGAAGTAGTACACATGGTATTGAATTGACTGCCCAGAAATCTGGTGATACTAAGTTATTTCTGCTGTTTTATTTTGTGCCGCAAAACACGAACCTGTGTTTGAGTATGATTTATTTGGGATGTATATTTATGTGTGGGCTTTAGACGGATGTGAGGATTTAGGTAGAGTTGTTTTATGCTCTTTTCTCTTTAAACCCTATGTACGGTAGACTAAGATAAATATAAAATATTTGACTGACAAACCAACCCAAAAATTGTTAGGCTGGGACCTAACTGACAACCCGAAAACCAGTTTACTATTACAGCTGCACACAGTAGCACTTGGTCTTGCCAAAGGGGCACATTAGCCAACTTGAGATCCACTTGGGCAGACCACATTGGCACTTGGGTTGACCTCTGTTGGCATATGCTATGTTATATGCTTCCTTATTGGAGGGAATGTGACAGCCCCAGGGTGGGCCTTGTCTTTGCTTGTCTTTTCTGGTTGTCTGCGCTCTTCTTCTCCCAGGAAGTCAGAGGCTGAAACTGAGAGCTTGTCAGTGACGCAGGAAAACCTGAACGGGCTTGGCTCTGGAGTGTACATGAGCAGACCTGTAAGATCATCCCATCCTATTACTTCGGCCTGACAGCTAACAGGTTTGCTCTTTGTGCTTATTGCACATCCACACACTTACACAGGCATTATTTCCATTACTAATCTGCTTACAGTCACACCTCATTTGTACTTTTGTAGTTCATATAATTAATCAAAACATCTAGATCTATGTGTGGTGCTATGTTAGAAAATAGTCTGAGTAAAATAAACAGAACAGAAACCTTGAACCATTACTGTAAAATACAGAGAAGATGGAGACACAGGCAAATGAAGGATAAAGATGCAAAATTTGATATGAATCTAACATAAAGTGCTTCATTTTGTCTTCTAAATTTGGTGTTTTATAAGTTTGCCACACAGTCCACGAGATTATTTGTGCAAATACTGATCATAAATCCTGAATTTCTCTGTTTATTTGAGCGAGCAGAGTTGATTTTTGTAATACTGTAACGCTCCTCAGCACTGAGATTTTCTCAACACAGCACTTGAACACAGCACCTGAACACAGCACCATGCCTCCTTCGCCAGCTGTCCAATCAGAGTCGAGGATGCTGGAGCGCGTGTGCTGCTCGCGCGTGGGTGTTGAAGCGAAGACGCGTGAGCGACGCGACCAGCTTGAATTCCGCTCAGCTAGAGGTAAGACATGCTAACACAGCTAACAGGCACAAACGTTTCATGAATACGAGCATTTGCTGCCACGTTAGTGTAGTCATCATCAACGTTGCAAGTTATCTCGCTAATTTGACGCACCGCTGGTGAACTGTCTTAAATACACGCTGCTCTGACTTTTATAAACGCGCGGGCTAACGGAAGCTAGCTGGTGTTAGCTTGTCAATGCGGCTAGCATTAGGCTAGTAGCATAGCTGTAACCTTAACCGCTGGTTTTATCTACACGATAGAAAGCCGTAGCATTTTTGCTTCGGCCACTCGTGAGCACACTTTATCCTAATTGTCTTAAACGAATTGGGAAGAAAAGGTTAATGTCAAGTGTTAACCTTCACGTTAGCTGTTGGCGAAAGCATTGTTCATAGCACGTTGGCTCGTAGTTGCTAGCCAGCCCGGTTAGCTGCTGTCAGATCTTTGGCACCGCCCATACTGGGTGGTTATAACAATGTGCCAGTTGGTGAACCGATGTAAATATCTAGATTGATTTGATATTGTTTTATGAGTGGCCCTCTGTGACTGTCAGAGTTAGCAATAGTTGTTTTACTTGTTGCAAAAAGAAAGAGATCCTAACTTTGGTTGTCATAGCCTAGCCCAGCTGCTACTAGCATGTCAATGCGTCATCGGCCTGCGCTTGCTCAACACCAGTGCTTCTGTTATTTGGTCAAAGTTAGCTCAGCTGTCTGCCGCTCTGATTTTCTAGATGACGCTTCTTTGAGCTCGTTCCTCTCCTGGAATAATCGGTTGTACATTTGAGATGAAACACTGCTGCTTTCGAGGCAATAACAGGCTCTAACCCGCTTCGACTGTAATACCATCCACTGTTTTTTTCCACCGACTCGCTCTGTTGTCGGTTCTGTCAGTAGCCACTCAATCACTGTCTGACTCATGGCGTGTATGTGTGACAAATACAATTGTTCTGTTTCAGAGGAAGGAGCTTCCACTCGGTAATGGACGCCAATAAAGGTGAAGACAAACATATTGACATGTTCATTATGACATAAAAACTTTGAGTTTAATCAACAACTATGACACAGACTACACAAAAACGGAAATGGTTCACCACAATTTTAACAACAACAATATGAAAGAGAACAATGACACAAGCCTCAGTCTTGTAATTTTAATGAATGATTAGTCAAATGATAATGTGTGAGGTAAACCTGCATTAATGTTATTTGTTTGTTTGGCAGGTAAAGGGGAACAAGGGATGCAAAATCCAGGTGGGCAGATGGACAGACCTGTCAGCTTCCACTTCTTGGAAAGGTAACGTGCCCGATGGTTCATACTGTGTTTGTGTTATTAAGATAAAAGGTAAACTATTGTCATGGTAACAAAATACTATTGTTCACATTAGTTGTCAGATAACTTACAATAGTAACCTTAAAACAACAATTAGCACACAACATTCATATGTATGTGTATACATATATGTTGTTTGGACACTGATGTTATTTCCTGCTTGTGCACATATATTGGCAGTCTGACAATGCCAAAGTTTTGGTCACAGCTGCATGTTGCCAAACAACTTTAACATGGTGCTGTATTACCTACGGCTGTAATTGTCATGAGGTGTACCTCTGATCTGATTGTTGCTGCAAATGTTCAAGATTGTGATCTTGGTATCATTTCTGTGTTAACCTGTGAAAAATACTTTATACTTCATTACTTAAGCTTAATCAGGTATGGAAAACCACATATAGAATTATCCAATTGGTGTTTAATACAGTTAACTATTTTGATGTAATGTTGTCACAATAGCAGAATTTAAAACTTAGATACAATACTAATATAAAAAACAATATTTGATCATCTTTTCTGATACCACAGCAAATAAGGATAGGATAGCAGGTTTATTTCTAAAACGTAGGTCATAATATTACTTTTACTATAAATAATTTAATGCACATGAATTCTTGTGTTCATCTTCTTTCATAGCATGCTTCCCAAAGTAGTGAAGAGGCGAGTGCATGCCTTGAAAAGGCTACAGGTGCAGTGTGCCAACATAGAGGCTAAATTCTACGAGGAGGTCCATGAGCTAGAGAGGAAGTATGCTGCCCTCTATCAGCCGCTGTTTGAGAAGGTACAGTTTGTAATCTTATGACAAAACTTTTTCTTTACGTAACTTGTCATAACACCGCACAAACAGAATTTTCTTTGCTCATTATATGTTCATGCAAACACAGCAACAACAGCAAACAGGGTCTCTTATTTGTTAAGGACAGAGTGTTTAAGAATCACATGTGTTGTTCCCTGCACTGCTGGGTTGTGAAGTCTCTCTGGTTCGATCTGAGGTCAGTGAGGATTCATCCATGGTGCTAAATTGAAAACTGCCACAACGAGTAGTCAACTGTTCTTTTGTCAGTCAAGGCTATTTCCAGAGCTAGTGACAAGAACTCAGCAATTCTTAGTCCCACTGAAGACTGACAGCTGTAATCCTGCTGCACCTGTCTGTGAGTGAGTGAGTGAGTGAGAGAGTGAGTGTGTGTGTGTATAATATGTGTGTGTCAGTCATGCTGGTGTTGATTTCAGTGTGCTAGCTGAAATTATTCAGTCTTATTGAATAAATGTGTGTTCATGTACAGATATTTCACGCTAATTCCTTCTCTAAAATGATTAAAACGATTGTTGTAATGTGTGTGTCTGTGTGTGTGTCGCAGAGACGAGACATTGTCACAGGAACAGTGGAGCCCACAGACGAAGAGTGTGAGTGGCACAGTGACAGAGAGGAAGAGGAGGAGCTAGCTGTAAGTACTCCTTTTATTTATCTGTTTATCACTTTGGCAAATTCTACTTTCTCCGGCTTTCCACAGCAGAGGAAAAGATCTGCCGAATTACTTTATTAAAATGTCTTTTTAATGTCTTACGTTCTCTCCATGGTGGATTAAGGAATCAGTGCATCTCTCTCCTTAATCTTTGGACAAATAGGCCAATGGGCAGGGTTGTAGGAAATATGGTTTTAATAAGAATCACTGGGACTAACAAACAGGATTGTTCAGTCTTCCTGTGATTTTGTGTGATGTATCTGATTTCTTTGTACAAACAAGATCTGTGTCTTGTAAACATCATGATCTCAGTGAGACTTGAGAGCTTAAATTAGATTGTTTGTTTAAGCAGTGAATTTTAACGGACGTATTCTGCTGCTCTGCCTGTAGGAGGAGGTAAAGGAAAAAGCTGCTATTGAGGATGCAAAGAAAGAGGAAGCCGTGCCAGAGGAAGACCCAAAAGGCATCCCTGAGTTCTGGCTCACCATATTCAAGAGCGTGGACATGCTCAGTGACATGCTACAGGTACATTTAAATTCTTGTGTCACTCAGTACTCCCATTTCTAAACAGTGTCATGTTTCTCTGAGCTGACTGTTTGCATACCACCAGGAACACGACGAGCCCATCTTAAAGCACCTGAAAGATATTCAAGTGAAGTTTTCTGAGCCTGGACAGCCAATGGTTAGTATTTTCATGTTGTAATAATGAATTAATATCATGTGAAAGTAATAAACTAAGTAGAGTAAGTACTTCTCTTGTTTTTTTTCCAACAGAGTTTCACATTAGAGTTCCACTTTGAGCCCAATGGTTACTTCAACAATGCAGTGCTCACTAAAGTCTACAAGATGAAGTCAGAGCCTGATGCCTTAGATCCTTTCTCATTCGAGGGGCCAGAGATCATTGACTGTGAAGGGTAAGAGCCAGAGCACACAAACATGCTTGTTAAACTGTAGCTTTGACACCTCAAGAGGAAAAAATAGATTGTGTGGTTAACTCTTTCTATATTCATCTCTCTTGACTCTACATCCCACATATCGGCTTCCTCTTTGCACATCTTTCAACTTTTGTCTTTTTGCATCTGTGTTTTCTGCTACTACTACTCATTTTTTGCATGATATTTCTCTCTAGCTGTCAGATAGATTGGCACAAGGGGAAGGATGTGACAGTGAAAACCATTAAGAAGAAACAGAAGCATAAAGGCCGTGGCACCGTCCGCACTGTTACCAAACAGGTTCCCAACGACTCTTTCTTCAACTTCTTTAACCCTGTTAAAGGTGAGAACACACACAGAAATACACACACAGAAAAACATAGTGGGTTTCTCTGGAGGTTTAAATGTAACATTCAAAACAATTACTCCAACAGCTTACTTATTATGTGTACTGCTCTGTTAGCTTCTACGCAAATCCTGAATCACTGAAAGCTCTGAGAGTGAGAGTGACACATAAAATAAAAAACCTGCTAAACAGTCGACATGCCTGTGTGGGCGGACGGTGTAGCAGCATGTTAGCGAACATGTCATGTGGTTTTATCATCGGTCACTGCATTGAGTTGAATTCAGCAGCAGGTGGCACCAAACTCCTATACTGTGTCAGACTGTTCAGTCGCTCTGCTGTGTGAAAGTCTGTTGCCCTCCGATGTTTGACTTTGTACATGAAGCTGTTTGTCGACCTTTTACATCAGCTTTGGTTCTACTATTATTTTCCAGCTTAGAGAGTTTAGGGTTTTTTTCACATTGAACAGTCAGTTAATGACTGACGTTTAAAAACTTTGAGACAGAGTTGTGAGACCGCTGATAAAACAGTCAATCAACAATCATTTCATAACATTTTGCAAATCCCTTGCCTTAAAAAATTCTCTTAGTGTTAAGCACATCTTTTGAGAGTAAACATATCAAACAGCTTCAAAAGAAAAATGTATAAAAGATTAATTAAAGAAGGCAATGAATCAGACGCAGTACTCCAGACACACTTAATAACAGTGGATGAAATGCCAAGGTGCTTTTTTTTTAGCTTGTTACATTTTAAAATAATTCTCTCTGATGAAACATTTTGGACATTAGATAATTGTACTGGTGCAATTTCTCCCCTTGAACGTGCGACTGAAGTCAGTCTTTTTAATACAGAGGCACATCCTTTAAGTCGAAAATCTTGAGATGAGTCATTCTCCTTCAAAGGGATCAGTAAGTTAGGTAGCATACACCTTTATTTGAATCACTGTATCGTCTGTATTCAACTTACCTGTCAAACATGCCTGGGCTTATTCTGACTTTGAGAAGTTGAACTGCTGACACACCGGCTGAACAAATGTTTGTCTTACTGGTTCAGTCATAGCCTCCGTATATGACTGGTGAATATAAATAGCTCTGCATTGAGTGTGTTCATGTGTGCAGCTGGGGGGGGGCGGATGTCCATTAGTGAATAAGCCATCAGTCACTAATTATACACAAAGAGGGCCTAAGACTTGTGATGAATGTGTGAACAAGAGTCACTTGATCGTTCTTTATTGAACAAGATTAGAGAGAAGATTTTGAAATAAGTTCTTGTCAGTTTTTTGGCATGAACAGAAACTTTCATAACTTAATCTGCCCTCAGGAGTCGCTTTTTTTTTTATCATGAATTTGTATCTCTTCTATCAGGATACACGAGAAAGTATTACAAGAATATTTTTGTCCAACACCTAAACATAACTTCTCTCTGTCATTGCACAAGCTCACGGGAATCCTATGCTTCAAATGGAGCAGGAGCAAGATTATATTGGTGTTTTTGTCAGCAGACAAGCATAGTAGTAGTAGTAGCACAAGTCATTCAAGGTCCAGTGTTATTTTGAATTTAACTATAGAGAGCAATCTTGCAGCCAGGATGTACACCAATTGACCAGGCAAATGGAGAATGCAAGCAGGCCTTTCAGGGGCAGTTACTCTGTGCCATTTTGCCCAAACATTTATAGCTTCAGATAGAGATTGTGTATAAAAAATGGTCTTGCTTAAGTATTTGTGAAGATCTACTGTAATCCACATAAGGTAATGATCACCTTCCTCTCACCAGGCAATTTTAATTAATTTGCACCAGTAGTCTTATGGAGTGTGCTTCTTAAATTGCGTCTGACGATCATACTGCAGTGCACGTATGTGATCAAATTCTGATGCTCGTACTGTAGAGTACAGAACAGTCTCCTCTAATACAGTCTTGCTGAAAGACGAGGAAGGATGATGTCACCTTTAGTCAGTGGAGCACAGCTGTTTGCTAATAGCCTATCACTTTCTGTGGATGATGTGACCTCGCGCTGTGATGTTGCCTTACATGGGCTTTCGGATGTTGGTTAAATTATAGGTGATCCCAAAGCTGGCCCAGTGAGAGCTATCGTAAGACAAATGTAACACCCACCTGTGACTGTTGGCTTAACTGGTCATTTTAAAATGGATGAGCCGTTTAAAATCCCATTTTCCACTTTTCATCATACCATTAATTTCCTTCTAGGGCTGTTGTAAATCAGTGTGTTGTTTATTGCTTAAATCATGTTCTTTCTCTCACAGCTTCACCAGATGGAGAAATGGTGAGTACAATGTCTCTTATTCTTTGTAAAATCACCACCCATTTTATTGCATCTTCCTTTACCATCAATCTATCAGATTTGTGGCTGTGTTGAAATGGCCTCTTTGTGTTGCTGTTTTATAGGACGAAGACTCTGAGTTCACTCTAGCCACAGACTTTGAGATTGGTCATTTCTTCCGCGAGAGAATAGTTCCCAGAGCAGTGCTGTATTTCACTGGAGAGGCCCTGGAAGATGACGAGAGTGTGAGTGTTTTTCCTCTAGCGCGCGCACACACACATATAAGGACATGTAAGCTGAACTTGTCGTTATTGTTTTACAACATGTGTGTTATTTATTTTTAATACAGTTTGAAGAGGAGGAGCTGGATGAGGGAGATGAAGAGGTTAGTAATGCAGCTTTTATCTAAACCAGGCAGCTGGACACTGTTCACACAGGATGTGTGTCCACAACTGTACCACATTACTGCTAAATTATACAATGATAATAACAATAATAATTATTAAATAATAATTCTTTGACTATCTTCTTTTCTTTGTGTGTCAGGAGCAAGATGAAGAGGGTGATGACGACGATGACGAGGGAGACTTCGACCCCAAGGTCAGTACAGTATGAATAAAGACTAAAGATTGTGCACCTGCATGTGATATGTTTGAATTATTTTAAATCTTTTTCGGTGTGAATGTTTTTATTAGTGCAGTGATGGTGAGCTTAGTGAGCCGAGCATTTGACCAAACCTCCCCGGAACAGTGCAGCAATTTTTGGTGTTGTGAAAACTGTCGTAACATCACAAGACATCAAATTAAATAAACAAAAAATATTTTACTGTTCGTGTGGGTAAATACTCCTCAAACCCCCACAAGACAAATGCATGTGCATCGTGACACAGCTGAAGGGGTTGATAGAAATGTTCACAGCATATTCACTGTGTGAAACACTTGGAATGAATCGGCCACCCTATTGTTCATATTTTAATATATCAAAGGTGCTATCACTGTCTGTGCTGAATATTCAGTTCAGTTCAACATTATTATACCTGCACACAACAAAACAATCATTCCGAGATCATATAATATTTATGTTCAAGCACGTTGTGTTCTTAATGACTGAGTATGTTTATCTCTACATATGTGCACAGACAAATGCTCCTGTCATGTTTGTTTAGCTTTGAGCACTGTGGGGAGAGAAACACTTGCACATCAGTGTAATTTGCCTCACTCTGCTCTGACATTACATAACATTATCTGACATGCTTTGAACAAAGTTGGCTAAAACTAAAATATACTACTAAATGTCCCGTGCTGCCTGCTAATTAACCATAAATAAAGCTCCCTCGTGGGATCAACATAATAGGTTCTAGACTTAAAGTACTTCCTTCTAGCTAAACTTGTAGTTTTAAGTCTCTCATTCACTAGAAACCCATGATGATGATGAGATTCTGAGTAATCCTTCACACACTCATGAGTGCATCATCCATCACCAGCTCAGACATGCAGTGAATCCTGCATATGACAGGCTTTTTCTACACTTAACTCCCAGACCGTTGGCTACAAGTGATTATGTAATGATAGTTGGAGAAAGGGGCCATTTCTTACGTGGTTTAGTTGAGATGATCCATTATGAGCTAAGTGCATAACGTGTCCTGTAAGCAGTTTTATCAGGAGTGTCCCACAATGCTGCTTTGTCTGTGAGTGAGTTCCTCTCGTGGCTCATCATGCTGACTTTTTCTCTCATGGAACCTGTTGAGGTATTAATTTTGCGTCAGGAATTCAGTGTGCTCATTCACCAACTTCAGCAATGTTTCATTGTGCTCACTACGTCATTTCTGAATGTGAGAATTAAACTTGTGCATATTGTTGTCTCTCCCACCCCTGGATTCCCCTCCATTTACAGGCATAATCAATCATTCTCACCCAATGCATTTCTAGGTAAGGGAGAAAAAAGGATGGCGTCCCATATGCATTACACACTTTATTATTCTGGCTGCATCTCTCTTTCACTACATCCTTGATTCTCCCAGTAGTTTGCGGTGTTTAGGACCCCCTAACTCACATCTTGGTTTGGTACTACTTCTATTCTCCCTGTCTTCTCTTTCCATCCATTAGTTTTTCCTCCTGTAGTCCCATCCCAGGTTTCTAACATTGTTGCTTTTGCTGTAACAAAAGAAAAAACAGATTTTCTCTAGTGTCTGCTTTCTTGTTAGCTTCTTCTCATTGCTAGTTAATGCCCAGGGGCTTCGATAGCTGTCTGTCTCCTTGTTTTCTTATCCGATTTCTCCCTCTGCCTGCTCCCCACAGAAAGAACAGCCCCAGCCTGCCGAATGCAAACAGCAGTAACCGTGGTGATCAGAGGAGATGGAGACCTGCTGTCCGTCAAATCAGTTCTTAGCCAATCAGCAAGTCCTCCTACTCTTACAGGTTCTGCCCTTTTATGAACTCTCATCTGAACGCAATAGAACGCAAACCAAACTGCGTTTTTACTATGTGCATGACTTCTTTTTCTTTTGTCTTGCGCCCATCTCACCCCTTTTTTATTTGGCTTCATTGGAATTCAAAGCAGGAAGTGACTTAACTCTTAATTAAAATACCATGGCATCACATAGGGACAGTCTTCTTCTTTTGGTAAGGTGGAGTATTTTACTACTGCCAAGAACCTCAGAACATCATCACATGGAGAAAAAAAAGAGATAGGAATGGAATGGTTCCCAACTTTAGTTTTCATGGAAATAAATCAGTTACTCAGGGTTTTTTAATGCCAACAAGAGAAGTGTAAGTTTACCAGGAAACTGCTGAACAAGTTTGACTTAATCTTTCACTGGGGTTGCTGCAGTGTTTTGTTCTTTTTGTTATGGTGTTTTTTAAGAGACATACAATGTATCATTTTGAATTTAATTTACTTTTTTTTTAATGTTCATTGTCATGTCATTGGACTATTTATTCTGGTGTCATGCAGCTGTATGAAGTGATGCATCCAGCCACATTAATACGCTCATTCTCATTGGCTCAAATCTTATCTGGGCTTAGCAGGTCAGCAAAACGCAAATACTGCCAAGTCATGTTTGTTTTTTTTCTCTCTCTCTAATTGTCATAATGAATCTCAAATGTTTGTGTTGTGTTCTGCATTAATACTGCTCACTTCTGACCTGGTGTATTGGTCTTAACAAGCATTTAAACTGAGCACTTGAGTGGACACAACACTAAGATCATGTGACAAACGTGGTCATAGTCATAGATACTATGATAGATATTGCTTTATCCCATCGCCCCTAAATGCTCTTTGAACTTGTTAACAAGCATAATAAGAACAAATGACGTATATAAAGGTCTAGACATTTGAGAAGCAGACATTTCTCTCCACATAGGTCGGTTTCAGCTTGTTGGATCCCCTCCCCGGCCCAAGCATCACATCCAGGTTTAACATGTTTAAGCAGACAGTGGCTAACTCGCAACCTCTTGTGGTTGTTTATAAGATATCGCTTCTGGTATGTATCTAGTTCTTAACAAATGTCAGTTAAAGTCAGTGATGGGACAGTGTGCGGGTATTTGGATGAAATGTAAATTCTGTTGCCAACAAGCCAAAATGAAAGACAATACACACCGTCCTCTTTTATTAAATTGTTTGCCAATTGTCATTAACACAGTGTAATCTAATTCTGCGTTTAAAGTTGTTTAAGAATATATAAATATTTCTGTTATTGTCTAATTACGTAGAATATCTGTGGAAAAACAAATAGAGGTTGCCAATGTATTTTATATACTGCACTTGGATTTGGGCTTTTTTGGTTGGACACCTTCGCCTGGTGACTGGTCAGTGATGGCGGTCACACAGAACATAATACCCACCCTTTCTTCTCTTTTTAAAAAGAACGATTGTAGATCTTGTTGGACAGATCTTTCAGAGCCACGGTTGACATCTTCAGATCTTACCACATTGGACCGTGTGCTAGCAATGGCCTTAACTGGTTCCTATTCACAATTTGTTACTTGCGCAATATTTCTTTTCAATTTGTACAGAGTTAGTTAAAATATTCTATTAAAGTTGTGCGACATGGAAATGTGTTTTTGTGTCTTCTGTCTGTGTTACAAAACTTTTTGGCTTTATTGTCTCAAAAAACTTAACACATGAACACTTTGAACACAAGTTTGTTTAGTTGAACATGAATATTTTTCTTATTTTCTGTCTCATTAAGTATCTTGAACCCCTGAGCTTATTTTACAATAAGCATTTCACAGCAGACTGACTTGTCATGTCAGATAAATAAGATAAAGCACTAATAACATTGGGAATGTTTTCATTGTACTCAAGGACCCTTCAGCCATCATTAATTTTGTTTAAACCTGTGCTTTTCCTACTGCAACTAGGCAGAATGTCAGTGAAAAGTCAGATGGAGAAAGGCACTTGGTTGCCAACTGCACCAATCTGTTAATGCTCCATAGTCGCCAGTAGCAGACTGGTCTTACTGGCCAGCTCACAGCATCTCTTCTGCTGTGGAGCGATTACGTGCTCAGATAACGTTCCCTGGGTGAATGCACATACTGTTGACAGCCAGCACAATGTGACTGGACTCACACTGACTTTCCTGAAAGGGCATCAGGTGACAATTTGCAAATGATTAGCAAGAGCTTAGAGAAGGGGTGCCCAAAAGTTTTTCCCTTGGAGGGACAAAACTGAAACTTGATGGTGGGCCACAGACCAAATGCAAACATT
Organism: Argyrosomus regius; assembly: GCA_946959425.1. NCBI lineage: Eukaryota > Metazoa > Chordata > Actinopteri > Sciaenidae > Argyrosomus > Argyrosomus regius. The sequence goes on from OX336886.1 coordinate 18,516,663, forward strand.
AGTGGACTGACAAATGATTGATGCAAAGTGTCACTTTGACCAAAACGTTCAAGATTTTGAAAAATAATTAATAATTAGTGATCCTACATTATTAAAGAAATGAAATCAGACTTTGCCGGGCCAACTGTGGCCCACGGGCCCCACTTTGGGCAGCCCTGACTTGTGTTTAGACGTGTTGATGGCCTTAAAACGCAAGAACTGACCCTCTTCTTCCTCACCAACACCATGGTGACTTTGTATCAGCATGGTGGTATCCATGCTGGAGGAATTTGCTGATGGTCTGCCCAACATCAGGCAATGCAACCAGAATGTGTGGAATTCTGTCTTTTAGATAGAGCAAGCATGTCTGCTCCTCTGAGAGACCCTTGTAATGCATTGTGGGAGATAAAGGCTGAGTGCTGTAAAGTTTCTGAAGGAGGATGGCGACACTGTGTCCTAGCAACCCAGATTTTCTGCCGAGTGCTAAAAGGCAGGTGCTTTCTTATCCTGTCAGCTCGTCCTGTGACACTTAAAGCTGTGTGTTTGTGCTTCTATCTTCATGGGAACAGAGGTAACAACATGCAACGGTGTGAGAAAACAAGTCTGGAGTAGATCAAGTTCATGATAAGGGTTAGATCACTGTCAACACCAAGTCTTTAATGTTTTTAATAAAATGTATGACGGTGTTGTGATGTTTTGCAGGGAATGAGTAGGCAGAAGTGAATTGTGACCCCTCCGTCCTCCACAGCAGACAAACCACAGACTGAAATCTCTCTTTCGTCTCTTTCTGTAATTTTTGGGATTTTACTCTACAGACTTGTGAACAAGACACTATTCATCCTGAGGCTGCTGTGTGGGGGTTTGAGGATTGCTTCACTGTAACAACGAGTCCAATTGTGTCCTAAATTATTTCTGTGCTTTCTGCAACAAGGCCAGGGAAACAACTGCACAACGCTGCAGGACTGATACACTTTCCTGCTTACAGTTTGCACTGAAAACTGATATCTAAGGTCTCTGCATATATCTCTGGTATGCAAACATATCATTAGAGACTAGATAAGTAATTAAGCAGTAATACACAACACACTTATGAAACAAACAAATTAAGGGATACACAATAAGTTGGCCACTTAAAATGCATTAATTTCATTGCTGTAATGCATCAATAATTATAATCCAATAATACACATTATTCCGCAATAGGCCATCCACATGATGTGGGATTTGACTTGTAACAGTTCATTTCCACACTGGGGTTTCGGTTACTTTTACTGTAGTACTTCTGTATTTCGAAAAGTAGGTCAGTAAAGCAATGTGTCTTTCTGCCTCCTGGAGCTACGTTAGAGAAGCTTCTGTTTGTGTCTGTAAACCCAGGTGAGTTTCAGAGAGTGAGAGGGATCTCTGAAACTGAGCCAGCTATTCATGAGACAAATGTCAAGGCAACTCATTTGTTCCTGCTGAAAGACAGGAGAATGAACAATGAGGCTTTATCTTCTGTGCTCTCTGACGTCCTCTACACACTACTCCTCAGCTGTTTGATGTCTTGTTAAGCGTGTATGCACCAATGGACAGACGGAGCGGATGTTTAACGTGTATCAACATGTAGAACACATATAGATGAAATCATTTCAGTGGATTTAAAGGGAGATGATCTCTGAGCTGTGCACATGACCAGAGCAGGAGAACAAAGGAAAACATTCAGACTGCTGTGGTTACCCCTAAAACATTCTACCATCGTCTCATCCTCATCCAGCAGACGTGTAAGAGGTGCAGTCTTCTTCCGATCTTCCTCCCAGCTGCAGCTGCACCCACTGTCCCACTCTTGGCCTTTAGGTGCTTTTGGCTGAGCCAACGTGTACATGAGCACATACACACACACACACACACACACACACACACAAGTGTCCATCAACGGGTTTGTCTGTGTGGGGTCTTTTGTATCGTCTTCTCCCAGTCGGAAGTGATGTGAGCCAGATTAAGTTCCAGAGACAGAAGGGAATAGAGAGGTGCTTTATGCTGCCGATGCCGGGTTGGTGTGACTTGAACTGGCAGCGTGATAAAGAGCCCATTACCTCTTAGATCTGATAATGTTTCTGATGGCGTTGACACAACTTTCAGCTTTGCACCCATTTTGATCCTTCTATCAGTTCATAAGTTGGTGCATGAAACAAAACCACGCTAGCTGCATGGCTCTTTGCATGGTGATATCAACCATTTTCTCCGCCACTTTGACTAAAATATCTCAACAACTACTAAATAAATTATAATAAATAAATTGCCACCTGATGACGTTCATGCTGCCCAGAGGATGAATCTCAATGAGCTCCACCACGAGTTTGACATTTGTTATTTTGAGCAAAATGTCTCAACAGTTATATTGAATGAATCTAAAATAATGATGCTGCTCTGATTTATCTTTGAGAGTCCTCCAATCTTTTTTTGTTGTTCTCTCAAACATCCTTTTGAAGTCAGCGATTTCCTGTAAACCAAAAAACAATGTAGAAGCGAAGGCTAAACTAAACAGATTATGTTATGTTGTACTAAATCAAAGGTCAGCAGCAAACAAATGAGCGATAAACACAAGAGTGCAGCTGTCACCTTAACCTCTCCTGACAGCACCTGCCATTCATAAAAACAAGACCTGCCACTCATGGGAAACTGTATTCAGGAAGGGCAGCGTCCTTGGGGAGGGCGATGCACAATCTCCTCCAGGAGAGAGACCAAACAAGGCTGTGATTAATGCGAAGTGGGTTTCACAATATCTTTTCCATCGTCTCAGGCCAACGCGCTTTCAAATTCCCTCCAGTCCTTTCAGTGATGGAAATATGCAGGGATTTTGACAGCTGTTGGCCAAAACACAATCGATGTATTCATTTTTATTATTTTTTTTGACGTGCCTATTTCCGCCTGGGGCATGTCTTGTTTACCTGACTATACAGTGGGATAAAAAGCATTATGAGGATAATGTGTAAACTAGAAAAGACGAGGGTGTGAAATTAAACCCAAGCTTTCACTTAAAGTTCATTTGAGGAAACATTCGTAGACAAAATGAAAAAAACGTCACTCAAAAAGCACCAAGTATCAAATCAATTTCGCAATCTGCTACATTAGAGTGACTTCTCAACCTGGCACACTTTGTTCCTTTTTGTTTATCAATGCGTGTTTAACATAAATGACTATAACCAAGCTAATCTTATTGGCTCCACTGTATTATCACCAGTTACTTTTCTGGCTGGTATGTGTGGGAAAGCAAGCTACACACCCAATCACAACATAGCGACAGGGCAGCACACCTCAGTCTGGATTTATGAATGAATCAGTGAATGAACAGGGAACTAGGTGCGGCATGTTTAACCTGAATCACGCTCCTTCTGAGCACAGATAAGTCAGTCAGACCTGGACTGCATGAACAGGTATTATGTTACATAAAAGTGAGCAGAAGAAAAAGAATCAGAGGCCAGGCTGGTTTACATTTATGAGAATGCTTCATGCTAGGCCATGCTCAGCTTTTTCTGAAAGTAAAAACAGACTGACATGACAGAAATGGAATATTTTTCATTGGTAGTTATACACTTTTTTTGCTGGGCTTTCCTTTACATATTATCACATATTTGTGGTTATGCCATAAAATTGTGATTTAAGGTAATCATTAAGGTGGACTTAATTTGGCCTCCAGTCAGACCTGTTTGAGCACTGCTTCATAATTGAGCAAACATTCAGGAAAAGTTTCTTGACTAATTCATTCATTCTTTTCACTGTCCCTCTTATCCACACAAAGCCTTATGTGGATTATCTGACAATGAGGCGTTGTCTTAGCGTTTGACTACAAGTCCACATTGTTTCTGTGCAACACTATCGTTACAGGAAATCTTTTAGTTGTAGAATTGGACAGCAGAGGCCTGAAAGGTTTAACCATCAAGCCCAAAAGTCCACTCCCATGACCCTGCTCCCTCCACAGATTAGTCCAGGTTCTATGGAAAGACTCTAGGTTTATCATATAAGCCGCAGTGAAGCTATGCAGACAGCAAAGTGAATGCTACATTCCTGGCAGGGAGAAGGATCGCAGACCTGCATACCTGCCATTCTTCGCAGACTCAAGTTGGCAGCGATGAGGCGTCGGATGCTCAGAGCAACTCGGAAGATCACGTCTCATAACTCTCACCTGAGCTTCTTCAAATGGCCCATGCAGTGTGAGAAGGAAATGTGGTTATCACGGACTGTATGGTTCACACACCTTTGTGTTGAGATATGTGCTAATGATAGAGGGACACAACAATTAGCATTGTGTTGCAATCACATTGGACCACATTCTGCAAACAAATACCAGAGTAATAAGGCCAGTAAAGGACTGTAACTAAGTACTGCACCTGCACTTGAGTATTTCTACTTTGAGTCTTTATTTTTAGCACATTTTGTTGTTCCATTTACCCCACTACATTCATCTGACAGCTGTAGTTACTATTTATTTAGCAGGTTTCTATTTTAAATAAAAATATACAATCATCTTACACAGTATGATTGAACTATAAACTATTAAACTACAATAAAGGAGTTCTCAAGCAGCTGCAACATTAAAATGCTTATTATTTCTCAACAGTAATGATACTGCCTGCAGCAAACTGTGACATAGATTTGAGCCTCTTTGCCTTCTTTAACTTGGCCATCACAGTACAGAGTGTATATGACAGCAGCCATGTCTGTTTTCATCGTTCTCCTCCTGGAGTATTGTGTTTGACTCTGCGTTGGCCTCATCAACCATTTGTTCTTTTTCCCACGCTGCTGAATGCCAGCGTGGCCACAGACACACACACACAGGGCTTATCAGAACAATGCCTCAAATAGCTACGGAGTCTCATCACAAGGGCATGTCACCAAAGAGCAGAAGAGGATGCATGTGTGTGTATGTGTGTGTGTGTGTGTGAGACAAAGAGAGAGCGAGAGACAGGCCAAAGTCATAAACGTGTCAGTATGCAGCTGTTACCTGCCGGCTCTGCTGTACTTGTCAGCGGCCCATCACAGCTCAGCTCATCCATAGTGCTCCCCATTGTTAGGTTTACTATGTATAGTTCACTGTCTGAGGGAGGCTTCACTGTTAATAAACTGTACATAAACATAACGTGCATGAATGCAAAAATCATTTATGAACTATGGTGCAGAAATAAGCAATAGCAAGGTTAAGAAAATGTGTTTTTGGATGTGTATTACCTTTTATAGTAATTATCTACTTTTTAGCAGTGTGAGGTGACACAACATTGGTGCCCGGGATATTACAGTTTATTTCAGTCTATTACAAATCTCTGTTCTTAGTGTAACTACTGGGTGTGACAGTTAGTCAATAGTTACTCTAATAGTCCACACCTTTATTGCTGTTGTCCTGGACAGGTCTCTGTTTCATCAGAGATTCAAAATCTTTATTAGACCAATTAAAGGGATTAAAGCAGCTATAATTTTAGATTACATTGCCTCAGTACTTCTACGTGAAAAGAGATGCTTGTAGCAATGGACCTACAGATAATTCACCTGAATCACCTGAACCTGCAACGTTTAGTATCTTTCAGTTGATCTGTTTTCTGGTGCTTTTTTTGGTTCACTGATCTCGTAGTGTCATCTTATTTCTGCCTGCAGCAAACAGCTTTTTTTTCAGGCGATTAAACTGATTCTGTACTACCTGTTCAGCAGCACACCAGACGGACAAAGTTAGTGACTCGCTGGTGAACATAATGCAACATTCAGCAGCTGAAAAGCCAGATATTCCCCTCAGGAATGGACAGTAAAACAGAGCTAATAGTTGTGTGAATCTTGGATTTGCATTCTTAATGTGGCCAGAAACATGACTCCAAATACATGGTAATGTTGCACTATATCAACCTAAAAAGACAAGCCAAATGAATTGTCTAATAATGAATCATCGGATCCTTAAAAGTACACCCTGCTTACTTTTTCTTAAAAGATTTATTATCTCTCTGCAGTCCTGTTTTATGTAATCCTCCATGTCTTATATTAATAGAATATTAATCTCTAACGCATGATGACTTATTTTCAACCTAAACAAATGAATTTCAGCAGGCTTCACTGAGTTGTCTTCCTCTGTATTTATGTGTCGTGTGTGCTGTGACTCAGTAAACACTCAGAAGCTTCATGCCCCAACACGACTAGCAAACTCTGAGCCTTTCTGGTCCTACCACCTGCTGTTTTGTCACACCCATGTGCCCTTGGCTCCAGAACTCCATCCCAAGTAAACAAGATGAAAAGAACAACATGTATTAGTTTTTTGTTTTTTTGTTTTTTTGTTTTTTTACTCCTTGTGCACATTTTATCTCTTTATTTTGTAAATCAAAGCCCTCCCAAAGTGTTGCAGATGACACATTATCTTACTTCCTCTCTCGGTTTCTTTTGGGGTTTTGTTATGTCTGTGCAGACAGTGAGAACTGGATCACATTGATATGAACCTGAGGGTGTCACAACACACCTCCTGAGATCTATCACACAATCCAACTCCCTCCAGAAATACTTGTACTTTCCCACAAGCCTGAAAAACGAGGAACACAAGGACATGTTGGCTGCCGCTGTTGTAACTCATCAGTCACACTATGTGGTTTGTTTTCTAAATGCTTAAGCTCAGCCACTGTTTCTCTGTACAGTGTGTGATGTGTGAAGAGCTTATTATGATGTTGGGTAAAACAGAACTGAAGGTGTGCGGATTGAATGTGGATCATATTTCTTCATATTTATAGCAGCACTGTGGAGAAATTGGTATTTTGCCATTTAGCGCCCCGTTTCAAAGTGCAATACCACTTTAATAAATATGGACAGATGTACATGTGTATTTTGTTGTTATGATTACATTACTTACAATCAAAAACTAGTGAATAAACTTTGTTAACACAGCCACAACATCAAGCAAGTGCAACAACTAGTCCAACAGCAAGAAGCCCAGATTAGCGTTTGTCTTTCAGGCTTTTATTTCACAAAGCTCTCGCCAACAACTAAAACTCAGTCCCAGATTTACTCTTGTCCAGTAACTTTTTACTTGGTCACTCTCTAATTTTCTCTGCTTAGCCTCCTCCATCAGCGTCTTCTTCGGTCTCTTCTCCTGTGCCATTATGTCCATAGAGGCTGCTGAGCCCAATTACACTGCCCGCTCGCAGAGCTCCAGTTCTGGTACAACACCGACATCCGCTCCCTGTCACCATTACCCCGGACCAGAAAACCTCCTCTTCCTGGGGGTCCAAAACACTTGTACAGTTCAGCCAGCCTGGCTAAAAAAAAAGAGCTAACATTAGCTAACAGCAGCTACAGTTCACAGTTTACTTTCGTCCATCAGTAAACTCTGTAACTCAAAGTGTTGAGAGCAGTCGGAGGACTTTAGGGGGAAAACCAGAAAACATTTTCTCCATAAAATATGATCCAGTTTCAACAAAGTTGGTTATTTTATGATAGAAAAGTTACACAATTATGCTTTACTTGACCTACTTTCTGCATGGTTAACATTTCTTCCCCCATTATTCTCCAACCCTCGTCACAGACAAAATAAATTATGTTCCTTACGCCCACATCGTAGATAGACACAACATATTTATCCACACACATGTGCACACACTCTCTCACACACAGCTGGCCCTCCTTTGGCAAGCAAACTCCTCCAAAGTTATGGCGCTTCACCACATGCTGAGTCACTGCCTGGGCATGTCTGTGAGTCTTCACCGCAATATTCCCTCAAACAAAAACCTATATATGCACACATATACACATCACATACAAACACACATACTGCCAGGCAACAAGGAGAAAAGGAGTTGGTAAAGACACAGCGGTGCACCTCTTCATTCAACAGAAGCTGGCAGACTGTTTGACTTAGTACCCACATGTGGTTTCCTTTTCTTTGAGATTGGTGGATTAAACTGGCCACCACATGCCACTCTAGTGTCAGGGGTTGCCCAGCAGCACTCAGTTTAGATTGATTCACCATGGTTCTGCCTTTGGTGCTGTCAGATGTCTGTCTGATCTTAGTGGTGTTGATGTGTGTAGTCTTGTGAGTGTTTCTGTCTAACTCATGGACACACAGTGATTTGATTCTCTTAAGGCCACCCAGCTATTTGGATAATTACTGGACAACTTTGAAGAAGACTCCAATGACATTGTCATCCACAATGACATATCACTTCCTGTGGGGGGAAACTGCAGAGGGGAGTTTCCAAAACATCTGTGAGAGGAGACAGATAGCAAGACAGACAGAAGAGGCGGAAGTGGGTGCTTGATACACATTCACCACACATGCGACTCAGCCCCCTTGGTGTATCTGAACAAGACACTGGGGTCAGGTGTCTGTGTGGGTGATGATCCCTCAGCAGTACCAGACAGGCTGCAGGAGAAATGTCGATGACATCTGCCTTCTTACCACCTCCTCCTGCTGATTCACACACAGGCTCCAGGAGCTGCTACTGTCAGTCTGACATGAACCACAAGGACCGAGTCAGTCAGGTGACTGACCGAGTGACACTGCGGTCAGCTGTTTGTGGAAGGAGCTCAGCTCATGGGAGCGGCGGATGTGAGGGTGATATCAGAGATGAACACACCCACGCAGCGATCAAAGTACGTCTGACTCGTAGCTATCATTGTTGGTCACCTCAGGTTGCATTAAAATCATCAGAACTTTCTTTTTCCATCCTTACACTCATCTTTTTTATGAACTTAATGTAAAGTTTTGTTAATTAAGTTAATTCAACTTAACATTTCTACTCTGAGTTCATATAACTTGTCCCTTGACTTTGTCTATTGATGTGTTGACTACTGAGAGTTCACTCAACTTGTTAATTTAAGTTCAATGAAACACCATTACGATATTAGCAGGTTTCCAAGCATACATCCCTTGAATCTTAAATCTATCCAGACTGCTTTCTTTTAATTTGTAATTTGAAGAGAATATGATGGAAATTTGGTGTTTAAGATAAACTGCGGTTGTTTCTTCTCATTAAATGGCTTCTTTAACAATAATAATGAAAACCAGGCAAATCTTGATTAACTTTAGTATCAAGTTCAGTCCTTACCATCACTCGCCATCACTGGAAGCGGCCTTGCAGTGCCTCCACAGCCTCCAACTGAGAAAATGTGGACAGAAAAATTCATGACTCATAGATGAGTTTAAACTAAATAATCAAGTTAAGTTCAGTTAACTCGCATTTCGAAGGCAGCACGGAAACTTACATTTTTATTTGTTGAACCAGCTTAAAATATTCAACAGTGACTTTCCGCCTGCTTTCTGTCTGTTTTGGTCTCAGTAACTGCAGAGGAACTTTCTCTCTTTTAGATACAGTCTGATGAATCTTAAACTCACCAAATGGAAACTGTGCTTGTGGGCTGTTTGGGTGGATTTCGGCAACTTGACATCCGCAGACAGGAATAGAGAGTTTATGTGAAACACCACTCAGATGAGACAGGTTTAGTCTGAAGTACCTTTTTTAAAAGAATCACTAGAGAGCAGGGTGGCACGGGACCTCCTTGGCAAAGTGAAAGATCGTAAAGTGAATGAATTACCAGGCTGTCATGGAAAAACGTCCAGATCATAAACTTTATGAGTGGATTCAAAAACCCATTTGAAATGATTGATGAGGGTCAAGCTGATTTTTACGCATGTGCTCACTCAGCCGCACATCTGGTAATTAACCATATTAGACTGAATCACTTACTGCAGAGTGGGCAAATATTTGGACTAATCTCCGCAGCAGGATGTGGATTAGTAATTAACATGTCGGCGGTGTAATTAGGTCCACGTTAGGACTTCCTCTGCCCTCTCCCCCCGCCTGCGCCACAGCTTCCGCCCACACAGCTTTGAATTACTCCACTGGCAACTGTTGATGCATTCCCAAATCATCTGACGTCAAGTGGGCCGGACTCGGGGCAGAGTAGACTATAAAGCCCTTTGCTACCTTAGTTCATTCACAACGCCACTCTGGATTACCAAAGCCTTTAAAGAGAAGCTCCTTCCTCGGGCTCCTCGGACGACACAGCAGGGAGTTCACAAACCTGCCCGCCGCCGTAAACAATGAAAATGTCAGCGAAGGAGATCAGCCAGGTCCTCAAGGAGGGAGAGCTGGAGAAGAGGAGCGACAACCTGCTCCAGTTTTGGAAGAGGAAGACGTGCGTCCTGACCACGGACAGCCTCAACATTTACGCCGACACGCAGAAGCGCTCCAAGGGCAAGGAGCTCAAGCTGCAGTCCATCAAGAAGGTGGACTGCGTGGAGCGCACCGGCAAGTTCGTCTATTTCACCATCGTAACCACAGACAATAAGGAGATCGATTTCCGGTGCTCTGGGGAAGAGAACTGCTGGAATGCAATGATCACCATGGCTCTGATTGATTACCAGAACAGAAAGGCCATCCAGGACTTTAAAACGCGGCAGGACAACGAGAGCGCGTCGCCCGGACAGCAGGAGAGGCGCATGGCGAGGGCGCCATGAGAGGGACTCCGTTAACCACTCCTAATATGGTGAGGGACACACCATGACATATATAGCAGACATAATATATGAATAAAACCATAAGTAACGCAGTGGGAAAATACTTAAAACTAATTACCTTTTGTATCTCCTTCTAGTGTCAATGTGGACCATAAAGAAATAATACGCGGACCAAAAGGAAGACGAGGTCATCCGGTCCAGAGATGAAGGATTGTTCGGGACTGAGCTCTCGGAGAGAGGGGGGGACAACTGACAGATTTTCAGAAGCTCCACACACGGGACTGAACCCTTGAATTGTCAGAACTATTTCAAGTTTGCTCTCCTGGGAGGAAAAACCATGATGTTAATTTATTTGTTTCCAGGATATGGTGTTACTGGCAAACAGCTTGTCTTGTTTAAATTATTTGCTATTTCAACGTGTGTTGAGTGTATATTTATTTGAATAAATATTCATGGATTTTTGACATAACTTTATGCTCTCCTCTAGTTTTTGTTTCTCGTGTAGACATGTTTCCACTTGGTGTCCAAGTCTATTAGTGTCTTATTACAACATTATAGTCAGTAACAGTATATTTGACACTCTGGGGTGCCATTCAGAAGCAGCATTTCTGAGTAAATGCCAGACATAGAGTGATAAAAAGGGAGTGGAGGACCGGAAAGTCCCTTTCCTCTCTGCTGTCAGGTGGAATGTAACACTTTATTGTCACTGGGAGGGTTTCAAGCCTGAGTCATAACTGATAAGCACGGCAGATTTAGTCAGCAGCACGGGACACTTTAAAGTCTCAGTGGTGCCTTTGAACACACCTTAACTTCTTTCCAAGGTGTGGTAGGTTAGAGGTAACCACTGTTGGGATGTTTTAATCTGTATATCTGGTGATTTCTGGCTTTGAGCTTCATAAAAGCCGACATTAGGTTTAGTTGATAGTGGGGCAGCTTTCTGAAGGGTGTTCAGATGACAAATCCCTCCTTATCAGAGGCCTCTGCTCTTCACGTGGCAGAGAAAACACACAAAAAGTCCACTTTACTGCCCTGTTATCATGTTTGAATGGACATAATGTGACACTAGGTACACACCTAATTAATTACTGTTATAAACCCAGTGAGCACAGTTTTAGTCAGAAAACCTTGGGAGGTCTATAAAAGAGGGATAGTTATATGCAGATGAAAAAGTTAATGTTAAACAATTATTTTAAATCAAACAATTTAAATGAAAACAAAATGCCACAATGCGAGATGGTGGTTAAGCACATTTAATAAGTCAGATGTTCATACCTGACAGCATTTATTCTAATTTCTGTCTTTATTCATGCCGTTGTGTTATATTTGTTTTAGATGCACACAATAAACTTTAAAACCTGTAGGGTTTACTACTTCCAAAAACAGAACACACAACATTTCATTCAGGCTCGACAATCACACATGACTCATATGAGTCTCTTGAAGTAGATAAGTAAGTAACCAATCAAAATAAAAGTTGGTGGTGCAAGGTGTTTTACCATAAGCTTCAAGTTCTGTTCAGTTGCTCTACTTCACATAGTTTACATGGTCAAAAACTTACATAGATCCAAAACTCTGCTGACTTCTCCACATATCATAGCACCATGCTTATACACACCTTTTCCTGTCCTGTTTCAAACCTGTCATAAACTACAACAAACTGTATAACAGTCACTCAAAACAGAATATCAGCAACTAGAAACATCATCCACTATTCAATATACACATTGACTTTACACATAAATAATATCAGAACATAAATAATACCGAATAAAATCATGTAATTTAAGTGGCTCTTACATAAGGTGCTTCATGTATGCACACAAACGCCACAAAAAAAAGTATTTCTGGGGGTGGTCAAGCTTAGAGAAAAACAACAAAATCAAAACAACACTTGACTATGAAGTTAAATGGTTTTTAAAAGACTCCGCTGTGCTACGCATTCCACAGTGTTGGAGCTAAAACAGTGGAAAAATAACTAACAATGTTTTTCTTTAAAGTGAGAACAAGAAAACAGTGTGTACATTCAAAAAAAAAAAAAAAAAAAGTGTGCTCCTGCACATATAAATACCTCCGGTCATAGATCTTACACAGTGGAAGTGTGTTATGAGCACAAATCCTCAGAGGTCAGAGGTGACAGAAAGATGAATCTCTGGGCCTTCAGTAATGAAGTGTATAGTAGAGTCGCTCCCCCTCCCTGTCCCATCCCGTCCCTGTGTGCAGCTTTGAAGTAGGATTGCAATACAATCGATGCATCAAAGGGTTAGACTGATCCGAGGAGTATTACCGGAGCGGACGGGTCTCCTTTCTAAAAATACAGCTTCACAAATTGGCACCACTTTAATCTCTTTCTCTCATACACACACTTTTGGGCTCTGAGCCAAGGGCCACGCGGGAGTTTTTGTCACCAGCGCATGCTATCCTTTCTAAACAATTTAATGCAGAAGAGAACTTCTTGTTTAAGTGACTCCTGCTTTTGACATGACTCTGAGCCATGTTTTCGGAGGCTGATAAAAGACGTCATAATCCACATGAATGTCTGGCCACAAAATATAAGGTTGTCTTCTTTACAACACACACAGACACCACCAACCAGACGGGACACACACACTGCATCCTGCTCTCTGATTTCAGGCTGTATAAACATCCTCTGACGCAGCACTGGCACTCACTCAGGCCGTACTTGTACCCTTGGCGTCATCCCTCCATAGGCCGTCATTATGTGGACGGAGCATGGCTGCGCAACAGTGAACGCATTGTAACACTCTGATAAATGCAATAAATAGAGATGATGTGAGTGTGTGTGTATTTGCAGGGTTATGACCCATATACACATCTTCAATTAATCTTCAGTTTTTAAACTGAGTGGGACAAAATGTCCGATTCAGAGGCATTTATTGTAAACAGGAGATGCGGTGCTTCGTGTGGAGTAACAGCTGAGCAGGGTGTTGTGAGGTGAAGGTTGGAGGCCAGAAGAAACATGTCTCACTCCTATTTCATCATCTGGAAATGCCTCACAGCACTCCCACACAAACTCCTCTCACGTCCTCAGCAGCATTAACTCGACAATATCTCAAGACATTAATCTGTATTGAAATGTTTTCCTCAATGTGACTCTGTCCAACAGAACACTGTATTGTATGCAGAGCATAACCAGCAAGGAAAATATACAACAGGAATAAAAATGAGTAATTTAAGGAATAATTTAGGATACTATGATGGAAAAGTCAGAGTAAATATAAAACGTTTTGTAGACATAATTATGGATTTATTTCCTTCACATGCAGTTCAACTCAGTTCATCCATCCATCCATCCATCCATCCATCCATCCATCCATCCATCCATCCATCCATCCATCCATCCAGCCATCCATCCATCCATCCATCCATCCATCCATCCATCCATTTTCCCTCATCAGAATCTGGGGCCAATCCCAACTGGCATTAGGCAAGAGGTACAATGTTGGCAAGTTGCCAGTTTGTCATACGGCTTACGCACATTTACGCTGACATTCACACCTACGGGCAATTTAACAATCATGTTGCTGAAAATGTAAGTAAAAACAATCAAGGCTGTTTTGGTGGGATTATCACCTCATTATCTCTCAAATAAAACCTGGTGATGGTACAGTTTTACATGCTGACTCTTCCAAATGGCTTAATGATTGGAAGTTCATCCCAGATTCTGAAAACAATGTGTGTAATAAAATATTCTAAACTCAAAAATGAATTTAATCACATTTCATTTGTTATTGTTATCAGTTATTTTGTTATCATGATAACAAAGTTACAAACTTAGATTACATGTAGACTCCTCGACCTGATCATTTTAAGATTGAAAGCTCTGAAAAGATAATAAGTGGACCATTGAGATGAGATTCTTTTGCTAAACGTGATGGTAGAATCATGTTTTTCTGGTTTGGAAAATGAAAGGATCTTAATTTTATAGCTGGGAGGTTCAGACATTAAATATAGAAAAGTCGTGATTCAGGCCGCGATGACTGTTTTTACATAAAATCTTACCTTGTGTGGTCTTACAACTCATAAAGAGCATGTCTAGGCATTTCAAAGGGTAACACCACTTCACCTCACAGCATAATGTGCTGGTTTGCTCAGGCATGTGTTACGGCTCCAATCAGTTCCCCACGCTGCATGAGAGTATCGTTCAGCTTCCCGTAAGCCACTATGTTATAGGAACTTGTATCTTTGTTTCACTTTAACCTGCTGTGTCATTTCCTGACTTGCTCTTCCCGTCAGAGTGAAATCTGACGCAGGACACAACACTCTTGTTTCATGTAAATAAAAACGTCCTAAAACCTAAACAGCAGAGAATACCAGGATATTAGCCAAGGCCTTGGGATATAGTCTGATTACTAACAACCTCAAATATCTGTGTCATGTGTTTCTACGGTAAACCTCAAACATTACAAAGAGTAGGCGTTCTGCCTGGTGTTTAGTATTTGAAAACCATAGGAATTACATTATCTCAGAGAAGTGCTATTCATGGGCTTGTTTTACTGGAATTCAACCTCTGTAGGTATTTCTCTGTGTGACGCATGGCTCAGGTGAATGCATACCTGTGCGCATACCTCAGCAGAGACAGATACACGCCCTGGGGTCATTGCTGAGGTAACATAGAGTCACAATGTTTCTACGTTACATGGAACTTCTGCCCAAATTGGGCCACAAAAGAGGAAAAAAATCTGACTAAAGTCCAACTTGCTTCACTGCTGCCTCCCATTTATCATTCCTTCATCCAAGTAAAGGTCATTTTATTCCCAGATCTGGTCTTGCGGATAAAATGGACAAATTTCCCCCCTCATCTTATCCACAAAGGCGTCATTCTCCTAATCGTCTGTAGCCATGACAACAGTGTTTGTTTTTTATCGGACATCCATTTTTATCTGCTGAGTCACAGGGAAATACTCCCTCGGTCCACATCTTCAGATCTATCTTCCCACTCTCTGGCAGTGATTGTCACGGTTACAAACCTGTAAGTTTAGATATCGACAACCTCAGGAATCATGGGACAGTTTCCGGAGATTACAACTCCAAAACATCAGCAGTGTCAACTGAGATTCCCTTGATGCAACTTAATAGCCTTGTATGTCCAGACCACATCCGCTACTCCGTAAATATAGAAAAAAACAGTCTACAACAACAAGCAAATTCAACATATGTCAGAGTAAGGAGATAGTTTCCCAAATATAGAGTCTCTCACTCTGTTGGCCTTTTTTTCAATGAGAATCTTATGAATGTGGCACCTCTCATATCTAAGACATGCATGTGTATTGGATATACACAACCACACACACACATATGCTGTATATATACACACAAAGTGTCGGCATGGACTGCGCTGCTGAATGGGGATCATGTTGCTTAAGACCCAGCTGTCCAGAGAGAAGCCTCAGACAGAGAGAGGAGACGCTATAAGGAATGCCTACAAGGCAGCGAGGGGGCGGATGGCCGAGAATGAAGATTAGTATCACATGGAGAAGACTTAAAACTTTAGACTTGGACTTAAGTTTGATCTAAAATAACAGCTTCAGAATCATTTTAATGGTACACTGACTTGTAATTGGGAGAATGGTGCCTCTTTCATTCCTGCTCCGCACCTCCAACGCCTTGTTGCACTGTGTAACTTGTGTTGAGCGGGTGTTGTGTTGATCTCCTGCGAGAAGTGTGTAACATTTTATGGCACACACCACCAACTATGGACCTTACCTCTGTATTGTTAGTACACACACCACGGCAGAGGCATGGTGGACCTTGATGGAGGAAGCTAAGAAAAGAAACACAGAGTGGCTGAGGAAGATACTAAATCTTGGACCGGCTCACTCTGAAACTGTAGGGGCACCAAGTTGCAAAAAATACCAATTCTTACATCATGTTGCTTCAAGTAAGGACTTGGGCTTGGATTTGGTTTTGAAAGCAATTATGTAAAATGCTTTTGATACAGTTTTTCTTCAGCATTCAGAGACCTGAAAGGCGTTTCATTTAACTTGCAATTTGCTACTTGCGACTGGACTTGGACCTTCCCCAAAAACTTAAAATTAGCTCAGAGTTTTAATGTAGGTTTCATTATATTTCTCACCTCCCCATAACATCTAGTGTAGATAATTTTGTTTTTTGGGTTTTTTTGCCCAGGTATTAAGATATTCATAAAAAAACATTTTAACATTTTCAGCAGCTGTGGCGCTGTTTTAAGCCACAGCTTTGATTTGAATTAAATTTTAATGTAACATTCTGATGTTTAGCATAATGTATAATGCTTCAGAATATTCACCATCTTAGTTTAGCAAAGCTCACATTTGCTAATTAACAACTGGGGCTAATAGGATTAAACCAAAATGCTGAAATAATCAACATTTTTAAAAGGATGAAAAGTCAAGGGATCATCAGTGTTATTGTAATTCATCCTGAAGGGAAACATGGACGTAAATCACTCAAAATCACAAATGCTGCCCTCATGGTGGTGATAGAAAAAAAAAGTCAGGTTGACCAAAGTCATCAGGATTCATCATCTTGGAACCACGAATGTTTGTACAAAACTTTTTGCCCATTCCCCTGGTAGATGCTGGAAATTTTACAGGATAAGTGAAAATTTTGATCTGCTGGTGGTGCTAGAGGAAAAGTCAGGGGATCACCAAAGGCATTAGGGCTCACCCTCTGGGCACCGTGCATATCTCTATAAGATTTCATAGCAATCAGTCTGATAGTTTAGATATTTAGATATTTAGATATTTCAAGTAGTGAGCTGACTGTGTGGCTCTGTAGGGATTGGAATGCCAGCCACAAATCTCACAAATTTGTCTGCTTTACCCCACAGATAATCCACAGACATTAATCTCAAAATTTTAAACGAACCACTGACATTTTTCAACCCCGAAAGCAAACAGATGTAATTCCATTTACCTCTGCTGTATTGTGTTGTGACGGAAGAAGAAATCCTAGAGGCAAAATTCTCAAAAACTGGAAAATTAATACCAAAACTTAGCATCCCATGAGAGTTAAATGATTTAATTTTAGTGAACCAATTCTTTAACTTGTCAGTAACAGAAATATGTGGAACTCAGTGGATGGATGGGACAGTAAGCAGTGGAGCAGAGCAGTCGGGGTTGAGGCGTATGATCACGGTCCACTGTAACTGGGCTCCTGAGGGGGGGGTTTAGTTACCAGCACCTGCCTGAGTGGGTGTGTGAAGAAATGACCAAGAACAGATTACAATAACATTACATTTCCCAGCCAGGAAGTCCAATGTAAGACATTACTTCAAATCCTCAACATTTTTTATATCTGTAAATGTCTGTTTTGACCATCTCTGTGAGGCTTTTAATCATGCACGGTGGTACAATGTCTGGAGAAAAGCTGAACCCAAACCCTTGGATGAGATTTTTGATTAAATATATTTCCCCATTTCCTCCAGATGTCTATTATATACACAGCAACATGGCTTTTAATGAGATACAATCAGTAGTGTGATAGCCACATGATGTCTTAAAGTGCCACTTATAATTCCACAGCAGCTAATCGTCAATCACATCAGTTACAGTAAGTTACATCAGATTGTCGGTGCCGCAAATAAGCCAGCAACATTTTCAACTTTGTCTGACATAAAACTGAAGGTGAAACGAATGGCTGCAATAAACTTGTAATGATGACCTCGGGTCCAGAGCCATTATCAGGGCGAGAGGAAATTAGTCCACTGAAGATATTACACAAGAGGGAAACCGTGTGAAAGAGAAAGAAAGATAAATGAGCGCATAAAGGGAGTGAGGAAAAATTCCAGCAAAGAGAATATTACAAGTCAGAGAGGAAGAGTGTACTAAGACGAAATAAATGGATGCAGGAATTCCCCTGTACCACACCAAAGCCAACAACATACCAGCGCAGTGTAATCAACTGGTAATTCAACAGGGACACTGCACCTTGCACAAACAGTCCGCTAAATGATTTTCAATTTATCTTTCAGTCTGTCTTTGCTTTTAAGAAATGGTTTGACGTGGGCAAACATGCATGTGCACATGATGTAAAACATCAAACCGTCATGAGAGCAATTTTTGCAGTCTGTTTGACTACTTATTAATATCCTATCATTATTTCCCATAATCTTTATTAATGTTGAATCATAAAGAGAATAAAATGTGACAGTTCCTATGTGGTGGGTGTGGTGGTTTGGGCATTTTGGGTTACAGGTGCAGTAAAAAAGAAACATTAACCACTTTATAGTCCATGCTTCATTTCTCTCTAGAGAATATTTTGTCAATACACCATAATTACATGATTACTACCTACCATGTACTTTTCTTTCAGGAAGTTTTGAGGGACATTTGGAAAACTTGACATTTATTGTTGTACAACAGGGAAATTAAGGCTGTTTGTCTGAAAATATCTTTCTCAGTATGATAGGACTGCAAGGAGCAGGCCGGGCAAGCTGGAAATTCCCTTTATAAGAGTGCAGGTTCTCACACAATGCATTCCTGCAGTCCCAGATCCTATGTACTGTTTCGCTGTTTGGCTCCAGCTCCCTGATCATTTCAGCAGCGTGGTATTGACCCAGCAACAAATGTTTCCATCAATCATAGCAGGACACAACAGGGGTGTATTGTTCAAAGACACAGCAGAGGGTGTTTAAACACTGATGATCAGGGTTTGTATTTCCGAGTCTGCATACCTTCGCTGAGGTGAGGGGATCTCTCAACGGCCAAGCCAGGAGCAGGACGCCTGTGTGGGTTGATCTATGAATGGACAGATGGATGGCTGGATGAAGGGCAGGAAGCTCGAAACAAAAGAAAGAGAGAAATACATAACGGCAAGTTTATTTGTGTTTCTCTTATTCCTTTTCATCTTACCAAAGGAAAACTTTGATTGATTATGACTTTGGTTTTATATTCATGGCTCTGGCCATCAGTTGTGTACTGATAGAAGTAGGCTACTAGCAGTGCTATCAGTAGTATTGTGGTAGAAATAGTAGCAATAGTAATGGTAGTATTTAGCTTTAGCTTGAACATTAAATCTGCATATTGATTTTTGGATGCCTTCGGGGAAGCACAGCAGCTGAAAGTACTGTATAGATTTGATATGGTTAACATGTTAGCAAACAGATATGGAGCAACATTAGCATTCATTAAGAGCCATGTTGCTGGCCAACATATAAATATAATCCAATATTAAATCTCCTCCAGGGGCTGGTCGCAGTGGCAGCAGGTCTAGCAGGCCGTTCCAGTCATCCAACTTCCTAGCAACGCATTCCAGCTCCTCCTTGGGGATCCCGAGGCGTTCCCAGGCCAGATGGGTTATATAGTCCTTATAGCAGGCTCTAAGTCTGCCCTGGTTCTCCTACCAGTTGGACATGCCTCCTAATCAGATGCCCAAACCACCTCAATTGACTCCTGTCAATGCAAAGGAGAAGCTGCTCTACTCTGACCTCCTTCTGGTTGCTGTGAGCCCAGCAGCCTGTGGAGGAAGCTCATTTTGGTCACTTATATCCACAATCTCAATCTTTCGGTCACTGCCCAAAGCTCATGACTATTGGTGAGGGTTGGAACATAGATGAACTACAAAATTGAGAACTCAGCTCCTTGTGCCCCACAACGGTCCAGTACAACATCCACAATACTGTTGACGCCACACCAATATATGACCTGACCCTGGATAAGCAGACAGAAATAGATGGATAGATGGATTAGCTCTCTTTTAGCTCATTTTTTTGGTCTCCACTAACTCCTGGGAGAAATCTGACTTTTTAGTAGCTAAATGCTCCATTGTGTTCATCTGCTAGTTGCCACTTTGTGTTTGTGCAGTGTTAGCATTAGATTTATCAAAAGAGGAGAACTGTGAGAGTGAACTAGAACAGTATAAAGTGTAAAACCAAAATAATGAGCTAAAAGACAGTAGGACAGGCTGTAGAGCTGAGTGAGACTGCAGATTCAAGTGATAATTCTCTATGCGTCCATCACTATGAGGAGCCTCTTCACGTTACAGACGTTTGAGCCATTATTAATATTGTATACTTTGATACTTTGATGATTACTAAATTGTCCAGTGTTAGTAATATTAGTTGATATTATTAGTTAATGCGCTAAGGTGTTGTTATGGCTGCTAGCACAGCTGCAAACTGTAGCTGCTAATTAGGAGTTAACATTAAGAACACTGACTCAGAAGATCCAGCTGGTAATCAGTTCATAATTTCCAGTCAAAGAGCAGACAGTTTTATAGTTGAGTTAAATAGTTGAACATCTTTTAGTTGAACATCTTTTAGTACAGGCCTTTCTCGCAGCAGACATTGTGCTGTGTCATGGAGGGAAGGCACAGGTGGAAATCATTATCTTAATGATGGCTCAGTTGAGTCATCATGTTCAATACCAGGGCCTTTAAACAGAAAACTCTTGTACAGAACAGAGCCGTCTTTTATGTCATTAATTGTGCTTTTCATGCCGTCAAAACCCTGTGAATAAGTTCTGTTACATATTCAAAACTCTAATAAAAACTCAAAGCTGTCACTTACAAGACTCAGTGATACTCTTGCCTCATCAAACCTGCTGTTGCTTGAAGCTGAATTTATGTGACATTACATAGTTGCTTTATGAACGCCTTATTTCTATAGGGCGTACATGGGAAGACTAAAGCCTGGAATAAGAGGAAATCCTGTTTGTCATGGCTCAAGGGTCTTTCCCAAGGAGCAGGGGAACTCACAATGGTCCTCTCTGTCCACACGCTGTCCCGAGACTGAGCACAGTGGCAACCTTTTGCCAAATAGGGTTAGGGTTGTATTGGGGGTCAGCATTAATCAAATTAGACAGCAGCACACTTAAAATGCAGCACGGGCACACTTCAACAATGTAAACACACCGTTTACACAGACAACATGAACCTGTTATATCCATATTCCTTTTATCCTTTTAATTTATTGAAGCTTTTAATTTAAAATGTTAAGAAAACCTACAACTTTCTCCTTCAATCACATGTAGTTTTGACAAAATGTGTGTTAGGACCATTTGCAAAAGAGGTTTGAAAGAACTGTGAGTCAAAATGTGGCATTATACTCAGCTGCAATGCACAACACAGGCTCAGTGACTCCATTTGTCCTCCACCCTGTTTCACAACTCACATTAAATAAATCTGAAAACTGGGCATTGTCTGTGTGCCAGGTATTTCACATTACATTTCATCCATATATTTCAAAATGCAATTTATTTTAGTATATTGGAAACATCTAAAAATGAACGCACAGGCAAAGTATTCTAATGTTTTGTGAATCAGCATGTATTTGAAAATGTAATTTTGCTCTTTTGTGCTCCAGACAGGAAGACCAAATGATGTCATCTCCTATGGATGTCATCTTTAATGAACAACACTGTACACAGACACCAAGCAGTATGTTAAAAACATTCACGTCTCCTGGACTAATTGCTAAAACATGGGCGCAGATGTCCGGTTTTGTCCCCATGAGGTACGCAGATGTGTGTTCACACCAGTTAAAGGTGGGGGTATGACCAGTGTGAGCTGTGGGAACAGGAGTTTGTGGTGTAGGTTTACACAACCCCCAAGGAAACATGAAGAAATGACTCCAGCAGGAGAGATGGAGGCAGAGATTAGGATGTCAGGTTTATACATGAAAGGTTAGAACATTAAATATGAAAACTGAGATCTTGTCTGATAAAACTCGTTCCACATGCTGTTAAAACTGAGAAATATCATGAGCTCACGCTCATTCATGCATGTCAACATGCACACACACACACACATACACACACACAGAGAAGTCTTTCACAGGGTTTCGGTCCACACAGTCGCTGTTCCAATGAAACAAAATCGCTTTTCTTTAGTCAACAAGTGTGTGTGTGTGTGTGTGTGTGTGTGTGTGTGTGTGTGTGTGTGTGTGTGTGTTTGTGCCGGCTATCCATGCTAGAGGACAAGGGGCAAGGGCTGGGGCGAGGATGGAGATGTTTGGGGGGCGTAGAGGACACAAGGGGTGGGTGGATTGTTGGGTAATGAGTCACTGGAGCCTCCTTCAAAGCCTGCTCTCCAACCCCACACCCGAGCAGGGAGGTCCACTGGAATCTGGGCCTATGGATGGAAGAGCTGAGTGGGCAGGCCACATACAGTGTGCATACACATCATGCACACACACACATTTCATGTATCTCTAACTAGGGTCAGGATCTCGCCACAGAGGATGTGGCCCCTGCAACAAAGACTTCTACTGTAGGAAATCTGAAGGGTGCATGTACAGTGTGTATTATTGTCAGTACTTTGTATAAGTGCAATGCAATTTATTATCTTTCCATAGTGAGCCGCTGTACACACTATGAAACTGTGGCTTGTATCAGTGTTGTAGACCACTTTTTTAAGGTCTCGGTCTCGTCTTGGAATCAACTGCATTTTTACTCGGTCTTGTCTCGGTCTCAGACAAAGAGGACTCGGGATTTTATTTCAACACCGGTCAAGACCACAGCTGTGTTTCCATATACTGTCTAGTTTGTCCCGCCACAGTTTCATAATTAACTGAAAATACTTTTACACTTTAAAAAGTTGTTGCACAGCCTGTAGTTACAGAGCAAACACCTGTGTGGCACAGAAAACTAAACAAGAGAGGAGAGGTGAGGTCGAGGTTTAAATACAAGACCACGAGCCAACAGCTGCAAAGTTCTTCCAACAAATTAAACTTTATGAAGCAGGTCATTAAAAAAAAGAAATTAAAACATGACTCATTTCTAATTTTTGTCACTGTTAAGGGCTGTTAGCCTTCGCTGCCCTTCTTCACACGCAATGCTAGAAACTGATTGTCAGCCAAACATCTTGTAATAAAATTTCCTAAACGCCAAAGAGTATATCTGCAAAACAGCATCCAAAAGAAAACACACAGCAGTTTGTAAATCCTGCAATACACTTACTGAGAAGGCTGCAAGGCGTGTGACTCATCCAAAGAGATATGGCGAATATTAGCCACATGTTAGCTTCCTAAGTAGGCTATATACTGTCTGGTCTTGGTCTTGACTTGGTCTCGGCCCCTCAAAGTCTTGGTCTTGTCTCGGTCTTGATACACTCTGGCACTCGTAGCTGGTCTTGACTACAACACTGACTTGTATCTCCGGCTGTGTGTGTGTGTGTGTATGGCTGAACACAGATTCAGTTTTTTGTAACTATCACAGAAATTCAATGTTCAGTATTTTTTTTCTGTGTCTGTAACGCCCTTATTTTCATGTTGCTGTTGTGTACTTCAATGTAGAAATTCGACCCCGGAAACAGCAGTGTGTTTGTTCACAACAAAAAACAACAACAACCTGCTGGCAACAAACTCCCTTGTGTCCCATCTCTGTGTTAATACCGACGTTGATCCTGGTAGCAAGCATGACGTCTGTATAGGATTTCAAACACACACACACACACACACACACACACACACACACACACACACACACACACACACACACACACACACACACACACACACACACACGTATATACACCAGCTGTGACCTCATGTCACAGCTTTCACTCTCCTGTTTATTAGATCATGAGCAACTGTTTGACTGACGGATGAGAAGAACAGTGTTTGTATCACTGGGTGAAATATATTGAACATTTTTGGTTGTGTAAGAGTCACTTAAGTTACATACCTTTATTTGGGAAAATATGTTATTCATGTTATGATATTATTTATGTGTAAAGTCAATGTATATGTTGAATAGTGGATGAACCTAAGGTTATGTATTTAGCTACAGTTTGTATATGACACAGATAAAGGTGTGGATAAGGATGGGGCTATAATATGTGAAGAAGTCAACAGAGTTATGGAGTACAAGTCGGTAATGTCCCGAGTTGAGATTTATGATTCATTCTGGATCACGCTGTAAGTTACTAATATTTAAATCAATCATTGTTTAAGTTTTTGCTAAAGAAGGCATAACTTGCAGAGGGTTTAGCAGAACAGTGCTGACCTCGAGCGGATGACCAATGCTGAAAGGACAAAGCAATGAGACACAGACAGGAAGCAGGAAGCTGAGATCAGTCAACAGCAGCTTTTAACATACTGCATGTAAACAAAATATCCAGAGAACAGGTCAGAGAGATCAAACACAAACATAATCTTGGCGCTACACTCCATACATAAATGCCACGACTATATTTAGATACTGTACAATTGCAGGCATGCTACACAGGTCGAAGGTCACTCCTCCAGTGACGCTGCAGTTCATAAATGTTTAAGAGGAGTGATAAAAATGATCAATTCCTCTCTCTCCACAGAGTAATATTTTGAACAGACAGGATGTGGTGGCTGAGGACAGTTTAAGTTATAGTTTGGTGATGATGGCTGTGTAGTGATGAATGTCGTCTGAGCGAGTATTTGTTTGCTTGTAAAACTGTGGGACGGGCTGACTGCTCGGGACAAGACTCGACAAGAGCAGCAGCTCTACATGGAAACCTGACAGGCGGGCAGCACCGCTGCCATGGCAACAAATCAAAGCGTTACACTGCACAACTGGTAATAATAACTGTATTTGGAAGTTATAATTGCTGGTTGGCAGTGATTTCCCTACATTAGAATTTAATACGAGACTGTTCATTATCACACCTCACTGCTACTGACACTTTTCACCTCAGCTGTGAACATAAATTGTTGATTGTCCTGCTCGATAAGAGAAGATCCTCCCTGAATCCTCCTCCTGTCTGTGTTTTAACAGGTCGTGTCTACCTGTCTGCACAAGGAGACCACCTTTTCCTTACAATTACGTCACATCCTGTGGGTGGTTGGCACGGCAACAGACAGGCAGGGCATTGCTGCAGCCACTCCAACAAATCGGTACTCGCCTTAAAGGGTTTTTTTTTTCTAGTCAAACGTAATGAGTCATTGTTTGAATCATCAAAGGGCAACTTGAATGAATCGATTTAGCTGGAAATAAAAAGTTGGAGGTTTGTTTCATTATCTCTTCGTGGAAACAGGGATGGTCAGGTTAGGTAAATACTAATGATATATATGTTAGACAGAAAATTACACACTAAGCTGAATGAGATGGTTCATACCACATAAATTGTTGGATTCAATTCCATAAAACTGGGTTGAATTATAAATCTAAGCCCTTTATCCTTGCACTTAAATACAATGTCAACCCTTACAGTTTAGACAAGAGAAGATTAAATCAAACTGAACAACTGTAAGGACTTAAAAACATCAAAAACACCCATCAGATGACTTTGAACCTTTTAGTCAGAATTAAACAGAGCATCCAAAATCCCACTTCAAAGTACAAAACTAACATCAATATTGAGACTATCAAAAAACATCCATGTCTCCTGTTTTGACCTGGTAAAATGGCAAAGAGACTTAATTTATAGGCACATTGACTCAGGCTCTTTACAAAGTGCCTCTCATTCATACTCACATCAGGCAGCATAGCTTTCAACAGAGGTGGTGGCCAAACCACTAGAAGCAAATTACCATCTACCATCAGGCAGGCATTGGTACTGCCACACAGTTTGAATATTTAAATATTTGGGGAAAATATTAATAAGACCTTTTCTCAGCTTTGATCCCAAAAATGTGGGATCAAAGCTGAGAAAAAGCCAGTAGAGTACAAGATACCGAATAAAGGCAGTTCACTTCATAAGTTTGATAAGCTAGAAAGCTGAGAGTGAGAAAGTGGACAATGAGTCTTTTTTTTGTCACAAGTATAAAGTAGCATAAAAGAGTAATACTTTAAAGGAGCGGTGTGTATGATTTAGTGACACCTGGCAGTGTAGTTGATGATTAACCACTAGTTTCACTCTCTCCTTCCAAGTGAGAAAGAGGAAATACAGTGGCCAAGCACAACACAAAAAGCGCAAAACACCCTGCCTACATATGTGCCTCTGGCCGCCACTTGGCAGTCCTGTCTCTTCTGCCTCTGCAACCTCCCGGCGAATCAAAAAATTGCCGAAGATGTGGATCAGCGGGGGGCCACTGGTTGTTCAAACAAGCCATCTGTAACTGCACCTACACTGTTAATTATGCATAACTTTAACTGAGTTAAAAAAAAAAATCACTCCAGTACAGTTGTCATGAATGGGAAACATGTTTATTTCTCCTGTGACATTTTAACATAGGGGGCTTATGGAGATTGACTTGACTTGTTCTGTAGCCAGCTTCAAGTGGCCGTTTGAGGAACTGCAGTTTTTGGCTTCATTCACAGCTTGCTCTAGATCCAGTGTTTATTTTGTCTGTTTCGGGCTACTGTAGAAACATGGTGGTGTGGAAGAGGACTTGCAGTGTCTGTGAAAAACTCATTCTAAGGTAACAAAAACACAACGATTCTTATTTTCAGGTGATTATACACGAATAAAAACATGCATACTATATTCAGTTTCTGCCACATTCTGTCCCCTGAATCTTACATACTGGAGATTTAAGTAAAGCACCAGTACTTTAACATTTTATTAAGTGCAGCAATAGTTCCTGTACTTTCCAACCATGTCAGAGCCAGACAGATTTGCTGGAAGCCAAGTTCACCTACTCAACAGGACTTCTATGAAAATCAAGACCTTAGCAGTGATTTACTGGTTTACTCCCTCTGATCTCGTGCAGCAGAGATAAAGAAATAGACATATGACACACATTAGCCTCCGGCTGCTTCAGACTGCCAGACTCCCTCCCTCTGTTCTCCATCTTCCACTCTGCTCTCTTAAAGGCAAGTCCAGACAAGTCCCCTGTCTCTGCCTCCCTCTTGCCTATGCAGGACGGGCCTGAGCTGCAACCCACAGAGCAAACATCCAACCCGACGCCCGCTGCCCTTCAGCCAAAACAAGTAGGCCACGCCTCAGTGCAGCTGGCCTCTCACTCATTTACCTGGGGAGAAAATGTGGTGCCATTGTTCCAACGGCCAAATAAAGGGTGGAGAGACAGAGAATGAAAGGATTATTTTTGTCTAAGTGTTGCTCAGTGATGTTGAAATTTGGAGGAATTAAAGCTAAAAAAAAAACATGACAGCAACTCAAAATGATTTCCCATTAGAAAGAACTAATCTTTTGGGACGAGAATCAGCATGGCCATGGTGCTCTGCCGGAAAACAGGGGATTGCTCCCTTTGGGTTGGGAGTGAGTTGCTGGCCCGAGCAAAAGAGAATTTCAGGGTCTTGTTCATGAGTGATGGAAAAATGGAGACCAGGATGGACCAGCAGATTGGTGCATCGTTAGCAGTAATGCAGATGTTGTACCGGAAGAAGGAGCCAGGAGGCAATGCTCTCAATTTTCTCAAAATCTACATTCCAACCCTCACCTATAGTCATGAGCTTTAGTGAGCAACAGATTGAGATTTCTTTTTTATTTTTTATTTTATTTTAAATACTTTATTTTAGATACTTTAATGATTTAAAGATTTAATGATTGGGGAAACAAGTGACCGAGATGAGTTTTCTCTGTAGGGTGGCTCGGCACACCCTTAGAGATTCAGTTCAGACATCAGGAGGGAGCTCAGAGTAGAGCAGCTGCTCCTCTGCGTCGAAGAGAGACCCAGAACTCGCAGGTGGAGCCTCCTATCAGCCCCTCAAGGGCCCATTAAGATTATAACTCATTTGTTCAATCTGAACAAAAACTGACAAGCAGTATAGTAACAACGTTAATTTGTGTTTTTTATGAGGGGTTATGTGTAACTTTCAGTCTCCACTGGCAATTCGTTATTTTTAGGGGATTGTCCATTATTCCAACAGCCCATTTTACTGAACCCCCAATAGTCCAAAAAATGTCCCATTGGACCAAAAGCCGAACTTATCCAGGCCGTTTTTCCAAAAACAGAAGCCTGCTGCTCTAAAGGCCGTTCTGAAAATACACACTCTCCCTGGTAACCTCCGTCATGTTGGCAACAATAATAAAGAATAATAATTAACATGTAGCATGTAGAAAGTGTAGCAGTTTTGTTTGGTTTAGACAACAAAACTTGGTTTAGAAAAAGATCAGGGTTAAAATAATGAGTTTAGTTTTGTCGTCACATTTTGAGGTTACATAATTCATACCAGGCTGGTTCAGAGCAATGCCCATTTGTTTTCAGGTTAATGGGCTGGTGCAATATTTAAGTTTCGGAATAATGGGCCGTCTAAACGATGGCATGGCTCCCGTTTTACACAAACATAACGTAATAATTAATAGGCTTTAGAGGTAAGGCTGTTTCCCACTGTTTCTACTCTTTGTGTTTAGCTAAGCTAACCGCTGCTAAGCTAATTGTTTGCCAGGCAAGAAAGCAAATGAACTTATATCCTGTACCTTTTTTCAGCAATATGAGAACCATTTTTCCATTATAACTTAGAATGACTTGTTGACTAATGTTAGAGAAAAGGTTTGAAAAATGAATTTAGTCTTGTTGAGGTCATATTCCTCCACTTCCATGTGACTCAGTGTTGTTTAAATGTTCCCCTGAGTGTGTTCCTTGATGCTGGCAGTGTGTGGGTATTTGACCAAAGAGCAGTTTACACCCCTGCTCATCCAGTGCCAGGAGAAGCAAACACACACCGACACACATGGAGACAAAGAGGGGAACCAGAGCAGGGAAACTGTTACAAACTCTGTCACACACATGGAGAGGAACCTCCTTTGATGGAGTGCTTACTCTTTGGAAAATAAACACACACACACACTCTCCTCTGGCCTAATTTTGGCTGT
Organism: Argyrosomus regius; assembly: GCA_946959425.1. Lineage (NCBI taxonomy): Eukaryota > Metazoa > Chordata > Actinopteri > Sciaenidae > Argyrosomus > Argyrosomus regius. The sequence goes on from OX336886.1 coordinate 18,545,731, forward strand.
CTCTCCTTCCGTCAGCCACACACAGTCGGATAACACAATGGTCCACTGTGCACCCACTCAAACATCCAGCTAACTGGAGAATAGAAAAACAAGCCATAAAGGAGGAGATTACTCCTTGATCTTTACTCTGCTACCACTTCAACCCTTTTCCTCAACATGTTCACCACACAAGCTTTGCAGTTTAGAGCAGGAAGTTAAACGTGTAACTATCTTAAATTTAGGTAGGAGATATGTGGTTTAGATCCACAGTGAGATCTGAGCTGCTGTGGTACAGTCATAGCATCTCCATGTTGACTTTAAGACGAAATCAGTAGTGACATGTGGCATTGCTGCAGGCTATATTAATGTCTAGTCAGTATAACGCTACAGGGTTGGCAGTCACAAACAACTTAATGTTTTTAGTGACAGAAGGGGAGTTTAATTCAGGTTGAGTCACACATAAAATCTTCAACTAAACCACAAACACATTCCACTTGTGCAGTTTAATCTGTTTGGATAGACTTGACACTTTAATATGCCAGGTATTCACCTCATCACACTTTGGCTTTCTCTGTGTATGATGGGAACGAGACGCTTTAGTGCCATCAGTCACATCGTCTCACGCAGAGGTGATAAAACTGACATGTTGTTGGCTGTGTTTGTACACAAAACACACAATATACACAAATATTAGTGTGTCTTATTCCATCTGTCATGGCTTCTGATTTTAAAGACCTGTAGATACAATTTAACTTACTAAGAATGTGCAGTATATCTAAGTAAGAGGAGGGCAATAACGAGTTACTGTAGCCTAATCTGTATGACTTTTTTGTGCATTTGTGCTTTCAGGCCTCACCTCAATAATGATTTATTTGTGTTCCCCTTCTCTGACTACAAAGCCCCGTGAAACAAACTGTGATATTGGGCTATATAAACACAATTGACTTGATTTATTTGAGTATGATTTTGTCATTTCAACCTCTGAATTCATATATTAGTACATTACTCTTGTCTAAAAGCTACTTTGAATACTTTTTAAAGAATCATCTTTACAATCAATAATGCAGTACTTTTCATTCTACTGAAGTACAGTAACAGAGCGCAGATATTGTATGTCAATAGCGTTTGAACATCAGTCACTCTACAAGCCTCCCACACAATCCGGTTCCCCTCACAGGGGATTAAATCTGCGTGTGTGGCAGAGATGTTGATCCATGTGGTGTCTACTAAGAGATTTTCACCTGCTCAGGTTCAACTGTCAGGCCTGTGAGAGAGCTCTGCACTCACTAGACCACTCATCTCAATTCTCATGTAGTTTGCACAAAAACCACCAACTACTGTGAGGATGCTTGTTGACTGTAGTTACCTTGTATATTTGGCTAGGCTAATGTTTCTTGTTGTGTCCAACACTTTGAAGAGTTTTCTGCTCAGTCTGTTGCAGTCTAGTTATATAAAGTGAAATCACCTCACGAATACTTACAACAGTCCCAGTTTGGAGACCTTATTTTACCCACATCAACATCTCCCTCTAGTGGAGAATGTTTCACTACAGAGAAAACCATTTCCTTTTGTAAAGTGAAGTAGTTCTCATTGTTCTGAACATCATTTGATAAAAGTGTGTATTATAACATTAATAAGGGTCAAAAGCAGTGATAGGGTTAAAATGTTTTACTGTAGTGCTACAGTACGCAACAGGTATGAATGAAAACGTCTCCAACATCATGTTCTCTGTAGTTTCGTTCCATTTGACAAAAATATCTGGCATGTAGAATCCCCACAACATGGCAGTAGAGTAGAAAACAGGAAAATAATGAAAAGAATAAACAAATTAAGGTGTAAATAAAAGCATTCAAAGAGTCGAACTTCCTTCTTTGTGCTCCCAGAGTCTCTCCCATTGGGTAGATCAGTACTGGCAATGGAGACTGAAATGCAAGGGTTAAAAACCAGTAAAAGCCAAGATCACAGACCTGGCTTTGTATAGTACAACCATAATGGCTTACTCGCACACATGTGCTCCCTCACACTGACACACACACATACACAAACATTCACATACATACACACATACACTAATATGACTAACCCACACAACCCTGGGAGAGCGATTGTCGCCCCTGGTCTCCGTCCTCCAAGCTGAATTAGATTAGGAAAGTCAAGGTTAATCACCCAATAAATACATTCTGAAATCTCTTTTTGAAACACAGATCTCAAGACAAATATATACAAATTGATTAAAAGAAAAGAAAAGAAACACAAAACAACTCATTACTAAGTGTTTACATCTTAAAAACAGTCACATGAACATGGTGTGGACCAAGATGCACAAACAAACCCCTTCTATTAGGCCAAAGTATTTGATTCTTTTTTCGTCCCCACTCGTTCCCTCTGTCCCTTCCTCCACATGCCGCTTCTCTATGTAACTGATTGTACACACTAGTGTCATGGTCTAGACCAAAGCAGTGCTATGCTATTATCCTTTCTGTTACAGCACTACAGGCACACAAATACAAGGACACTCTGTTTGGCTCTCTGCCATGCGTCGTTCCCATTACCCTTCCTTCCTATGTGTCACTACAAACACACACAGTGCTCCCTGTAAACAAGTACTCTTTGTCCTTTCGGATTATAAATACTGTTTTGGTAAAATCATCATCATTAAAAGATGAGACAGAGTGTATTTGAGCGTACATCGATACAAAACACATAGAATTGCACTGTTGGAAGATATTCCTTCTTCATTTTGTATACGTCGTGTTTTTCTTCTTCTTCTTTTTTTTGGCTTCAGCGTTAAGGCCCAAAAAATTTGGAGTGGAAGGGAAGTAGGAGAAGTCCCAAGCGGTGATCTGCCTGCGCCCATAGGGCCTACTGTACTGTAGGTACGAACAACACACATACAGGCACACTAACAGATAGACAGTATTGCAGGGCAATATAAAAAGACACTAAGGAATGGTGAAACATCCTCTCTGTCATTTCTTTTTGCAAAATCATCCTTCATCATACATTTCATTCTTTTTATTCAAAATCTTTTTTTTTTTTTGACATGCTTGTCTTTCATCCCTCCGTTCCTATCCAAAGTGCGTGGGTGCCGGTGCTGTTTCAGTCTGGCTACACTAGGGGGTGCCGTTCCTCTCTGCAGATGACTGACAGGCGGTGGCTGTGGCTGTGTTTATTGCTATAATGTCCGTGCTCCTCCCCTCTTAGAGGAAACAAAAAGGAGGAACAAAGTTGCCCTCCCAACACTGATCTGAGGTCTCTGCCCACATCTGCTGATTAGAGTCTGTGCTTTTTGGAGGGATCTAATGACAGATCAGTGCCGGAGGGGAACTCCCCTCCCTCCCACCACCACTACCACCACCACCACCACCACCACCACGAGGAGCGGGGCTCAGGTGAAGACGTAGTTGAGGAGGAGCTGTGAGAGGAGCAGAACACAGAGGATGAGGCAGTGACGGCCTGTTAACGACACACCGTCGTCTGTCGCCCTCTGACGAGCCAGCTGACGACTCAGAGCCACCAGGTTCCTACAGGGAGAGAGAAGGGTCAGCGTGAACAAGTGCTCAATAATGCTCAGCAGAACAAAAACAAAACAAATAAACAACAAATAAAAACTGATGTTTATGAAGCTCTGAAACTGTCACATGAACATGAACTAATTATGGATAATATTTTTACAGATGTACTGACCCAATTTTGTGTTCATCCAACAGGGGATATGGATGGGACAGTTTCTAATATTGCTTGTGAATGAATATCAAAATAAAAGTCTTATCTATCCCTAAATGTATACAGTCACGTATACATCTCTCCCTCTCTGCCCCTCTCTCTTCAACCGGTTGTGGCGGATGACCGTCCACCAATGGGCTCGGTTCTGCTCGAGGAATTGTTGAGAATTGTTATCAAGAGTACGGTCTAGACCTGCTCTGTATGGAAAGTGTCATGACACAGATAACTTTTGTCACAATGTGGCGCTATATAAATAAACTTGAATTAAATTAACTGAATAAGATACCAATAAGATCCATGGGAAAACATTATGCAACCCTAGTGTCCTCCACAAATGTGTGTGTGATTGCAAACACAAGTGTTATGTTCACCTCTGGATGTCCTGCTGTGTCTTCTGTATGGATGTGATGGAAGCCTCTATCAGGGCGATGTCCTTCACCTCTTTATTGCACCGTGCGCACTGGTTTGAGAAACCTGAACAACGTGATAGGTGAAAACATAAGAGTTAGGTAAGTGTGATTTAACAGCTAAATTTCACCAGGCTCAGATGACACCATAACCGTGGCCGTACAAGTCAATGTTTGTGACAGATGCATGCCTGTTTTTAAGTCAAAATAAAACACCTCTCTATGCCATTTCTGTGCAAACTTCCAATTGTAACAACAGCCAAAAGGGAAACAAACTATGTAGCATATTTACTCTTGGTAGAAGCACATAAATGATGGAAAAATGACCAAATCTGAGCAAGTTAACAAAGTCTGGTGGAGAAAATGCTCTGCTTCTAAAATGCTACTGGTGGGGTTTTGAGGTCATGTGAAGAGCAGATGCAATGTGACAGGGACGTGTCTGGCTGGGTTCTGCCGTAAGGGTTTGTTTGCGTTTGAGTGTGTGCCTCACCTTCATTGTCCGAGGACTCGTGTGTGGGCTCTGGTGTGGTGCTGCTGCTCTCGGTGTTCTGGCTGCAGCTGGACGGCTGGCTGCTGGCCTTCCTACGTTTCCCGTTCACCTCAGCCTGGGAGGAGTAGTTGTGACAGTAAGCTGCGAGCTAATGCAACATGCTAACAGCTGAGTAAAGACGGGATTTAGCTGTCTGGACTCACAGCGGTGAATAACAAGTGAGGAAGAATGGGGTTAATCATGGTTGTTGGTGATTTTGGATCAGGTGCAGTCTGACAGTGTGATTAAAAGTCAATGACACACGCATCAATAATACATCATTACAGCTCTAGTTTGGGAGTATGTGATTGGTCTGGCTAACCTTCTGTTGGCTGGCCCAGCTGTGGCTGTATGAGAGTCCGTTGTGTTGCCTTTGGCTTTTCTCGTGCGTCTGAATCACTCCGTCCTTCTCAAATTGAACCAGACAGTGCTCAGGGTCCCATGGCTGCATACTGCCAAACAGAAGAATATATTAAGCTGTAATTTTAATCAGAACATATCATTATTCCCATGTTTTTGCTCTCCTTACTCCACAGCTCAATCCTTGTATTGATCTAAAAAGACAACAGGGTGTGTGGCCATCTCCTGTGTTTTATTTGCTTGATGTGAGAGTGTGTTCATACTCCATGTGCCTGTAGGTCCACTCGGAGGTGACGGGGTCCTGATGGAAAAGTCGTGGGTTCCAGGGTTTGTCTCCTCTCTCCCTGGCTTCTTTCCGCTGAGCTTCCTCCAGCACAAACTTTTCCTGGGTCGCCCGCAACTGGTCCCGATCCATGATGGCACTGGTCACATGCTGCCACAGTCTGTGAGGAGCATATTAAAATCACATGAACTGAATTAGCGGCAGACATATTGTATATGTACATGTCTTTAAAGTCACAATCAATCTTATCAAGCACAGACGAAGCTAATAGCATTAATGGTTGCATTTCTTTTAGGTGTGTTCCAGAGTCCTGGTATTGTGCATGTTGGCTCACTGACATGACACAATGACACACCTAAATACCATCATTTATTAAACCATAATTAATGTAATTAATTATACCTGTGTTTTACCCACCTGTATGCTGTGGGAAAATCTTTTATCCCGTAATTAATCTTCAAATTCAGAATAAACATAGTGAGTGACATTTATGTGAAGCAGGTGGGGTTTACCTTTCAGACTCAAACTCTCCCTGCTGATCTATTTGGACCACTTGTCTCTTGAGCCGGCTGCTGCGAATGTCTGGGCTCGGGTTCCACAACGTCTCCTGCTGCCCTGAGCGCTTCTCATGAATGAACACCTCACTGTCCTGAATACAACAAAAAGGCAACATAATGTTTAATGTGAATCTAAGTTTCATTATTCATAGCAATTCATCACACAGACCTCTGAATTATTTTGTCTCTTTCACATGAAGATAACTGACGAAACTGGAAAATATTTATAGTTTCTCTTAACAAGTTTCAGAATATAAAATTAACTTATTTTCAAAGTTTTCAGACTTCTTTCTGCTTTTTCAGCGTCCTTTGAGAGCTGTCTAAACTGGGTCATCCACTTGCTCTGTCTCCCTGCTGCTCGTAAACCTCTAATTACCAGTTCTGCCTCTAATTACTACAGAGAGACACTGAATACCGAGTGGCAGCGAGTAATTGGCAGAGAGGGATGCTGACGCGTGAACTTCAGAGAGAGACTGGCAGGGACAGAGGGCTGAAAGCTTTGGATAATAACTCTCACCCAGTGTCCATCCACAGTGGCCAGTTGCTCCTCTCCGACAGAAATCTTCCCGCTGATCTGATTCACAGAGCAGGCACCTCCAAGGAAAGGCTGCAGTGAACAGAGTAAGTAAAAGTCACTCATATAACGTAAGATAAACGAGTCAAAGTACATTTACAAACAATACTGATGTAAAAATAAAAAAATACCTTGAGCTTGAACTCCAGCTCTGTGAAACATTTGGTTTTCTCACACTCGATCGTAACCTTCCCACCCAGCTCTAGTGTCATAGTGCCATACAAGATACCTGCAGGAGGCACAGATATGGGAATTACATCATCAGATCAACAGCACAAAAACAAAATGTAGATCATCATGTTGTTAATCATACCATTCCTTGTGTTATTGTTTTATGCTGTATTATTATTTAGAATTTATGATTGAGGCACTCGCAGTGAATGCATTCTGTGAGACAAGATAAAGATGATAAACAACAGACCCAAACTCAACCAGACGTACTTTATCCATCTATAATTTTTGCCATGTAAAAGTTCATGTTCAGAGTACATCTGCATTTGATTCACAGCAGCTCTGACACTGACTGCAAAAGTCAAAGCCTGCACATAATTTGTATCGGGATTGCATGAGGAATGATTCTGAATGTTTACCTCCTGAGACTGTGTGTCACAATGAGGCAGGACGTACAAACTAAACTCGATGGTAATGCTAGATTTGCAAAACTCTTGTGAGATTTGTATGTGTTGTTTCTGCCGCTGTTCTGACTTAAAAGTCAAAAAATCTAAATCAAAAAAACAAATCAACTAGGTCTGAAAAATAAAAAGCAAACATCAACCTTTGGTTTCATATGGGACATGAAATGAGATCTTTTGGGTCAAAGGGTCAGGATTATTGATCCATTCATCCATCATAACCGCCCCATCACCGACCCCTGACTTCCTAAAGACTTTGTCAAACTTTCCAAGCAATTTGTTGCTCACAACATTTTTAGTCTTGGCTTTCTCCTCATACAACCGCAGATATGCTTCAAACTTGGCAATACAAGAATATTTTGAAGTACAAATCTAGGGATACCATCTTGACACAACCAGGAACAAACAAACGTGATAAACAAACAAACATGATGATGCTTTGTTATAACACGGGGCCTAGACAGAGCGTATTCAGGTTCAGTATAGACTGCAGTTCACCTTTGTTTTGGCAGGACTCAGAGCCAAACACACGATCAGTGTAGATGAGCGTGTAAAATAAATAAAATAGACTTGACGCATACATATATGCTTCAGGTCACATTTAAGCTCGTATGGTAAAAGTAAAATGGGAGCCTTTATGCTGCCTGTGCAGACAGCTGGACTGATTAATTCATTCACAACATCCTATCTGCCCTCTAGAGACTGTTGAGTGGCTGAAGCTGAAGATCATCCAAATCTGTCCTTTAGTTAATATATATTGTACTTCATGTCTGTGACAGTGTGTGTCCTTGTTTTGATTTAATTAACATATTCTAACCATGTAATTAGCTGGCAAATGGATCCAGCCGTAATTAAGGGGGCAGTGAAGGTGACTGTGCAGCTTTCAATGAATAAAATTGGATTGTTATTAATGTAACAGCATTAAGAGGAACATCAACATCATTATGGACGTTTTATCCCCCTTAGCGTGTCTAAACATGGCAAGAAAACCTCTACACAACAGAGATGATGCAGTATTAGGGAGATTGTGCGAACTACCGGCGTTAACATAGCCACAAGGTACATGGACAGATTTATTAGTAGTGATGGTCGTCAACATTTACTGTAGCTCTACCTTTGCAGTGAGCATAGGGCATGGTGATGACGTACTCCTCGCCCCTGCTCATGAACAGCAGCCTGGCTTTGCCATCCAGAATAGCTGACAGAGAGTTACCTACAAAAGCAGAAGGACAGAGAACCATTTGATTCAAGAAAACAGATCCTGACCTAGATCCTCCTGAAAAGCTTATTCAGACAGCCGTGTGTCGTGCCTCGAAACAAGGCAGGGAGTTTATCTTGACATGCATGAACAGCTATGACAAACAGATATTGTAGTGTGCTGTGTACCATAGAACTTGGACTTTGCCAGGATGCTCCCACTTATAGAAAAACCATCCTTCCTATTGCAGATATAAAAGGCAGAGATGGGCGGATGGTGGGACACCTGGCAGAGGAAGGAGAGAGAGAGAGAGAGAGAGAGAGAGAGACATTTAAGCAGCAGAGATAAAGAGAAAAAGAGGTGTCAGCCCTCTGGTACGAAATCATTTTACACTTGCTGCATTTCGCAGGTGTGTTCTCTGCTTGCCAAATTGTGCAAAATATTTCACACGAGGGATCAATTGTGTGCTGCACATTTACACCTTTGAGCAATGAGTTTGGTTTAACCTGTTCAGCTATGTAGAAAGTGCAGCTGTCGGTTTGAGGATGAAGCCAGCAGCAGCGAAATGTCTCCCCCAGGATTGGATTATAAGGCTTCTTCAGACCCTGCAAAATGCAAACACATACAGTCACTGTGAGCATCTTCTAAGCAGCTCTCTCTTCAGTCAAATGTGGAAATAGTTTGATTTTTTTTTTTGTCACAGTTGGGGGCAAGTTTCAGTTTCATAATATTTAATAAATACCTAGTACTGAGGTGCAATTATATTGCAGACACCACAGATTTGAAGAGTTAAATCACAGATTATAAGCAGCACCATGAAACACACCACTTGTCTGGACTCAATAATTCAGCAGGAAATAATGCTTAACATAGCAAGCTGACAGTCCTGTAGATGCCTAGTAGTGAGAGGTCATCAAGTTTATACCCATCCATCTCTAGTCACTCTGGGAGGTAGAAGTAGTCAGCCCAAAAAGTGCTGAGTAAGCCCAGTTTAATCTGTAGGCATTATCTGCTGGCTCATGTTGGGAGTTTTTGCTACCACTGAGGAAATAAATTCTTATCCAGGGGAAACAAATGTGATGTTTTTACTGCGGAATCAGATCCAGGACAGAGTCATTTGTCGAGCGGCCAAGAAATACAGTGTTACAGAAAGTCATGTTAGAAGATGGTGAGCCACAAAGGGACAGTCTGGAAAACGCTAACAATCCTCCAGTGCGCCCAAAACAACCGCTTCAGTATGTGTGAGTATATAACAAAAAAAACATGGCGGGTTGCTCGTTAACAGAGTTGTTATTCAGGTGAACGATTTGGCAATTTGAAGGACCACTCAGTTATAGTTATTTATGTTTAATAATTCACTAATTGGAATATTATTGTTATTTTGTTTTTGCTGAATAACTGTATTCTTTAATACCTTGAGGAGAGATAAATGTGGTATAGCTGCTATCTGCTGCTATCTATCATCTTTTAAAAGTCTTTTCAAAAACAGGTGTTGCATCCGATAATCAGGGTTGCTCTATATTTAGGTCACTATGATAACAAGCCATCTGGAATAGTAGTGAACAAATCTTACCTTGGGCTTCTTGTAGAAGCCAGACAAGTACCACCTCAACACCTGCTTCATCCGTCCATATGCGCTCTCCTCCAGCACAGCTCTGTGGTGAAGGAAACAGACGCAATTATGACAAGAAAAGAAGGCACATAATAACTCCAGTCTTCATCAGGACATGGCACACACAGCATAGTGAGTTTAAGTTACTGACTGTGAGAGCAGATCAGCGTGATAGTAATAGTCAGACAGCTTGTCCAGGAAAGAGCGTGGCTCCAGGATGAAGGTGGGCAGTACCACTTTGGAGAGGTCCATGCCCGGCCGCAGCTGCTTCAGCAGGCCCCAGATCAGACCCTTGTTCTCCTCTGATACGGTTTCTACCTGGGACGCCTCCCCAGCCTGAAGGAACACAGACAGACATGAGTGACGTTTGCAGGGAGTGGTGGCTCTTCAGCCAGAGACCTGGTTTGAGACGACTAAGAGAGAATTTCTCAAAGGCAAAGATAAGATAATATTGGGCCAGAGCAAGTAAGAGAAATATGCGTATGAGTATATGAAAGAGAACACACCCTTAAGAACACAACAGAATACTTAAACATTCACTGAAGATGTGTTTGTTTTTGAGCATGCTGCCGTGAAGGATCTGTAACTCAAACAAAAGCTCCCTAAATAAATACTGCCACTGTAAACTAAGCACCTCACCTCAGCCATCTCCTCTGTGCTCTGCTCTACATAGGCTGTGGCCTGTGGCCCGGGGGACAGCTCGTCTGATTGGTCCATGTCGCTCTCCTCTGTCAACCTTCCACCGTTCTCATTGGCCGTAGTGTCCCAGTCATCGTGAGCCTCACGCTCAGATTTGTCTGAAAAGCCGTCATGCTCCATGTGGTGATTGCCCAGCAGCACAGTGTCATTTAATCTAGTAAGAGAGGAGAAGTGAACGCCAAGGTTAGAACTTTAATAACTACTTCAACTCTATGATTACAGATGAAGAACAATCACATGATTTAATGACGCATTTCCTCTGTAAAAATGTGTGTGCTGATTTTTGACTTATATTTGTATCTTAACAGATCTTAAGTGGTGTCATATGTCATATGTGGCTCTCATAATGTTAGCAAGCCATTACCAGAGAAAATCTAATTGAGCGTGGAAGCTTGAGGACATTTTAATGACCATGATTAGGAGTTAAAGATGAGTAATGGCACATGACGCTGCAAACATCTAACTTAATTTTACTTCAGTGCTTTGATGATTGAGGCAATCTACAAACAGCTCAAACGTGGCACAGACGTCTGAGGAAAACAGAAATGAACTGCTATGAACCTTCAAAGGCTCTGAATGGCCTTTAAATGTGTATTGAATCTGTGATATCTTGTATCCCCCCCCTCACAGCTAAAATGAGTAAGCCAACTGCGTTAGAGACTATCCACAGTATAAACCGAGCTGACCTGGAGGCTCTGGATGTGTTTAGTAAATCTGACATGTCTGGTTGCCAGGACAACAAGACCAGACCACACCACCTCATCCTCACCCTCCTTCATTTCCCACCTCTGGTTCACCTGGTCTGAATGTGACCACAATCTACAAAGCATGGCTACAATCACGGGACACAAACAGGGTAGAGTACGCATATGTATGTACTTAACATGTTTGCACACACGCTCATGCCTTCATAGACATGTCTGCATGTGCAAATGAACTTGATGGAAACTAATTCAAACTGCATCCTATGCTGATTAACCATTTACTGGTTGTGGAATATTTAAATTATTGGACACATCAAACCCAGGCCTCAGACATGTCAGCACATTTAACAACCAGAACGAAGTAGGAAAAAGAAAAGAGAAACAGAGAAGAAAGTCACACATCAGTTTCAATGTCCAAAGAAAGGAGAAGTGAGAAAGACAGAAAGGAGAGGGTGAAATTGAAAAGGAATATCATGGTGCCAATCCTGTAGCCATTTTACAAGTCAGACATTGGATGTTTGTGTCCTCTGGTAGGGGCACACACACTCAAAGGGACACAGGAGTAGACAGACAGACACACAGACATTAAAGCCAGTCTCAGTAACAGCAAAGGACATATGCATAATCAAAGGTTTTACAGTGGAAGGCAGTGGAAGATAATTGTAGTGTGTCAGTGATAGGATTATGGATATAATAAACAAGGAAACAGCCTATTTGCCCAACAACCATGCAAGAGCATTTTTCAAAATGCCCGAGGGCTTGACAGACCCGAAGAGTCACATTCCTGCACACTCTGTGAATCACTAACCAACCAGCAATGTTATTTATTAACACAAACACGCCCTAAAACAGGGGAGGCTTTCCTTACCTCAAAGACGTACAGCGGACAGACAAACTCTTCCACAGGAATCAAAACACCATCGATGATGTTAGCAATAAATCCAAACACAGACGCAGTCTGTCTTTTCTCCGATCCTGTGCGTGCGTAGATGTTTTCAATCTAGTGACTAAAAGGTGCAGTTTTGTTTCCTTGACTCCAGCACGCCTGCTTCCTGAATGTGTGTTTGCATATTTCTCTCTGTGTGCCAGTGTGTGTGTGTTTGTGTGTGTGTGTGTGTGTGTGTGTGCGGGCTTGTTAATGCTATGCTGCTGTCGTCTCTTTCTGGGTGGTGTATGGTTCACACTCTATTCCATCTTCCTGCTCTTCTGTCAGTCACATGATTGTATGAGCTGTTGTGATTGGCTGGGAGAGGAGCAAGAGAGGAGGGAGAGCTGGGATGGGTGGCCAGAGGGAGGGTTCATCTATCGGGGAAGGTAATGGGAGGAGGGGGGCAGGGAGGAAAGGGATGTAGGATCTAAACACGAATACAGATGCACTCCCAAGAAGAAATGGAAAATAACTATGATGAATACCAACATGTATAAAAGAAAAAAAGACAGACAGGCCTACTCACAAGCAGAAACATGCATGTTGTTAAATATTTATGAGAAATAATAATTTAGCAGATGCAAAACAGTGTAGGATTTCCTATAAATAGAGCTATTAATAGAAACTACATACACACCCTTCGTGGTTGTATGGCTGGAGCATGCACACACACAAACATCCATTATTTGTATCCGCTATTTATTTCCCTGTAACTCTCCTCAACATATTCATTCAGTTTCATGTTTCTTCTTGTTCACCTGTTCACTGCCGGATGGGTGTTAGCTGCCTTGCTTATGGACACATTAAAAGCAGCTGCATTTACTGTCCCTGTCAGCATTGTCACTCTTTAGGTAACTAGTTTGCTATCTATATGTCAATGTGAAACTCTGCCCATAAAATTGTATTTTGATTGAGTTGGCTGTATTGGACAGTTTGACAGCTGAGAGGCAGACAGGAAACATGTGGGGAAAGAGGGGGTATGACGAATAACAAAAGTCTTTAGCTGGTACTGAACCTACAACATTGCAGTTATGTGGTAAGTGGTCTGACAAGTTTTAAGGCTTTAAACCCCTTAGCAGTTTCTAACAACACAAACTGCGGTTTGGAAGACATTCCCACACTCCAATACACCACAAATAATCTATCTATAATAAATATCCTGTCCAGCGCCCAGTAAAGCAGATTTCTGATCATTTTCACAAGATGCTACTTTATATACTCAACAAAGCAAAGCACAAAAGGTGACTAGCAGTTGTCCACTAGCTCCAAAGTTCAAATGTGAAAAAAGAGGATTATATGAGAGGCTAAAACTGGGGCAACATCACACTATGTTCATACTGTTCGAGCACAGGAGAAAAGCTTCATACTGATATGTAATTCTATGCAACATTTCATCAATGAAATGAATCACACAATGCAAAAACAGTTAATTATTTAAAGCCTCCTTGTCTTTCTCTGTACAGTTAGGCTGACATGTAGCATGAATGACACGTGGCTCAGCTTCACTATGTAAGAAAATTAAAATAACAGCGACAGATCAATTTTAGCGGACTCAATTTAGATTCTATTTGTAGTGTAATTTAAGTTTTTTAATGGTTTATAAGCCACAACAGACAGAGAGGCTAAAGTTGCTCCTCTTGGATCAGACAAGATCAGATGCAGTCACAGTTGTACAGAGGTGAAACTGAAAACTGCTTTTGTTTTTGAAAAGTAATTTGATCGGTTCCACTTTGAAGCAAGGAGTCTCTGTAGAATCCATTGTACTTCATATTTTTCCCTAAAGGCCGTTTATCAGCCCTGTTTCAGCTTTCACCTCTGCTTAACTTGCACCAAAGGCATGTACAGCTAATTAGTTTTATGACAGGAAACATGGTTTTCATGGCAGGATCACACATTTTTCCTTTGTGTCGTCCTCATCTTTGTGTTGATGTCATAGCACGGCATTAAGTTATGTTTAGAACACTTTTATTGGTCACGTCCACAAGTATGTATGATGCCTTGATGATGTATACCTGAATCTTACCAGAGGCTGATATGGTTTCATGTTACAGACATGTATACATACTTACAAAATCAGATATGTGTAATTGTGTGTGTGTGTGTGAAACATATTCATTTTTATTTTTTAAGCATTTGTAGTGGCCACATATTAAACACACACATGATTTTGAAGTCCTGTTTCTTCCAGGACAGTTCACAGCATTACATTTTTCCCTTCTAAATGCACAAAAGTTAAATTTTCTGGCACTGCACAGCCACACTAACACAGCAAACTTTGTCTTTTGCATTGAGATCCAAAGTTTTGCATTCAACAAAAAATATCTCTGGCAGTCCATGTCCATGCTTCTTCAGCCGTTATACTGCGTTGAAAATCACAGAGACTACATTTTAAATATGCCATCTGTGAATTTCTGACTACTGCATACATAAGACAGCATAATTGTGTTTGGTGGAAAAAATGGCCAAGAGTCTTGTGCTTGAACTGGCAAATGTGGCAATTTGGGAGCGTGAATACAGGAAACACAGATCATCCAATAACAAAAACTAATAAATGTAAGATGGAGATAAATGATACCTGAGAGGCTGTTAGTGTATGCAGCTGTATGAGTGTAGTGCTTACTGTAGCAGCTCTGTATCACTGAGTCCGGTAGACTGCAGCAGGTGGAGTATATGGGAGGACTCTGAAGACGTGCTGATATCTGCTTCTCTCCCACCTTTGGCTGTCAGCTTGTAGAGACTGGAGCAGCTTAGAGCCAGCTCCAAGGCATCCATCCAGCACCGACCTGAAGAGACGTGGCAAATTTTAGAGATGAGAAAGAGCGCCTTCAATGAATTACTCGTAAAAATGATCAACAACCACAAACAAATCTCACCGTCAGACTCAGATGCTGCTCTGAAGATCAGGTAGTTGCTGGGTAGAGGCTGAGTGATGGAGCCAACGTTCTCTCCTTTGGGACCCTGAGCATATGGATGAAACGGTGAGTCACGCATGATTCCATTTTAGTCATGTTGTACCAACAAAAACAAATGAATCTCTCAAGGGCTGCTAGAGTAATGGACTGAACAGGATAATTAGCACTCAAAAATTAAAACAAAAATAGCACCGACAGAATTGAGCGTAAATACGTGCTACAACATTTACAGAAAATTAAATGCAATTAGTATAAGTACACCCTGCATTTTCATTCAGTAATTAAACACTCTAGTCTTGACGAAAACAAAGCTGAGCTACAGCTTCATTGCTGGTTAGACCATTTCAAGTATGGTTGTTAATTTCTAATTAGTAATTAATTATAATGTAAATGTAAACAATCAGGCGCAGTGTCTCTTTTGATACTACCACTAGGGTGCGCTAGATACAGGGGCATTATCAGTTTGTATATGTAAAACCCTGCTTTAGTTTTATTTAGATCTTAGTCTTCCAAAGTGTCGTGGGTTTATAAAAATGCCAGTAAGCCTACAAACATGTCTGACCTTGACAGCCCAGATGGATTTGTCCAGTGGGTGGTAGAGCTTGAAGCAGAAGCCGTCCTTCTTGGAGGGTCTCTCAATCAGCTTGCACGCACTGAGTAGGATGGTGCCCACCCAGTGGTCTGATTTCGGGGTCTTATAGATCAAAAGAACTCCAGGCTTCAGGGCACACCACAGTTTAGTCCAACTCTTTAAAGAGCCACGGATCTAAAGAAGGAAAGAAGGACAGGGGACAAGGATGATGAGATAGGAGGGAATTTTAGTATCAGAACACCATGGGAACACAAGAAATATGGTGATTTTTTTTTGTTACTATTACAGGATTGGCATGCACGGTGCCAAAGAGTTTGTGTTTAGTAAACTGAACACATTCTGTGCTGTACTGTCTGTGAAACTACACCTCAGATGATAATTATCAAAAGTGTAAATGACAAATAATATAAAGTCTGAATAGCTTGCTGTCAGTGTGACTGCAGTGATATCATTATTCTGGTTTAGCAGCTCTGTGTAATATACAACATCCCCACACCTTTAGCCAGTTGGACATGATGACAACACTTGGATCTTTTAGTGCGCTAAACAGTTCTTTAGCTGCCCGTTTCTTTTCTTGCCTGTAATTCTGCTTTTGGACCTGCGAAACAAAAAAGAGAAAAACAAAACACATGAATGAGTCATCAGTCCTACTGCTCAGTCAGAGGACTCATCACAGAGAATGAACACTAGGTGGAAGCAGAGTGAAACAAATGCTTGCAATCATGCTGTTGCCTTTAGGTGTACTATTGCCTTTAATTTTAATTAACATTATTCATTGTTGATCATTTGAAACATAATTAGAGAATAATGCAAAAGATTCCCAAGCAGCTTGTGTAAGTTTAACCCACTGAGCTTAGACTGAAGAGCTGAAATATATGCTCTTTGTGGTGAATCCAATGGCATGATGAATCTCATGCACGGAAGTGATGTGTACCTTAAGAGACTCCTTCCGGGCCAGCTTCTCTGTGGGGGAGGGGCAGTCCTTCTCGACACCATTAAACATCCTGGACTCAGACTGAAGGAGGAGAGAGGAGACAGCCAGTGAGGATGGAGATGAGGGAGAAGAGAGATTTCAATTAGGATTTAAACTTGTGTGCAATGCAAACACTGTTAACTACTATTACTATGTGTATAGAGCACGTACATTTGTAAAACATTTTCTTGTAAATCTTAAAAGTACAGAAAAATATATTTTCAATCAAATCTAAATTAATAATCTATTATTAACAATCAACATCATTTTAAACAATTTTTTGGGATTGTATTTTAGGAGACAACTGTGCTGTTAGAGTTAATAGACTTAACTTGCTTCGTTATAAACACCACATTGTTTAATTGTTCCCTTTGCCACGTAGCACGTCTGATCTGCCACAAGTGTGTATGGAGCAGGTGGGTGGCCCTTTCAATCAGCAAAGCAACTTAGGTGACTGCTTCTGGTGTTGTGACCACAAACCCACTGACTTCCTCGGTTAGACAGCAAAGGGCTCTGACTGTTTGATGCTCTCCTCTGATCAGTAAATGATGCTGTGATTTCAGTGCAGTATGTAATTACGTAACCACTTGTTCTGTATGCACTTAAACAATATGACTCACAAAATTATTTCTTATCTATTAGCGTTAACAGAAGCCATTCTTAAAGTGTGGTACACTGTTACAACACTGTGTAAATGACAACATGCAAGGGTAAGGCTGTGCTCGGTCTCCTATTGTCCCATAAGGGCTTTCAGGGTGGAAGAAAGGGAAAAAGGCCAAGGACACAGCTGCGCCTGTGAAATATTCCACATATAAATAGGGGATATTGCAAGGCGAGGCAAAGCGACAAGAGAAGAGGAGACAAGACAAGATGAGATTACCCGGTTGCCATTGGAAACATTTACTGACCACTCCTAATTAGTATTACAGAAGAATGGAGACAGATTTTTAGGACTAATACAACTTAAGCAAGCGATGGAGCACCAGGACCACAAAGGTTTTGGGGTGCCGTTAAATGGCTCGTAGTTCTAAAGACACAGTTCCCACCATGGCCCTGACATATAAAATCCCACATGACAAACTGGGCAGCTACACTGGTGCAGTACCATGAAATTTAAAATGTTGTTTTTTATCTTGTTTGTTAGTTATTTTTATTTATTATTTACCAAAAAAGTTATACGTCTGCTTTTAATTTCAAATACAGTGAACGTTTGAAACAAAGAGGAAATCACAATCTTGACTTCCTCTAAAAAGGCCTCAACAATTGTCGGTTTGTCTACCTAAAATCGCTCGCTAATACGGCAAACAATCAACAGAAAGGAAATGCAAGTAGCTCACCTAATGGGTCAGTTAGAGTGAGCTGTTGAAGAGCTGCCCAATCAGGAACCATGTTCTTACCTTGCTGCCTGGTGATTGGGCAGGACTAAGTTCATTACTCAGCATGGAGAGACCGTTCCTGTCTGTCTCACTGCCTGGTGGGAACCCACAACATACAGTCACATACAAATGAACTCAGCGAATAAACCTGCTGACAGACAATTAAAGCATGGCAGCCGCAAAAGTAGCTCATGAGCAGCAGGTTCGTTGATTTGTATGGAAGAAGTACAGTACAGCACAGTACGCCGTCATTTCAGACACTGGAATACACTAACACACGTAACTGAGATATCATATTTTATCATATTCACATTTCATTTGTCAGCTTTGTCCTTTTACCTGGGCTGAGGCTGTAGAGGTCATTGTCTCCTCCATATGACAGGTTCCGGGTGAGGGTACGAGGGTCAATTTTGGGTGGGGAGGTGGCATTGGGGCACAGAGAAAACCTCCGATGGAATAAATTCTCCTCCTTCATCCTGACAACCCGCTCGTCCTCTGCAGGGGGAGAAGCACAGGAAGAAGAAAAGAGGGAAGATTGAGAAAGGACGGAGGAAACAGAGGAAGATTAGAACAAAATATCAACACTTTTACATGCATGCATTTATTAATCTAATATTAAAAACAAATCAAGTAATTCATCCGTCTTTGTAGCTCTTCTTCTTTTGAATAGGTACTGACTTGTTCTCTCACCCTGCATCACTGACTCTGAACTCTTAAACTCCATCCTCACTCCTTCTCTTTGTGTATATCTATTGGTCTGTCCTCACCCCCATCCCTTCTCTCCACTCTAACACTAACAAAGACCTACTGTACCAGGACATGTCAGCCTATCCACATAATAGCACTGTGCGTGGCAGTGACAAGCAGTTCAGACTACACATTGTCAGTGTATGTGACCGATAACATCTCCAACCAAGTTCAGTTGCTCTGTCCACAGAGACACGCTGTATAAGACGACCCCCACCACTATTGCCACTACTCCTCCATCCTCCCCGTCTGCCTCCATCAACGAACTTCAGTCCACAAATTACTCCAAGAAATGCTGCTTCTTCACTCATCCTATCAAATGAGATGCACATCTCTGCACACGGGAAGGGAAATGCAGCTGCGGATGTGTTGCAGGATCGAGCTGCAGCTCGACAGCTTCATGTTGACATTGTGCTGTTCTTAATTTCCAACAATGAGTGGATTAATCATATTTTTAGGCCACCATGCCTACATAAAGTAGTCAAAAACAAGCACACATATACTAGAAACCATACAGGCATATGCATACTGCGCCAGACAGAACTGTGTTAGAAAACTTTTAATCTCTTTTCTATGTGTCCTGCTCATGACAGATTTTTTCTCATGACATAGCACTTAGCATCACTTTGCTTGTTTTGTCCTCTCTCTCTCATGACTTTTTTCCTCCTTTACTGAGCTCTGTAACTATTGAAAAGTTGCAAACTATTTATAGCATGTTATTAACAACCGCTGAGGGTCACAGCTGTTTCCAGACAGATCGTTGTACTTGTTCAAACGGGTGGCAAACTGATCAGAGCAAATCGGAGCTGACGGTAAAACACTGAGGTAAATGGAGCGTGGCTGTTACCACCTGGGTCTATCTGGGCGGCAACACTGTGCTCTGCTCAGATCAATACAATCCCATTCATTTTCCCTCAGTGCACAAACACATACAGTAGACAAGACCATCTGACTTCCAGCCTACAGAGCAGTCTCGCCTACAAGTCCTCAATTACAACATCCAAGAGGAGCGTGTTACATAAAATTCATTCATAGAGCGTTTTTACAGACTGATTCATGTTTAACTCTCCCACATTATTCAACTGAGATTGCACTTAAGCATCAGGCAAGTGCAGTATGTCAAAGTATATAAACTGGTGTGTAACAAAGGGAAAACTTGTGGGGTTGAAAATGGCTTAAATTGGAAACCACACGCAGTGCTGGAGGAGTCTCGGTGATTAACAAACCTCCCTCCAAAAGTATATATGCACATACTTAAAAAAAAATACACACTCACATCCGTATACTCGTTACACCACTCCCTACTTCCCTCCGTTTTCTACCCTGCCTCTGTGACTCATTTTCTCAACCTCCTGTCTCCCCTCTCATTTCTGATCTTGCAATCTCCTCTGTGCATTTCTCCCTCCTGCCCTCTGCTCCTTTGTCCTTTCAAAAATAAACATAAAGCTATAAACGACAAAGATATGAGTGTGCAAAGGTAAATTTATTCTTCCTAAAAAAAAAAAAAAAAAAAAAAGGAGCCTTTTTTGTCCTTGTGGGGTGGGTCTAAAAATAGCATTCGGTTGCTGCAGTGCATGTGTGCATGTGTAGTACAGTCCTGAACCCTGAGTGTGGTGCAGGCTGCATGGAAAAAGAGCACGAAGCAACAGTAAACACAATAGGCTGCCAAACTGTACCAGGACAGTCACACACACTCACACAGAATTAATACCACATACAGTACAGGCCCTAAGGTGGGTCAAGATGTGGGCAGACTGACAGGACAAACCAATCACAGCTGTTTCTCACAGCTGCAGGGTGGGATCTGTTTGGAGAAAGACTGTGTGAGCGTATTATGCAGTCTAGACCGAGCATGGGTGTGGAATCCACGCATGCTTAATCTGTTTGTGTTGTGTGTGTGTGTGTGTGTGTGTGTGTGTGTGTGTGTGTGTGTGTGTGTGTGTGTGTGGGCCTGTCAGTTCAGCATATATGGAGGCCATTCCAGTAGTGGTTTGTGCAGTGGGATGACGTAAGTGCCGAAAAATGAATGTGTGGCTGTGCATACGTGACCGTGTGCGAGTGCCTGCCTTGTTGCTGCAGACTGAAGGGAGGATTACACATTCACATGATGAAGCGCCAAAGAACAGAGAAAATGCTCCTCTCCAACTAGCTAATCCAGGCAGCAGTGCCGTAGCAGGCTGCATTTAGTGCGCATTACTCACACTCACACACATACACATCAGCAGTTGTGTGGTGAGTTATAGTCTACATCAGAGCTGGACAAGCTCATAAATTCAAACTCTAACCAATATTAATTACTTTATTGCAACACACTGAGGTGTTTTCATGTGCAAATATAAATCAAAACATTTAACTACTGTGTGCTCTGAGGGTAAGAGGTTCAGTGTTGGCCTTTAGAGGAGTAAGAGAAGACGCAGTGTGTGTAACAGAGAAGGTGACAGTGTGAGAGTAAGCATAACTGGACATCAACAGCATGAGGACATTCAGATATATCAGTGGTACCCTCATAAATACAGATAAGTTGGAAATGAATTCTTCCTTTAGTGACACTTTACCCTGTGTGACCTGGCTAGAAAAACAGTGACACTGAAGGGCCTATTTCCTCACAGTGAATCCATTTACTCGGCTGTTTGTCACATTGGTTTATATATTGGACAATGGAGAAATTGTGAAAGGGTCCTATCAAATGAGACTCTGAGGAGACAGCACCATTTTGCATTCTACCCTTTGACTGACCTTCTATTAATTCTGTAACATATCATGCAACTCACTGTACACAGTACCTAAAGTTTTCCAGGCTAGGCTAACATTAACTTTATCTACCACAGTCATGCTACACAGGTGCTAGGCTAATATTTACCCAGTGATAGAAATATCTTGTGGAAAAGATAACGGTAAAGTAGCAACACCAGGGTGGTCAATAACACACATTCCTATGTCAAACAGTAACCTTGAATGACAAGGACAGATAAAACAACAACAACAAAAGCATCTGACCCAAAGTTACCTTGTCGATGTGAAAGCGCTTGTCATGCTGTCACATGGGGCACGCTCGTTTTTAGTAATCATTACACCATCTGGGAGGTGGAGGGAGGGAAAAACAGAGGGAGGTGTCTGGAACGGGAACATGTTGACATGTTCTAACCTGTATATTGTTAATATGCTTGACTGATCTAACCAGCATAAATCATAGTCTCCCTCTGGGACACACAAGGCACGTTTGGCTGATAGTAACCTTGGCTGTACCTGGATTTTTGTTTAACAGATCCATGTTGAGAGGAGAGGCCATTTCTTGCAAACCCAATTATCCCAATAAAATTAGCCGAGAGACTGCTTCCTGAATTGATTGAGTACTCATACACAACATACTGGAGCAGCAGGGAACACGGTATCACGCTGGGTCTTGGCAGCAGCATGGAGGACATTCCTACACTAACGCAGTTAAATTTGAAAAGGCATCTTTTCCTGTCCATTTTGGCTTTTCATCCACAACACGTCATCATTTTTCACACCCTGAAACTGTGCTTTTTCTAAAACAATCCCAGTGGATGAATCCGTCTCAGAATCTGTCTGTGGTTTGTTAGTATCTCACAACACAGACCAAGCAAAGTAACCAAGTTGCATCTGACCCACACCCACAAGAAAGCTTTCATCAGAAGAGAAATGGAGATAAAAAAAATATTTGTGCTGACTTACTTTTGGACCTAACCTTTATTTAAGTTATAATAATAATTCTCTCAATATAAAAATGGTCTGTGATACAAAAAAGGAGGTTGGGAAGGGTTGGTTACATTTTGAGCTAACATTCTGCCATTTGCTCCTGCACTGCCAGAAGCTATATGGGATGATATTATGCATATCAATAATTCAAAAAGTTCTGCCCTGACTGATTCACTTTGCCACATCTTTTAAAAATGCAAAAGCATCTGAGAACAGAAAGACACACGTTTAGTCTCTGACCTAGGACATGGAAAAAATATAATATACCTCTTTAAAATGAGAAAGCATTCATCCTTAACACCTACCCCCAAATTTCAATCTATTTTCTGCACTGGGTACAAGAGGTATTGAAGAATGACAGTCTTGATTCAAGAACAACACCCACTATCAGAATCTCCATTCTGTGTGTGTGTGCGCGTGTGTGTGTGTGTTCGCAGTTTGTGTGTGACAGTCCTGCAACACTGACAGCCAGCATCAAGCCAGCTGTTGCTAATATGATGGCACAGATTAATTCCAGACACTCCCTCCATCCTTCCATCACTCCATCTGTCCTCCTTTCAGTACCCCCAACCCTGTTAACCCACAGTCTCCAGTGATGACAGCACTAATGGACAGCCATATGACCTAGTTATACACCAATAGGCTGTCGCCAAGTACTGTATGTGCTTCGACAATGCACACCACAACATACTGTAAATGGTACAATTGGGAGAGTGGACACACACACACACACGCACGCACGCACACACACACGTAAGATATGCAGATATTTGTTCTTCCTTTTGCTCTTACACAGCTGCTGCAGGATTGCTCGCAGATGTTGTTTATATTCTATTATATATATTACATCCACCTGTTCAATTGCCTTTATTATTCCTGCGTAAGAAACACAGTGTAGCTATTCATCTACTGTCACTTCCTGTAAGACACACAACTACTGCTAAGAAACACAATTAAAAAATGAAAAGCACCGGATGATTATCATGTTCTTTCCAAACACATTATCATCAACAAAAATTAGGAGGAAAATGAAAACTATGTGCAAAGATGTCCTCCAAATTAAGATGCATCTTCCTGACTGTTGTGCACTAAATGTTTGAACATCCAGAAGATCTAAAAATCTGTAACTTAATAAAAAACAAACTGTAACTACTGTGTCTGAGAGGACACGAAGAAGGCAGAACTAGGTCCCCTGTTAGACAGGAGCTAATTTTGTGACGCTCAGTAGGAGGATGTGTGGTTTAGTTGTTCTATTCTGAGTCTTGTGGGGGTTGCAGGTATATTTTAAGGAACTCACATGGAGAAAATGCCTTCCAGCCAGACTTCCCATTTGATCTTACTTAAAATAGGAAACTCCCTTTGTTGTGTGGGGACTGCGGTGGGCCACAGCCATGGTACACTACGCCATCGCAACCACAATCCCCACCCTGCTCTACCCAACGTGCACCTCCCTGGTGCTGCGGTAATGTCAACATTGCAACTATTCTATGACCATCTAATAACTTCCTTAAAGGTCTTGCTCATCTGATGGAGAATTTCAGCTTGTAAGTAGTCCAAGGAAGCTGACAGAGATAATCTGAGGTTAGCCTAGCTGTGACCTGAGTGATGACTGGAAGGAGGGGGGTGCTAAGGATTTGTCAATTGAGCAGAGTGCCTCCACTGTTCCCTGTGCTTCAGGTTAGACTAGAATGAGACACAACCTCCCTTCGTACACACAGTCGGTCTCTGAGAAGAGGCTTCTGTCAGGGAGAAGGGAAAGAGCAAGGTAAACATAGCCTGAAAGTGAGACTTAGGTTTCCCTACAAGGGGGTGGGAAATGAGCTCAGATTCTGGTCCAGGGTGAGAGTGAAAAGTAGGGGTGCAAAGATGAACCAATATGTGACTGTAAACAGAGCTTTATCAAAACACAGGCACAGATCCAAAACAAATAATGTGCTCCTCCCTACCTTTCAGTGCCTGTATGCGTGTCTATGTTTGTACTTTTCCAGTCACATAGTTACTTTGAGGCCTCAACGTCCTGATACAAATGATCACAATAAATAAAATGTCTCGTCACCATGCACACAGCCGGAAAACTCAAAAAAAGAACTTGATTGACTGACTACAGCCTACACCAGTCAGGCGTGGAGGTACAATAATGTAGCACACACACCACTGCGTCACACCGCCAAGTCAACTCAGGGAATATCTATGTCGGCGTTTTAAACCAAATAGGGCACATCTACTCACTAGTGGAAGAGGCCCAGTCCATCCTGTGAGTGATGGTCGATTAACTTGTCAACCTTTGGCAGCAGCCCAAAAAGTATGTAATTCATAGTTCACTGAATTCTCTGACTCCATCCTGAAACTTAATTACTACATGGACCCGCCATCAAACCGCCAGACTGCCAGGCTGGCCATCCCCTAGAGCTGACTACAGCACACTGGCTGGACTACAGGAGGTAAAGCTCTGGAGTTGCTGGAGAATAAGAGGTAAAGTTAATTGTATAATTTAACTTTTAAAGTTTATATTGCTAACTATTTTCATGAAGCAGTCACATTTCTCTTTCTTAATCTGAGCCTCTATGATTAACCAAACCCTGGTTCCAAGCACTCGACTAGATCCAGGCCAGGGATGGCTATGGCTTTAGGCAGGCTTAACCAGTCTGATGATTGCAGTGGTGTCAAGCATGGCCCATTTGTTTACATACAAATGTGTCAAATACAGACACACATGCACATGTACAGTACACACATACAGACACTCCCTAAACATTTAGCGTAATAATAGACTTCAGTAATGTACTCTGAGAGGCTGCAGCATGACTTTGACTTGCACTGACACATCCTCCCTTGTTTTCGTTCATGCTGTTCTTTCTGCTGGAACGTCAGGGACACTCATCGCACAGGGCCACTTTAACTTTCACAGTGTCAGAGGAATGAACCGGACACAGAAACAGATCTGACATGACTGGCTTCATGAAAAAACAGAATTCTGTATGAAAGGTGCTATATAAATAAATAAAGTTGAGTTGAGTATATGCTATATTAATCATATTTCTACTCAATCATTATTAGACAAAGTCTGTAGGAATGGCTCAACCACCTTACATTTTCTTCCCATCATTGATGAGATAGAACAGGAATTAGTGGTGAAGACAATACTGGCGAAGGGACACTGAAAATGAAAATGTAGGAAAGTAGGCTGGTAACCCGAAAGCTGATGGTCAGAGTCTCTTGCCTGCCTGGCTGTGAAAATCTGATTCAGAGAGATACAGGAGTAATCTCTCTGTCCAATTTGTTATTGCCCTTCAGCAAGGATCTTCAGAACAAACTGCAACAAGAAGGAGGCACAGCTCGACCGCAATTAACTTTGTATTTACAAGGCCAACCTCAGTTTCTATTGTGTACCTGTTTGAGAGCAAAGCAGGATGTTGCTACAAGAGAAGAGAGAAGAGGCACCATGAGAAAACTTTGCATGGTTACATAAATGTGAAAGTAGAATATATTTCCTGGTGACACGTGATAATGCTCATATGCCAGAAGAGCAGTTTATTTATGAAAATACCGACCTAAGAGTTTTACAGTATCAACAAATTTCATGCTAAGCCACCCAAGTGCCATATCTACCTTCCCTCCAGCTCTAAATGCCACATTTCCCAGTTTTTCACTCCCAAAGATGAAAAAGTCAATGCATGAAAAAGCAATGTATCAGCCAATTTCTGTTATCACATTGCACCTTGAATTACATATAAGAGCTATGCAAATTAGATTCTTTCTTGTGCTCTACTTCCAAGTCTCTGCAGCAATTTAAAGGTCCTGTTACATCATGACAAGGCCTTTTTATAAAGCTGAAAACCTCTGTGGCAGAAAAGGAAATAATAAGCTGTAGAGGTTGCATAGAAAGACAAAAGGGGCAGTAAATGAATGTGTGTCTGATACAGCCAGCAGAGGCTACTGGCTGGACCAAGTGTGGTCCTCAGGGGAGCGAGTATTGTGAGGGCAGGGGCTCTTCTGTCTGTCTGCTGGAGAGACAGGAGGTGTGAGGGGCAGCGAGGAAAATGTCTGCCAGCAGAGATCTGGAGGCTGCCTATCCTGACTGGACAGAAGGAGGGTCATTAAGTAAGGGATAGCAGATGACAACTTGTTAGATAAATGACTTTAATTAATGTACTAAAGCAAAGAGCAGAGGGTAAGAGCTCATTACAGACTCCTCAGACTAAAATACACCATTTGATCAATGGCCAACTGCCAAAGATGAATAAATCATGGAGAATATATTTTTCTGAAATAACATTTTATTTGAGAATTTTAACTTTAAGCAAATGTGTCTGTCTGTCATGAGTTCTGCAACAGCGTCTCTACTTGGCAACACAAATCTGCTGCTTCTACTTTCCCAACAACAAGTGCTAACTGCATATTTTAAAAACTGAATAAAAATACTGTGGCTAAAGACATAAAGCTGCTTTGCCAGCCAAACTGTGGCGCAAAACCTAGAACAGGTATTAAAACTTTGGCCCATCAAAGCTGTAGAACTCAATGAATGAACAAAATGGAGAAAAAAGAAGATCAAGGGGAAAATAAGCAAAAGGGTTCCTGGTTAGCTTTGAGCCAGAGTCTGAGCCAACACACACCAAACAGGCACATTTACCACACACAAGGTTGGAGAACGTTGCCAGCTAATGTCTGTATTTTCAGTGCAAGGTCAGTTTATAGAAAATTAAGTTGGACAGCAAAAACATGAGCAGTCAAGTTTGAATCGCAATTCGAATTGCAAAGTAGAATTTGTGCAAATAATATGACACACCGTCAGAACACGACTTTAAACCTACAGTCAGGTCTAACATAACCTCTGTCTTTACACCAAAACTACCAGCCATTCTTAAAAGGACACTTTAAATGGCGATATATTGTAGAAGATGTGTGTGATTAGAGTAAGATTATTTTTATCTGTGTTTTATCCTTTTCACAATGTCCATGTTTGTTTAGTGCCTTCAAGGTTTTATCTTTCAACAAGAAAGTGTAATGCTTTATAGAGTCCAACTTTCAGACATCAGAACCTCTAGCAGTATGTCAATGCCGCAAACAAGCTGTTTAAATAAACCCTCCTCTCCCACCTCTAATCTCAGCACCGGATTCCTCCAACTCTCTTTCCCAGCGAGGGACGGTGAGAGAGGGAATAAGCCAACTTCTCACCAAACTCCGAGCCTCTCATATCTGGGAAAAAACGAAAACAAACAAAAGAAAGTTGGCTGACTACTACTGCTGGGTGCTCTTACATTTGAGGTGAATGGACACTGCCACAACAAGACCTGCTCATGATTTGTAAAACACTGAATGGGGTGTGTAATTGGGTCAACCTGCTAAGAGAGCAAATTCTGCCCTTTGTCCAAACACTTGATAGTCATGTCACAAGCCAGTTCATGGGCTAAATTAATGTAATGTAATGAGGCTAGACGTTTTCTATATCTAATGACTAGACAGTCACTGTGCTGGAAATCAGCTCAGGATTTAATTTTTTATCAACAATTCTTATTATTCATAAAAAAAGGCAAAAAGCAGCATGAACTGTTTCATAGAGTTTGTTATACACAGGGCAGGTACCATAAGCCAACATGACAAATTACGGTGTCCCTGATAAGCACAACATACCCTGAAAATAACAACATATAGCCTGGCTAGCTAAGATATGTAGTGACTCGGCCACCCTCTGGTTTCTAAACAAAGTCTCTGTGGACTGGACTTCATCCCCTTCCTGTGCACCTGTATTGATCAGGCAATGGTAATTAAGGTTTAGGTCAACAGATCAACACTTCCTACAGCGTACAGTCCATCCTCCCTCTTTCTTGTCTACCACCTGCCCTCTTTCTGTCCCTCCATCAATCCCACACTGACAGACACCTTTATAGAAACTGGCAGATACACAGGCTTATCCTAGCTAGAGTGCTAATCATATAGTCAGTGGAGTGCAAGGATTCCACTTATAGCTAAGGATCATTAGACATGCCTGCTTATCCTTTGAAGGGTTGCAGGGGAAGGGGAGGGGGGTCTACGCTAGACAGGTTGTCAATCACAGACCTGACACATACATAGAGACAGACAATCATTCACACTTACATTCACACCTACAGGCAGGATGTAAAATCAACCTTTTTATCCACAGACCAAATAGGTAGTGAATGTTCAGATTTTACCAACCACTCAATAGATTTCTTTAGCTGGTGAGTGAAACAAATCTACCAGCCACTTGCATATTTTAACAGCATTTAGCTGATGGTTGGTGCTACTTTGGTGCCCTGCCTACAGACAGGAGTCGCAAAGATGGCTCTGACCCGGAGAAGACCTATGTAGTGTGAGGAGAACTGGCAAACTCCACACATAAAGAGCAAGTTTGAACCCAGAACCTTCTTCCTCCACTTCCAGGTTCAGTTCAATCAAATCACATACAGTTCTTTTTTGCTAAGGTTGGAGATCTCCACCATATAGACTTCCACTACCGCCATAATAAAATGGAGACGTGTCATTATGCTGTTTCAGACAGAACTTGAAGTCCAGATTGGTTTGCATGTGTTACTTCTACACAGGGAGACTCTCAGATCCAGTACAAAGAAAGTACGCTCTCCAACCACCAGGAACACAATAAATAAACATAATTCTCACACTGGCTCCCTCAGTGTTGATCTCATTAAATGACACTTTGCGTGGCTGATCAAAAGAGACTGCTCGGTGCTTCATTTTCTGTGAATGGAGTTGTACAATAGTGAGTAATGATAGTAATTGTACTAGTGCAGATGCTGTTTAGCATTACTAGCACTACCCATAATTTATTCTGCCTGACAACCAATTTGGACTTACTTCTCCTTTAAATTCATTATTACAATGTCAGGTCCTGTATGATTAGTCTTACATGAACTGGCTCCAGTCTAACATTAGGTTAAGTATATAGGTCTATGATAATTTAGGGCATGGCCAATATATCTCTGACAGTGCCTTAAAACATACTTCATCCGTCATTAATCTGATGAACAAATAATAAGCGTTAGACCCTTAGGAAAGACTAAATAAAGAAAGGACTTTCTATTCATCTTGTTATTCCTCTCTGTAATTCAGTCTTTACATTATTCTTGGTGTGAGACAAAGAGACATAAAGGTGACATTTTGGTATGTCAGTGTTTATTTAGCAGTACCTCTTTCATGCAATCAAACAAACACAGAAGTGAAAAAGTTGAGCTGGTTGCACCTTCTGTACTTAACACTTATGTAAACCAAATTGTGATCGCAGTCCTAACTTCAAACTGTTCGTCTAGGGTGATTTAAACAAACAGTCAGAGTGATGGAGACTTCACTGTGTGCGCAATACGAAGCCCAAATAATGGAACGCAGAACAGAGAAGGGAACAATGTATCTGTTGTCACTTGATAGAAACATAAACTATTAAGTATTTATAACCACTATCTTAACATTCTAGTAAATCAGATAGTCTGAATGTGTGTGGCTTTTAGGGCAGATGAAAAACTGGGGGAAAAGTAGCCAGGGTGTGTACAGTCGGGTACAGGTTGAGACATTTTTCCTGGTTAATGTGTAATTTGCTGTTAAATCTCATACGACTTTGTGCTGCATACACATGCCAAGACAAACAGCTTGGGCAAGGCTGAATCCAAACGCTTCCTGACTGATACGGGCATGCAAGTGGTGTTTTTTCATGACTACCACAGTACAGTCTGCTACCATCCTATGGCTGTACAGCACAGCAAAGCAAAAGTTCTGACGGACCTCACGCTAACATAGTTTCAGGATACCAAATTGTCACTTCTATCAGTGTCATCCCACCACACGAAGAGGATTTTCTTTTACAGTAAGTGTAATAAGACCATCTGCTTTCCATCTTTACGCCCAATAGACAGATGTGCTGAACAGCTGACTGTCTCCAGTACTGTTTAGACAACTAACCAACATGCACTGGTACATTTATGCTTCCAGGAGAGACCAAAAATACACAGTGTGCTAAGGATGGGAGGTTGAAAAAAGAAATAGTAACTAGTCATTACACTTCCTCTGCCACTGCATGAAAGATCAACATGTACTCCAGGCAAACTGCCTGTTTTAGGGTTTTTCGTATCTCTCTGAAGTATCATTCTGAGGCCAACTGTCCTTGTGCAACCCTAAACATTTACTCCGTTCTAACCCAAATGAATCTGACACACCCTGTAAGCTGCTGTCAAACGGTTTCTCTTCTTTCAATGCTGCACTGTGCTCAAACACACACACACACACACACACAAGTGCTAACATGAAAATGCATAAGTCACCGAAACAGCACAAATGTAAGCTTTATAGTATTAACTGACATTGTTATCAAATCTCATCTAATTCACACCATAAGAGACATGCCCTAATTCTCTGTTCTGCTCAAAAGTGAATTATCCCTCCTGGCAACACAGGGTAAAAATGTACTTGTATTTGTGTTAAATTTTGAAAGTAGACTGACGCCTGAGAGAAAACAGATTAACAAATCAAACCTTAACATGGACTTGGACTGTTACACACGACTGGTGCACACAAAAACGTTCAATTAACTGAGGCTAAACAAATAGCCAGCCAATTTAACCAAGCATATGCATTATTAAGACATTAAAGAGTCGGCCAGCAGGGGAGAGCTCAACTTACCTTTCACCTGAGCCGCAGGAGACACCGCATCCAGATGCCTTTGTTGGAGCAGCCCGTCTCACCTGCAGAGATACAAAAGTTAGAGTAAGGTTTCACTTCAACTCACACTGTACAAAAAAAACCCATACTGGCTCACTCCCGGTGTTTCTCCTTTCCATGCTCCTCCTGGTCACACCACTGTGATAAGGAGGGCGGAGCCCCACGCCACACAGTCCCAGTCCTAAGGGAGCCTTCAACATCTCTGAGGGCCAAATGCACGTCTGTTTGCCAAGTGCACACGTATACCACTGTCAGTCACTTACAGCTTGTATCCAGCTAATGTAGACTTTTGCAAATGAACCACTTGAGCAGTCTATAAGAGATCCAATCCAATAAAAAAAAGTAATTAAAAGTAACAGTATACCTTGATGGGAAGAAACAAGATTCTATTCAGCATGAGTGTTTACTAAGTCAACAGAAATACAGCAGCAGTTACAGCTAAGCATATTCAAACACTATCACATTCATGGAGGACTACTACTCTTACACTAGACAAATACACACCCTAATAGGATGTGAGTCAAGGAAGACCAGAAGAATCTCGTTCTAACTGATGGTATAATGTCATTCTAAAGAAACCCACTTCTAATTTTATTATTCTCTTATTCTAACTGGTTGTACTTGACACACAGTTTATTGTATTGCTTACAGTTAAAAATGTTTTCAGCATCCCATTCTTGTCTGACTTTGTTTTTCCTTGAAATGGCTCTTAATCCTCGTGCCTATGCAAAGAACAATGCATTCTCGAACAGCTGGGATGTGTGATAAGCTACAAATCCAAAAACCAAAACAACAAGCAGCAAGCATCCACGCACACGCACGCACGCACGCACACACAAACGCTTAATATACACCAAATATATTAATATGATTCCTAACAGATGCAGAGTCACAAGCACAAATGCAATATTGCAATCACTCTACCCCTCAGTATCGCACCTGCAGGCAAAGCACACGCTGTTTGTTTTTGTTTTCTTAGTTATCAAACTGCAGGACGTTTCAATATGTGCCTCTATAGTACAGACCGGAATAAACATTTTGTGCAGTGGTTGTTTTGTCTCTGTATCTTAGATACAGTATCACCAATTCCCTGACTTTATAAAGGTTTTCAGTCCGCCTAACTGTATAAAACTAGGGATGGGAATCGACCACCAGTTGTAGTTGAGAACTGGATGCCGGCACGTTTTTTTTCTGACAGTTGCACATTGCAAAACAAAGATATCACACTCGTGCATCTAAGCTGCTGAAAACTTGTAACAAGATGGAGTCATGGCATAGAGAACACAAGATGTATGTGTTAATATGCTGCGGGTTAATATTCTCCTATGTTATTATAATAATAATAATAATAATAATAGCAGCGCACAGGCAAGCTTCGCAGAATTTTTTTCTTTGTCTAAGCACATGTAAATTAAAATAAATGCTGAAGAAAAACTCTCCTTTCATCCGTTTTGACAGAGAGACTGCTGCTATACCCGAGTCACATACATGCCTTATTTTTTTCTCTGTATCCGCACTGTGTTCACACTCAGATAATAAAAAAAGTTGTGAGGTGCTGAAAACCTTTTTTCTCCACACAGAAAATCGATCAGGAATCACTGATTTGGACGAATGGGCAGAATCGATAATGGCATGGGTATTAAGGTTGTCATGATACGAGAATTTAAAACTTTGATACAATTATAGCATAAAAAGAGATACTTGATATCTCTGTTGATACCATGGCAAAGAGAAAAAGTTCAAGGCACACAAAATACAAAAAAGTTACTGAACACATGATGAGAAGTGGATTTTCTTCCTTATTGATTCTGTTGTGCAGCCTTGGGTTAATTTTTTTTATAGCTTCTGATACTAGTGGTATTATACTTTTGACAACCATAACTGGTATCAATACAATCTCAACAATTCCCATACCTATAAAAACCTGCAAAAATGAATAATCCAGCTGACCTTGACATAGAAAACACCCCTGCTGATGATTTACTGGCAAACCAACAAGTGTAAAATGGGTTGGGCAGCAAAGACACAATCTATGCCTTTAAAATGCTATCACTGAGCAAAGGAGGAAGACATAACACTTGAGTACGTCTAACCTAAATAAGAAGTGAACTGAGAGAGAATCCCTGAGCTGACAGGGCTTGAGGAACAAAGGGGGTAGGCAGTGCAGAGGAGATAGGAGCCAAACACAGACACCAACTAGAGGAAAGCAGAAAGACAGAGAGAAGGAGGAAGGAAGGGGTAATTTAAGAGTGTCTCAGCGGGCCACGACATCCTCAAAATAATCAAACAGTACCAATTTATATTCATGTATTCATTTTGTCCAACACAAAAAGGGATTTGTTTGACATAAACATCTCAAAGTAGAGTTGGGCAACAAATCCATTAATTCGAATGTATGTTTTTTTTAAATGGTGCAAAATCCACCCATTCATCCATCCATGCATTATCTGTAACCGCTTATCCTCATCAGGGTCACGGTGGGGTTGGAGCCTATCCCAGCTGACTTTGGGTGAGAGGCGGGGTACACTCTGGACAAGTCGCCAGCTCATCGCAGGGCACATAGACACAAACAACGATTCACACTCACATTTACACCTACGGGCAATTTAGAGTTGCAAAATACATCTGAATAATAAAATCAAGATTTAAACTACAAATATTATAATGTGGAGCTATTACGCCAAAGTATCCCATATTAGAAGACAAACCCAGACAAGACACCGCTAAAATTAAAATACTACATGCCACGTAGAAGTGACGCTGTAGTATTACGAGTTTGCATTCAGCACATGACTTGTGTTTCGCTACTTTCTACCAGCACTATGCTGTCCAACGACACACAAAGTTCTCACAGAAATAACATTTAAAACCCAGAAGTGTTGGATTTACCTTCATATATCACACTCAAATGCATGTGATTACACTCACAGCCAGATGTGCAGCAACTACTTGCGACTCTAACAGCTGATGTACAACTCGCTGTAATAGCTTGTGGGTTTGCCAAAGTCTTTTACCTCCTTGTAGCTTCATGCCAAAATGCAGCAAGGGTACAATTAGGCACAATAGCCCTGAAATTGAAAACTATATGGTAATGGATGGTTGAAAAATTACCACATGCATATTGTATAACCAAAGCTCTGCATGGTTCTTTTAAAGCTTACGACTAAGTAGCATTTACATAAGAACAGTGAGCTCGCCAACTTTCCCAGCAGAGAGCCAACACTGACTCATAGGAGGGGTCCAAGCCAGATCCTGCCCACTGATTTATGGTTGTGTCTCTGGCTCAATTAAGGGAAACAATAGGAAGGGTGTGAATAATAACTTGAGGCTAGAAGTAAGTGCTCCAACTGAGAATATACTGTACTAACGGCTAGAAACTGAGGCAAAACTGATAAAGTGAATAACAACTCCAAACATGAAACAAAACCCTTTCCCAAATTTACATCTGTTCATCTAAAGTGTTTGAAATTTTGCACATCAGTATTCAGGTCCTTCAGCTCTTATTCAGTGTTTTTTTGTCCTTTCTTTACCTGTCCAACTACTTGTTCACAGTCCTATGAATAATTATTTTCCCAAAGGGTGAATAGTTATCTTGCCTCCTTACTTACTTACTGTCTCATGCAATGAAAGTTGGGACGGTGTGTGCAATGAAAAATAGAAACAAAATGCGCAGACACATTGTTTTTTTTTGTTTTGTTTTTTCATCACTCATCCAAAGTCAAGCATCTTATCAGCAACCACCTCCACTTCCCTCCCAATCCACCTTCATCTCCATCCATGCATGCCCTCTTAGCTTAATGTAATCTTAAGAAAGGTTGAAGCAGGGCACACATGGATCTGCTATGATGACAGTTATCAAAAGGCAAATATGAAGTCAGTGTCTGTTTGAGGAGTAAGTATTTTCAATTACTTGATTAATTAGACAAAGTATTTTATCATCTCCAGGATTTGAGATTAAGAGGTTAATGGAGGCTGATATTTACAAGTGCCACGGTAAGCCAGGCTCACAGACAACCAGACCATAAAACTTAATCATCCTCCCCGCATGAAGACAGAAAAATCAGGAGCACGACACACTGGGACACAAAGTGAGCACTCACTGCTCATAATGACAGCAGATTAGACTTTATAGGAATGGTATTGGGTCTAAGGACACTTAGCATTAAGTGCACTCAAAAGCCTTAGAGACTAATTATTGCACTTTACATGCCCTCCTGCCATGGAACCTGTTGTCTTTGCCATTAGGTTTAACTCTGGATTAGTATAATAAAACTGGCAAGCAAATGATCTATGGGATCCAGCAACATGGGACAAACAGTCAACAGCAACAATCTAAAATGGACCCTATGTCCCAATACTTGGTTGAAAACAAATGACTATACATGTAGTAACGATGACAATAAAAAGAAAGATAGTTATGTTATATAGTTTATGTAGCTCAGGTTGCAAACTGTACTGTACAAATAATGTTTAGTTATTATGCAAGCTAAAACAACACAGCTGTAGAGCAGCATTTTACATTTAACTGGATATATTTTCCCTCTGCTGCTTCACTGTCAGTAAATGTAAAAGGGGTCTGGATTGCGTCACACTGTTAAAACAGCTTGCTTTGGCTTTGTTTCTGAAGGCGTATGTTTATTATAGATAATGCACTGCTCTACACTACTTATACCAGCTTCTGTAAGTATTGTCTAAGCCTTTTTTGCTCTGACAAAGCCAAATTATTAAAACTGACTTTGCTGCTGTAACAGCAATGTCCACTGACATGAGTCAGTCTACTTAATGTTGAGCTCAACAATCTGTATAATAATTACCAACATATTAACCACGTTATGGCAGTATAAGTGAACCGTGGCTGTGGGCGGCCAGGTTTTTAAAATAAGCTGCAATTATCAGGTTGTTTATTAAGACCTGGAGCAATATTGCAAAGCAGTCTGATTAGAGTTACATTCGGCAAGGACATCAGCACCAAGAAAATACCAGACTTTAGTTTCACTTCTCTCTAATGCCTGTCCACTCATGCCCTCTCTCCCAACAGTTGGTTAAATAACATTTTAACATCAATGTCATTAAATTAAGAGAGAGACACCATTTTTTCCAAAGCCTGATAGTGTCTGACATGCATTCAACCTGGAAAGGGAGAAAAGCCTGGTGACCCAATCAGATCGACCACCAATCGGCCTCACTGCGTCGATCTGGATGGGGTTGATAAGGTTTCTTTTTTCCGCTGCACTGCTGTGAGTGAAAAACAAGAGACACTAGAGACGCTATCGCTCATCGTGTCTCTATTTTACACAAAAGTTAGTGGAGCAGCCATTTAACCATAGCGAGTAGTGTTGGCTGTATGGGAAGTGGCAGCATGATTGGAAGATGACACTAATCAGTCACTAAAAGAAGCTTAAATGTCAAAACCTGCAGCACAATGTAAGCATTGCAAAGATCAAGATCTAACATTAAAGAAATTCTTTTGACATTTTAGAAAAATACACTTGTTTGCTCCCATGCCAGGAGACACATGAGTAGATCGATGTCAGTTTCAGTGAGTACAGCGATCAGATGAAGTACAAAAGAGCAGAAGCTGGGGGGAGATGCTAGACCCACGGAGACACAAACAATGGATCCCTCCAGAGCACAAAGAATTAAATGGTGCATGGTGTCCATGACCACTTTTATTTATTCAAAGTCTAACCTAAAACCCCAAATACACCTACCTTTCATATACAGGCGGTGAGTACTGAATACCCAAAAGATAGATTTGGGGTAGAGTATCACTTTAAGACTGAGGTCCTATGTCATGGAAACCGTCCATGCTCTGAAACCTGAGGTCTTTCTTAAAGGTTAAGGCGATGCTTGCTTTCTTGGAGCTGCTTGGCAAAGACATCTACGCCTGAGTGTCACAAGTTGCCTTTTAGTGTAATCTAACACAGTGTCACTTTCTCCACTCACCTGACTACTCCATTAGGAAAACAGACTACGCAGCCACATAAAATACCATGCTGACGCTGGGGTATTCAAAGTTTTGAGATTATATTAATAGGTATTAACTGTTTGTTGTCAATGAAATGCCATTACATGTAAACATCAGCAGGCAGTTGTCAAAAAAATAGAGCCGATCTGACAGAGCCTGCACAACGCCATGAATGACCATCCAAAGAGGGCTTTAACAGGCTGACGTTAAAACCATGACGTAATCAGGCCTCTCAGCGACACATCTTTCATTATAAAACACTCAATGTAAAAGACTTATGTAAAAACTACAACAACCCGGCTGTAAAGTCAACACAGACGCTGCAGCTTATCCCTTGAAATTGCAGATTATCGGCCTTTGACATGGAGTGCACACAGTGCCAATCATTTTCATGGACTGGCTTGTCATTCATAAAGAGCTTCAAAAACAAATGTAGATCATAGCAGATGTGCCACTGCTTCATATTTGTAATGGAAGTAATTAACAAAATAGTTGATTACTGCACAGAAGGTACATCAAAACAAAATATACACATAGCACAGGCAGGAAGCATCAACCTTCAGTCTGAATAATCACTGTCTAACACAATGATATATTCCATGTTCACAAAACATATTCATCATACACACACACTCACACCTTGAATAAAACTGTTCTTCACATTGTATAGTAGTGTACAGGTATTTGCATTTGTGTGATTTTCTGTGTTAAGCTTTGCAACCGTACCTACACATCTCCCAAAAATAAAAACACAAGCAGCAGCTCCATACATTAAGCCAGAGATGAGTGAGAGGTGGATATCGATTGCAGAGGTGCTAGCTGCCGTGAGAATGCCCCGGACGCTGCTGCCTCTGTAAGAACAAGAGCGGTGGATCTGTGGTGTTAAACCTGCTCTATAAATACACACAGCAGCTACCCGGCAGCCTAGGAACAAACGTCAAGCAAACTCTAAAATTGAGTGTGTGTATATGTGTGACAGATATGGTAGGAAAGAGATAAAGAATAAGGGTTTCTGATGTTGTTTAAAGAATATAGATGCAAAGTGCGAGGAAATTCTGTGAAACGTAGATCTTAAAATATGCATGCGCTAAGAAGATGGGAAAATAGGACAGCATTTTAAAGTGCAGTCAAATGTAATTTGTAATATCAACAAATACATTTTCTTCTGAATATTTCTTGTAGTATTGTATTAAAGAAGCGCAGATTATCATAAGTTTGATAAATGTTTAAAAGTGTACAAGCAGGACACAATACAGGCCCGTACAACAAAACAACATTGTTAAAGAAGCCGCAACTCTGGGTTTGTTTGTCTCACTTTTATTACGAGCAAAGCAAAAGCTGCTAACCCAGATTAATGTGGTAACACAAACGACTAATGTCTATAGACATTGTTATAACACGGGTGTCATAATAAAGAACAGCTAACATTGTAGCAGGGGGGTTGCATCTCGCAGACAGGTGTAACAAAATTCACAAAGATGTGTGAGGTGGCTTTGTTAGTGTGATATTTGTACAACTAATGTGTTAATTTGGCTAAAAACATCCTTTCTTTATATACGGGACAGCACACACGATGTGTCACCCTGTGACGTTTAATTATGCAGCTATATGATCACCTTGAAAATGTCAGCACTGCCGTATTGTGTTCACACGGATGAGTTTTCTCTGGGAAAAAAGTGACATTCTGCAAGAAAGCGGCCTGTTTTTAGACATAAAGGCCAACTTACAGCTGTAAAATAACTTGGGACAAAAAAACTCTACGAGACCATGGGAGGGGAAGGGAATCTTGGCACAATGGAGGCTGCTAAAAGCGCGTTTGCTCTCTGGGGGCAGAGAGACAGATTCAATATGGAGCAGTATTAGCCTAGATTTCCCCACTAGATGTCGGGGAAAGCATTTACATCTCTCAGGGGAACTGAGACGCTGAGCCACTTATCAAATCCTAGAGTAGGAAACTTCCATTGTTAAGAACAGTCAGATTCAAACTAATAGTTTCTAGCACTCAGTATCATTTGGAGAATGACTAGGAGGTATTTTCAGAAGTGTAGCCGACATTTCTTTTGTTTGTGAAGAGTGTGAAGTGACACTGTCTTTTTTATCAATATAACCCACCTCAAGTAAATCTGTTCCACCTTGTACCGCCTAATTTGTATTTTGCAATTCGAGCACACTTATAATTGCCGGTCAGGTCTCCTTGTTGTTTAGTCTCTCCTCACCTCTTAGTGCTCATTCGAAATGAATTATTATTAGTTGCTTCATCTCCTTCTGTTGCTGCCACTATTAATTAAAGCACGACCATGGCAATGCCAAGTGCACAGCTGAATAGTGAACAAGAGGCAGCAGAATTTACATGACGACATGACAACAACAACTCAGAACAGTCAGCTTTAGGTCAGTGACCCTATTAATATTTTCCTATCAGAAAAACAAACACCTGAAACATTACGTGGGAAGTATAAGCTTCACAACATCAGAGTTTGATGCTCAAACCTGTTGAAAGACTAGGAAGCCCAGTAAAATAAGACCATTTGTTATCATCTTGATCCCACTGATACCCTGACAATAACTAACCCTGAATCGCAACACTAGCTGACCATAACAACAGCTAAAGCCTGCATGTGTCTTTGAGGGACAAAACACCTGCCCACAGATACACCTGAAGGTCCAATATGTTAGGCCTTCTCATGCTTGAGTGGTTTAAGGAGTTTACCATGAATCATTAACCACGTCTCTCTGTGTTTCCCATCCCATCATATTTTCAAACAAAGGCAAAAAAGAGAAAGATCCGACAGGTCGCTTAAAACAATGAACAATCCTGGCAGTGCTCAAGTAAGTTTCTTAAGAAAGATTACGAATATCCCAATTCTGACACCCGGGCACAGGGTGCTTGTATTCTTATAGTGGATATGAGAGATTAGACTGGGAATGAAGGGAGAGAGAGAGAGAGGAGAGGTGAAGTGTAACAAAAGGACCTTAGCTGGACTTAAAACCAAGGACACTGTAATTACAGTGCTAAACCCCGTAGGCCACAGGACAAGCTTCTCCTATAGTCAGATCTATGTTGATGGACATGAGTATCCTCACAGCACAGCATGGAAGTAGGGACATCTGTTGCTGTGTCTTCCTGCTAGAAAAAGCAGTGATAAAAAAACAAAAAAAACAGCACTAACCACCCACAGAAACAGCTCTTCACATTCACACCACCCTTTTCTCTTTCCTTATTTCACGACTACTCTCTCTCCTCGTTTGTCATTCACGGCGGAGCAAAGCCACAGTTCTAGTTGATAGGCTTAGGGAGCAACACCATTAAATGTACCCACCTGATTAGTGCAAGGTAGACTGTCACATGGCATGACTAGACTTTGGGTGTTAACAGATCAGCACAGAAAACTTCATTATAACAGCTAAGTTGGAAAAACTGGACAAAAATAGAGTAGATGTTGATTAGTTACAGAGGATTAAAACTCAATTTAACAAAGGACTTTAGACATGGAGGATTTAACACACGCATGATCAAAATGTAAAAATAGGAGTAGTGTCTGTTGTTATTGATCTCATGCCCTATTTCCAATGACCATGCACATATTAATGACCTTCAAATGCCCATATGTTACCATCCCTGCTATTGACACCACTTGCAGTCTGACATTTTGCGGTCATTCAATACAAGATCAATCTGTGTTCAGCACCCGTCTGACAGAGAATCCTAATACTGGATATCACCTTT
This sequence comes from Argyrosomus regius, assembly GCA_946959425.1. Classification (NCBI taxonomy): domain Eukaryota; kingdom Metazoa; phylum Chordata; class Actinopteri; family Sciaenidae; genus Argyrosomus; species Argyrosomus regius. Next base: position 18,586,619 of record OX336886.1, read on the forward strand.
ATTATTCTGTACAACCCTCTCTGAAAGATGGAGTCAACTCAGAGTGCAGACAGATCGCAGACAGACCGAGACAACAAAGCAAATAAGGACTCTGCAGAGCTTTTGGTCAGAAAGAGAAAGTGAGGAACACGAGACAGACTGTCAAAATGTCTCTTCTCACTCAGCTGCAATTTCCCAAATATCACCCGACATTTCACTTCTAGCACTCTGGTAATCATTTCCTCTTGTGCTTAGATTGCCCTCTCTTGAGAGTTTTGCTTTTTTTTCCCCCAGTATTTTGAGAGACATGTTCCACTAACCCTTTTAACTATTAAAACTAAAGTGCACTTCTGTGCTATTCACATCTCTGGTAAAGTCCAACTCCACATAATACCACACGATTAAAGATGATGAGCTTGTCTATCTTTGTCTAGACTGGGAATAGACAAAGATGTATGAGACAAAGTGGCACAGTAAAACCTCATCATTTAGTCATTGTCTCATCAAGATCAGATATCAAGAAGTAAATCCCACCCTAGACTGGATTTTTAAAAGTGACACCAATAAATAAGCAAAATAAATAAATAAATAAATCAGACAATGATATATGCGGTCTTTTTTTTTCATGACACATAAACAGTTTGATAAGGATCCTGTAAATTATCTGTGACCTACATATGAGGAAGACATCTTGCAGTAGAAAAATAATCTTCATGGACAAGCTATGTTTAAATTACCTCCGTGCTGCAAATCCTTGACTTATTAGCTGACATACACCGATCATAAAAGGCAAAAATGTTGTATAAATTACCAAAAAAAACAACATCACTGTACCTAGTGCTCTGAATAATAACTGAGAAAAGGCTGCAGAAAAAGGGCTGTTGACAGTCATAATGTGCTGGTGTTCACTGCCAGCATGTCAAAGGTTACAGCTTTGGAATTGGACTTGAAAACATGTAGATGTCTTGGCCTGCACTGTGTATATATATATATATATATATATATATATGACATTTAAATGTCTCCCATGCTCTCTCTGTTCTCCTTTAAACCCCCTACAGTGCCACACTGCATTATGTCTTACATACTGCATGCAACACGCCATGCCCACTCCTATGGATCCTATGAGTAATGGAGGTTGTTTGGAAGTACCGTTATGGTTATTCCTCCGATGACTGCTCTGCCACATATAGGTTATCCATTTTTGACTGGTCCCAAACCAGTGCACCGTTACACCCTTAAAGCAGATGATAGCAGGGATGGTATAACAAATAAAATACATAGAAATCACACACAGATGTACTTGCCCTTGCTTGTCACCGCTAACCTAGACATCGGCTAGGTTCATGGTTGCCATGCAAACAAGTGACAGCCAAGCCGCAGCCGCATGGGGCTGCTAACGTGGTGATAAGGCTTTTACTTTATGTAGCTAGCTTGTAACGTTAGCCACTACCCAGCCTGACAAACACCAAACACACACACATACACACACAGGGATAACGATAATACCACCACTGACCACATTCCTCCAAATAATGCGACGCTATGATGCTCAAAACTACCGTCTGGATCCTGGAAACCATTCCTGTAAACAGTTAATGCTATCCGAGCTCCGCTAGCTAGCGTAAGTTAGCACATAAAACAAACGTTTAGTTGAGGGGGGAAAAAAGAAAACACAAGGACCGTTCGCTAAATATAGCAAGTTATCTTTCTCGACGTGTTAACGTGGTGTAGAAAGACAGGCAGTTCAATGTAAACTTACTCTGCGTCGACCAGCGTGGCGCTCATACAGTTGTTTCCGAGCTTACTTCGCAGTCCGGCGTCATAGCACGGGGCTGGGTGAGACAGCTGGGCTGTGGGGGGCAGCGGGCAGGCGGCTGTGGCGGCGGACGGTGGGAGTCGGCTCAGGCTGGAGGAGAAGTTGTTCCCTTTCAACATGGAGAGTGTGGAGTGGACTAGGTCCTCCTGCCGCTGCTGCTGCTGCTGCGGTTCAACTGGCTACCACAGGGAGCCCTGGCGACACCTGTGGCCGCAGCAGCGCATAACACCTGCTGCATGGCACTGTACTGCAGCTGTAGAACACATGTCTTATTATCAGCAAAATATATGTGTAAGTATTAAAACTACTCATTAAGAAGCACAATGCTCGTTGTCATTTTAGATCAGCTTATTGCTTTATTATTACTCATGCATTACTCATGATGGACTTCTGTCCATATCCTGCTCCACAAACAGACTCAAGAACTCTTTTGTCCCCCTGGCCATCAGACTGTACACCTCTTAGTCACAACAGGAGGGACAATAAACAATGGACAATTTGCACTGATTCCTAGTCATTCTTTGTCAACAGACTAATTTAACTGTACACAGTTTTGTTTTGTTTTAATCTCTATTTATAGTTCTACTTCTATTTCCCTCTGGATCAATAAAGTATCTATCTATCTATCTATCTATCTATCTATGCATAATGTCCAGTGTGTAAGATTTACAGGGCTCTATTTACAGAATATAATCTCTTAATTATGATTTCATTAGTGTATAATCACCTGAAGATCAGAATAATATGTTTTTTGTTACCTTAGAATGAGCCTTTCATATCTACAGACACCGTGGGTCCTCTTCTACGGAGTCCGCCATGTCCGCTTTTTTTACACACATAGGCCCGAATTACAACCACACACACACAAAGGGCTTATAGACATGCATATGTGGATAGATGGTGGACTGATGGGCATCCATGTTTGAGCATTTAAGGGTTTGGTGCCTTGCTTAAGAGCACCTCTGCATTGCCCAGGAGGTGAACTGACAGCTACCAGTGATCTTATCCTTTTTGCTTGAATTTTGCTGGACCATTGTTGCCATTGTTGTGTCTTGTTACAACCTGAATGTCCATCACGGATTTACTGAACTAAACATACTTTTCAAATGATGTGAGCTCAGTGAGAGCTATGATATGACACAAGCATACTAATATGGTTTGGCATGGTTTGTAGCCGAGGCTGAAAGTCTACATACAATTACAGTTAAAATGTAAACTTTCATCTTAATTAAAAGAAGGTCAAGACATGACCCCTACACATAGCTGTGTGTTTGTGTGTTCCTCAGCTTACTGTGATAAGGCACAAATCCTCATTTGAGACTGTTTTTAATGCTTTCATAGACAGCTAAAAAAAATTATTATCGCCTCAACAGAAGCTGGAAGATCTCAGTGTGATCCATTATGTTGGAATTACTGGCACACAAGCATTTGAGCTCATCATTAAATTTGGATCACCCAGTTATATTTTGTCCTGTTTTAATTTCTATATTTGAATTGCTGTCATGATGGCTCCAGTTCCCTGTATACTTTTTGATTACAACTCACAGTGTAGGAAACTAGAAAGAGCCTTTAAATGCACAATCTATTTTTAGATCCATCTTTTGGATCTGAGAGACATGAAACAAGAATGATGATGAGGAGTGAAGGGGAAAGATGGAGAATTGCAGGAAAAGGGGGGAGGTAGTGTATAAGATGTGAGAATATCAGGGTTATTGAAGCCGACATGCTGACAAAGTCTTATATTACCACAATGCCCGGAGTGATTGCCCTTAAAAACACCTCCATATTGTACAAAACCCCTGGGTGGAGGCCTGATTTGAGCTGTAAAATTATAACTTTTTGAAGTCTCTGTATAAAAAGATTTTTCCTCATGAAATAAGAAACAGAGATGTCATTACTTATTCATCCTTTGAGGGTGCACTTAGCTACCTGCAACCTCAAAGTTGCTCTGAATAATGTAGAGTTGTGCCAGCTCAGTCCTCCTCTGCAGCATGCAGCATATTCTGTCTGCCTCTATATAAACTATTGGCACAATTAATTTATCAGCAGTGAAGTGTCTAGTGTAGCTGTCACACTGTGTTTTTAATGATATTAGGTGGTCAAAGGGTGCACAACACCAAAACTAGCATATTCTGATAATATTCTTGGATCATAATTGTCACTGATAACATAATGGTATACAGTAAAAAGACTGGTAAAAGGTTGGTGCTTCACTGAGTCACACACTGATTCAAACACATGCTACATAGCCATATACAAATGTTGGTCAATGTAAAAAGATCTTTAATCCCATTTTGCTTTACAGATCAAAGGGTATACAAATATTAAATGCTCATTGCTCATTTTACATTATTGCATTGTACCAGCAAGCGTCTCATTAAGCATTTCAAAACATTCTAAAACTGTGTAACTATTTGCTATTCTTGTTTTCCTTAAAAACACAAGTGCTTTCAATTATTAGGTACAGTGTGATACGGTAAAAAACAACAACACTGACTTTAAAATATAAAGCCAACCACACATATCAATTATTTCAAAAAATAAACACAATGTACCTGCCTCGTGGAAGATTGTGCCCTTTAAAAAGTTGAACATAAAGCTTGTGCTCTGCTGATAATTTTAACATCACAGGAAATGTCCATAGATGGACCAGATATGCAGCAGGAAGTGACATAACATTGTTGTTTCTTTGAGGAATGTACAATGCAGAGAAGAAGGACATTAACAAAAGAAAAACAATGGATCTTCAAAGTACACACTGGTGCAGTATGGGGTTTCTAACACCCGTGCCTCCCAGTAAAATGTTCAGTTTTCATTGTTTAAGTTCCTGAGCTTTTGTTTAATGTGATCCGTATCTTTAATCTAAAAAAAAGTGTAACAATCAAATGTGGGTGAATAGCAACACGCCCCAAACAGTTTCACAAAGCACTGGCCAATGATACTGATAAAAACAAACATTACGATAGTTTAAAAAAATATATAAGACAGTATAGAAAGACAAATGCAGCCAGTGCATTGTTCACAACAGTGCATTCAAATACAAAAGTCTCTACAACAAACTCCTTCATTAAAAGGCATTGCACGGTTCAAAACTGGTTTAAGAGGTGCAAAAAGAATTGGCTGGATGATCTAACAAACTACAATAAAATATGATAAACTGATAACAAGGTTCATTAAATGAGATATTGTAAGGAGTAAGGGGTGCCACCTATTGGTATTAAAGCATACAGGTTTTGAAAAGGCACACAGTATTCACACCAGCATTTTTCGTGTACAAGGTAATCTCAAGGGTTCAATTAATTACAGGTTTGTCTTTGTTAAAAGAGTCTGTAATAATACCTGTACAGCATCCAACATATTACCTGAGCAAAACATCAAACCACCAGTAAGTCATTTGCAGTAGTATACAAGCAGAAATAAAAATCAAAAATACAACTGAGCAATACAAAAATCTGCATTAATAAGAGACTTTAAATCCAAAATTCAAACATCTTTGGTCACTTATTATGTCTACTATTGTATCTTCATATACAGTCACCTCCTTTATCAAACATTCAATATTTTTAACAAATAAATATCAAAAAATAGAGGATTAAATCCAGAAAGCTACAAGATTCTTAACAAAAGGATGACATGTATAAAAAATAAATGCAGTGCAGTCTGTTAAAGCTGTTCCCTTTACAAAGGTCTGCTCAGTTTCTTACTAAGATTAAAGAGGGAAGTGGAAGTGGAAGACCTGAGCAGTTTCTCAGGACTATGCATCGTGGTACCCGTTTTTGGGAGATCTGTTCTTCCGTTCTACGTTCTCGTAAATAGAGAGTGCAGCGGTGTTTTGGTAGATTAGATCCACATTGGTTCCAGTTCTTGATCTGATGATGTCCATGGCACACTGGTTCAAGAAGATATACTGATCCTGCAGGGACATCGAAAAACAAAAGTTCACTGAGCTGCAGCATACTCATTATTTCAATCAACATGTGCGATAAGGGAACTGTGGTGACTGTATCCTACCTCTGTCTGCACCATAAGGGGCCGATGCATGCGCAGATCATGGACGATGCCATAGACGTCTACAATGTTTTCCCTTTCAATCTGGAAGATCAAACGGTCAATGGCTATGAAGGTACCTGTGCGTCCAACTCCAGCACTGAGTGTAGACAACGTGGACACACAGACAGGAGAGGGAGGAGAGAAAGACAGAAAATCAGATGGATTTTTTAAACAGTTTTGAAACAGGTTTGAACTGATGCTGTGTGTGTGTGTGTGTGTGTGTGTGTGTGTGTCTGTGTGTGTGTGTGTGTGTGTGTGTGTGTGTGTGTGTGTGTCTGTGTGTTCTTCCGGACCTGCAGTGGACCACAGCAGGAGAGTGTCTGGAGTACTGCTCCATGTGCTCTCGGACCAAATGTCTGAAGCTGATGAGGAGCTCGGTGGTTTCTGGCACCCCGTGATCTGGCCAGGCTGTAAAGTGGAACTGACGCACCGAACGGGTCTCTGCTGTTTTCACCTGAAGGACAAACATTCAAACACAAGCTCAAAATAATTTTGACTTATAAGTCAACGTGTATGAATACTCATAAATGCTTTTTGCCTGCAAATGTCTATATGACTTAATTGAATTACAGACAACACATTTCCACAATTACTGTCAAGTTAGATCACAGTTCCTTGGCTCAGACGGTAACTGGAGCACACAATCTTGTGAAATTGTAATGCATCAGTTCAAGGATTCATGTAGTTCTGTGTGATTACTGCACATTCATTAGTCTATTGACAAATGTTAAGTAGAGTGTTGTTTGTTCACTTATTGAGTCGATGTGGCTGCAGGACAAGGTGTTAAATAAACACTGATGGGTGACGACTTTCACTGACACACACTGTTGAGTTTTCCTCGCCGTGTGTTACATCTCGCCACTTACATTTTTAATGTCAAAATCCCTGATGGTCCAGTCTTCAAGTGGTATTTCAGAGGTTGTTGTTACAGTGATGTTTTCAAAGTGCTTGGTGCCATAATCCCAGTATTTCTCACACTTCACCTGAAAAAGAGAGACAATCGTTCAGCTGTGACAGATCATAGCAGAGTTGTGTACCTTCAGACTGCAGGGATATATTATGGGTATTTTAAATATAAATTACATAATGGGTTTAAAGTTTTTCAGTGTTTTATATGTAATAAAGAGCAGTTTGAGTCAACAGTTATGCTCTGCTTATGCACTGACTTGAATATTTTTTGCTTCAACCCATATAAAATAAAAAATTCATTCATGATATTTTTGGTGTCATTTTCTATTTTGTTGTCTGGTTTGACTTTTTAGATTTAATGATTTTACATTAATTAAGTCATTAATGCATTAACTATAACATCCGATGTTGATAGTGCACAACTGTTTTAACATGGAGGATTCACTCACAGAGTGTAGTTACTGATTACATTTATATTTACAGTGTTGTGTCTAACTCTAGGGAGAACATAGTGTTCCCATGCATGTAAACATGTAGCTGCTAGGCATTGTGTTTGTGCTGGTACTCACTCGTCCCTGTTCATTACAGCGTGTCAGCATGACGAGAGTCTGTACATTCTTCTCCCAGACCATCCTCCAGAAATCTTTGACTGTGACGGGCAAAGGACCCTGAGCTGCAATAAATTCCTTCCTGGAGTTGTAACCCTGCCAAATATAACATCAGACACATAACACAAACATCCATCCTGTTTAGTTTAGATTCTCAAACGGTTCAAACATCTACATGGATGACGATGGAGTAGTAGAAATGGCATGGCAATAAGCAAAAGAAGAGCAGTTATGTTGTTTATTGATACTAAAGCGATGACTGAGGCTGAGAGCTGCTTGATAGTGTCAGTACGCACCGGCATGTAGTTAGCATTGATGTAGTCATCATATGGACTCCCATGGATAATAGAGAGTTTCACCCTAGAGGAGTCATCTAGGATGTGAGAAAAGAAATGAAATGATAAAGAGATGTATGATAATTTTGATTCAATGTCCGTTTAAAAATGCGATAATGGAAGTAGATACAGTACGATAGGCGATGATATAGTTAAATGAGTGGGGAGTGTTATTGTTGAAAGCAGCTGAGGTTGATTTGTTAAGGTCACTCACAGGGAAGCACGTTGTTGTAGCGGTTCTTGGGCTTGTTGTCCACATTTAGAGCATTTGTTTTTGCCTGAGCTGTACCGACAAGCTTCAGGTCCTTTAAAGAAAAGAAAAAAGTGTAATTGATGCTTGGACAGCTCACTTTATACCCAAAACTTGGCGCACATGCTGTACTGAAAAACACAACATCATATCAGTAAAGACATAACAATGATAATAATTATTTTATACTATTAACTAAATATTTTTTGCTCCACTGTGATTCCACGACTTGTTTCCACCAGTTAAGGATATCAGGTATAGTGTAAAAGTGATGTTTACAGCAAATGAAAATGTCTTTAAAATACTTGATTTGTACCAGTCCTGATCTACTTCTAAACATTTAACTGGCATATCTGAAGGACATGAGTACAAATTAGGAAGCAATGAGTTCAAGAAGGTGGGCCTGTTGCCAGTACAACTCAGAAACCCAACCATACGCTTAACATCATTAATGGAGCAATACCCGACTAGCTGGGCTCACAAAAAGCCATGACACATACACAGCATGTTCACTACACCAGGTCAAGAGTGCGCAAGATATAGCCAGGAATAATTTTGACACATTTTTATACAAGGACCAAATAATGAAATAAACTCCCCTTGAAAATCAATCAGTCAAAATCTAAAGGTGGGTAAGAGGACCACTAAAAATATGACAGACAGGACTTCTGTGTCTTTATTGCTTCCATATTAGTGTTTTTATTGCTTTTGTAAATACTTTTAGGACAAATAGATTGTGAAGAAAAGGAAGCTATACAGAGAGAGTTTTGAAGTTTTCATTTGCAGCATGTCTGTTTTTTGTTGCTTATTGTTTTAGGGATTATTGTACAATTGTCTGTTTCTATTTAGAAAGGACCATGTTGGGAATAAGTGTTTTACACTTTAGTGTTATCCTATCATGTTATCCCTGGAATTGTTTAGATTTTGTTTTGTTTATACTTAATTTCAAACATGGAACAGAAAAATTATGTATTCTACATCTATACATCAAATTAAATCATACTTCTTCAAACCTCTCATTTACTTTGGAATCATATTGTTAAGCATGCGTCCATTAAAAAATGCTGACTGAATTGAAATCATTTTACATTTTTGTACATTGTACATTTGATGATCACATCAGTTATTAGAAATGCACAGATAGTTAAAAATGACAAGTCCACTTGAATGGGTGTTTGATCATTTGGTTTTACCTTATGGTGCTATTGTAAGATGAGATTTATTTTTTTTCATAACTGTTGAAATGAGGACATTTCATCTGAAGAGAGGGAAGAATGTAAGATGAGATTTATTTTTAAAATTTAAAATTATTAGAGAATTGGTATAATTTAATTAATTTATTCAAGTATTTGTATTCTATTCCTTAATTCAGAACAGGAACTATGTTTTATGATACACCTTGCATTTAATAGGTGATTGTTAATATTGGCGGAGTGATATGATGTGTATCACATGTTGGTGAGTGTTCAGTTGTGAAGTCTACACTGAAGAAACGGTCCCCGTGTGTTTGCTTGACTCACAGCCTGTAACTAATTTAATTTAGTCAAAGTCAAATTTATAGTTAACGCTAATAGTAACCAGCATTACACTATGTTTAATCCCTGATATAATAGTATGATAAATTAGACAGAGGCATCTCTAAATAGGCAGAACATTTATTATTGTTTTTTCAACCTGAGCCCTTCAGGGAATACAATATATTGTGGGTGTTTTTGTACAGACTGTAAATTTCCTTCTGCATGTTTTGTGTATATGTGGACTGGATTCATTCATACGTGTCTGTACAGAATTATATAATTATTTTATGTAGTGCTTAATTTTTAATGCCTAAAATGTAGTGTTTACTATAGAAGGCCTTACATGAGTGCCAGGTGCTATACAGTTTTTATGAAGAACTTTATATACATTGTATACTGTATATTTAGATATTGTTTCCTTTTGTGTATACAGTTGGGATATGGCATGACCAGATAGACTGCAGGTGTTGTCATATTTCCACATATCATCTTGTTATAAATCAGATGATTAAATCTATGCAGAATAAACTACATAATAAATTGGATATTGTTTTGACATTGGTCCCAGTGACAAAGAAACAATACTAACAATATTTCTTAGGAATAATTGCCTGCTATGAATAAATAATTTATATATCAGGAGCCCTTGAATGTTGAGCGCATGTTTCACCTCAAACTCTTCAGCAAAGCCACAGTTGGAGTCTGCTTTCTGCTTCTTGTAGTAAGCCTCGTAGTCCTCCACCCTCACAGCCACACTTCTGCTCAAACGGACACCAGAGTTCAGACAATGAGCAATGAGTTTTGTCCCTGGATTTCACTACAGATAAGTCTGTACCTGTCATAATGAACAACATTTTGATCTGATCGTACTTTTTGATTTAAAGGATTTATACTTACACTTTGGCTCTGTAAAAATAAAGAGGAAAGACACTCAGTTATAGACAGAATTGTGGTCCATTTAATTTGAATTTATAATAACATAGTAACAATGAAAACCTCACCTCATGGAATGAATCTGGATGTCTGTATTTTCTTTCTTGGATATCCTACAGTACATAAGCAGTGGTTTTAGAGTTTAGTCCCATACACACTGACCTAATAATAATTCTTATCAAAGATGACAATGGCAAACCTTTTCCAGTAGATAATGAAGCCGATGAGGATGATGAAGAGAACACAAAAAATTCCCAATGTTGCTCCGACAGCAATGCCAATGACAGCTGACAAAGGTAAAGGCAGAGGATTTTATAGCAACAAATATATATATATATATAAAACAACTTTGGTTCTGAATGTGGTACCTGGGTTATTTGGGAGCAAAACAGCAGGATAGAAGACTGTTATTGAGAACAGTGAGTTTGGAACATCCACAACATTGTTTTTCCAAACCAGATTGGTGAACATCACAATCGCATATCTGCAGGATTAAACAAATCAGTTATGATATTAAGATTTTTTAAATACACATATCTTTTACTTAGATTTGTTTTTCTTAATTTGCTCATAATATCTGTCACTGGATACAATAAAACAACAGTAATAAAACATTATTACGGCACATAAAGAATGACATGACATTTTGACAAGCAATTCTATCATTGAGAAGTTACTGTTGTACATTATCTGCTGCTGCTGCAGATTTATTTATACACAATATGGTTTGTGTTGGGCGGCACAGTGGTGCAGTGGTTAGCACTGTCACCTCAGCAAGAAGATTCCTGGTTTAAACGTCGGCTGGGGTCTTTCTGTGTGGAGTTTGCATGTTCTCCCTGTGTCTGTGTGAGTCCAAAGACATGTACTTGCCCATAGGTGTGAATGAATCTAAATTGTCCATAAGTGTGAATGAATGAATGAATGGATGTGAGTGTGAATAGTTGTTTGTCTCTTTGTGCCCTGTGATGAACTGGCCAGGGTGGCCAGGGCCACTTGTCCAGGGTGTACACTGCCCCCTGCAAACCTGATGGGGATAAGTGGTTAGAGAAAATGGATGGATGGATGGAAGGATGGTTTGTGTTCTTACTTGTATCTTCCTTTGGCATCCAGATGGCCATTGGTGTAGCTGTGCCATTTGCTTTCATCTCCTATGTGTATGGGAAAATCTCCGTTTTGACTGCGTGATTTGAAAGGGTTTGTTTTGACTGTTGCTAAGTATACTGGAGCATTGTTTTTCTTCCACTCTTCATAATTGTTCACCAAATACTTGCTCAACTGAGAAGAGTCATCTAAAAAAACAAACAAAAACAAACAAACAAATAACTCACACTAGGAATAAATCAGTCGATGGATTATCATAGAATTATATGATCACAAATCTCTCAGACACTGACAAGAGGAGAAAACAAACCTACCAAGGGTACTTGTCACCAGCACCCCAACATCTGTGATTGGCCCGTTAGTTTCGTCCAGTAAGGTGGAGTTAATATGAACATAGAACGAGTTGTATTTCAGGTCTCTCGCATGCGACAGGGATTTGTAGTTCTGCACAATTGGTGGAGCTTGGAAAAAAATATGAATGAGTAAAGATTAGGTTTTAAGTTTAAGTTAAGTAACTCAAATATCGCAAAAAATATATAAAAAAAAATAATCCCTAAAAAAAGAACATTAAAAATAAATTTCAGCTTTTATATATATAAGACAAGACAAGGCAACCTGTACTTTTACCAGTGATACGGTCAACTACAAATATAGCAAGAAAAAAAAAAGACACAATATGTAAATTAAATGGTTTAGGCATCTGAAATAATTATATTTTTAAACATTGACCTAAAAAAAGGTTTTGACATATAAAAGCTTGCGTATGTGTCTCAAAGTCTTTGTAAAAATTGTATTGAATATGTTTGAACTTATTATTTACATACTACAGTAATTTAATTTAATTATGATGTTCTTGTCTTACTTGTGATGCCTGTCCAGCAGGTATCAGTTATGGGAGTGCTTGGTTGTCCACAGCTCAGAGTCACCACCCTCAGTGTGTAGCGAGTAAAGTGATGAAGGTTGGACACAGTATGATTACAACAGGTGTTTGACGTGTTGATGATCTCGCCATCGTTTACAGTGATTTTGAAGCCAGAGTGTTGGCCTTTGGGAGGGTTCCAGGACAGCATGATTTCTGCGTTTGTGTTGTTTGGACCTTTACATTTAAAGTCTTTCACTGGGCTTGCATCTGCAGCATCAAACAGAAACGAATGTCATTATATAAAGGTAGATTATTTTTGTATTTTTTCAGTCCGCCTTCAGGTTTTCATACTTTTGCTACCAGCACTCCATTTAAGCTAATTCATGCACAGTTGAAAATATCTGATTGCAATAAGCCTATATGAAATTATTTGATCATACTTGTGCAGCTGGAAATCCATCTTGAAGCACCCTCAGTTCCATCAGAGGTCTCTGTGGTGACACTAAAGTTATAGCGTGTGCCAGGATCCAAGGTATGGATAGTATGCATCAGTTTCTCAGTTATGAAACTGGACCCCGCTGATGTCACATTGAAACGATAGCTTTCCTTGTATTGGTCAGGTTTGGTCCACTTGACCATGATGTTCTCCTCTTCTGTCACAGTACTAAGGTTGTTTGCACTGAACGGTCCTGATTGTTTGAAAGAGATATGAGGGATGTAAATGTTACTAGACAATGATGACGAAAGAGGAAACTTCATATGCTTGCACATTTTTGAGGTACAGAAATAAAACCCTTACTTGTGGTGACCTTGTAGAACTCAACCTTCTTGCTCTGAAAATCCATGGCTCCCACTGTTGCCACAGAGATGTTGTAGGAAGTCCCAGAAAGCAGGGAGGTAAAATTATGAGTGGCTGTGGTGGAAGTGATGTATTTGCCTCCCTGCGATGATATGTCACTCAACAGGTACTTGAATGACGCGTTAGTCATCAGTGGAGCTTCCTCCCACCTGATCTCAATGGAGCTGACTGTCTTCATGAAGATCTTAATGAGTCCGGGAGGATTAGGGACTGGGAAGGAGGGGTGGAATTGTGAATTTCAACTTCAACAAGCAGTAGCAACATGTAAAATCATACTAAAAAAAATCTTTAATTGCTCGCTGAAATATGAATGCTTAAAGAGCCACACAAAGATTTTGCATTACTGCAGGGCACAACTTTCATCACTTCGTCCACTTCACTACAGTACAGATTAAATCTTATGGTAAATTGACCTGAAGGGTTTCTTTTGCCAATCAATAACAGCTGACTTAATAAACATTTTCTTGTATTAATATGACTGCTGCTGCATGGACCTGTGTGGTGCCAGAAAAGTGCCCATCATCATGTCATCATACATCATGTCCTCGAAAGCACCATCAAGGTTTGAGCATCAGCTGTGCTTACAACTGGCGGACCAAATGATAACACATGACAATAAAAAATAAAGGCAAACAATAGTTCACTGTGATACACAAGCATGGAAAATAGGAAATCCACAAAAGAAAAAAAAATAGCCTAAAAACGTTGTCCAAGCTTCGGAAAACTTGTTTGATACAGCTGTGAATTGTTAAATACAAAACTACTGAAACGTTTTAAATCTAACAAATACTTACAAGTTGCATTAGTCACAAATTCAGATGATGCATTGAAGGGTCCACTAAATGTGGTTACTATGGCAGTGTAAAGCCTTCCAGCGGACAGGTCCTCAAACAGCCAGGAGGTATTGTTAGAGCTCACTTGTTTTGAAACTGTGAAAGTGCCATTTAGATGGACCATGTAATACTCCACTCTCCCAGCAGGTTTGGTCCATGACACCAGGATTGAACTATTGGAGCCCTGGCTGGAGACACTGGGTTGCACTGTCTCAGGCTCTGTTAATGAGAGGAGGAGGAAGGATTAAGAGTGATCAATCATGCTGACGATTTCAAATAAAGTACAGCAATGACAGGTAACAAAAGTCTTACTAGTGTACTGAGATGTACAGATTGGTTCTCCTTCGATGCCATTTGCTGCAATGACCAAAACACAGAAAGTGTTGTTGGCTCCGGGGGTGAGCTCTGAGATTGTTGCAACTTTTTCTTTGATGGTTATGTTTTGGAAGTCAAAGCCTGTAGTCTCAACCCTATATGTATATTCGGCTTTGTCTTGCAATGGTTTCACCCAAACCAGACGTACAGCAGTCGTGTTTAAAGTTTCAGCCACCAACTGTCCAATACCATATGGCCCTACAAACAGAGCATTTATTTTAGGAAGAAACATAAAGCACATCTCATATTCAGGCAATCAAATAAGCAGCATTCCCTTCAGTTCAAAGGTTGCCAAGACAGCTTTAACATAAAGAAATACTGATAAACTGTAAATGTGTAATTGTTATTTAATTTGGCTGCTTTGCACATTTCGTTTTTCTTGGACAGGATATATACTGCACATACGTGTAAAGTAGGACACGGTCACAGGAGCTGACTGAGTGCCATCTGCTGTACGTGTAATGACAGTGAAGCTGTAGTTGGTCCCGGAGTTAAGTCCAGTGATTGTGATGTTGACGTTGCGCGTAGAATTGGAGCTGTTGGATGTCTGCACTAAATAAGAGTAGTGAGATTTGCTCTCCGGCTGCTCCCACACCAAAGTCACTGCATCTGTGGTGATTTTTGTCTCTTTCAGCTTGGTTACAGGATAAGGTCCTTTGAAAATGAGACAGATGAGATACAGTGGATATATGGAACAGGTATGTGGTCAGAATAGATCATATAAATAGCATCTGTGGTTTGCTACACAGGCATAACAGTTTTTACAAATAAGCAGTTGGAATTCAATTTGTTGTAGCAATTCTGTACATATCATGTCATGTGGTGCGTCTATGATAAAACCCAAACATCTGGCTCATAAGACAGTTGAATATTATCACTATACATATCAGAATCTGAAGGTTATTATCGTTAATAAAATTAAGAATAAAATAGTTAATCATAAAACTAAAAACTCAACTCAAGCAATTGAGAAATATTGTGTAAATATACAGTTTTTACATTTTTTTTATGTCACTCCATCAGAACATAGTAATAATCAGGGCTCTAAATTAACACCTGCCAACCCGCCAAATGCGGGTGAAAATTAATTTTGGCGTGTATTTTAAAAAAAAACTCACTAGCCAGCTTGGCCGGTGATAAATGAGGCACTTTACCATCTATTTCGCGGGACGCGTGAGCGCGGTTTCTATGGGAACCCGCACAGGGCGGGCTCTCACTCAGCAGCGCTTCTCCCCAGTGCAGCGCGTGCTCTCACTGGTCAAACGGGCTTCCCCGAAAATCCACCGGGCCCGTCCGCGGCGCGTTGCGTGAGCGTCACGTATTTGGTCCGTCCTCCACGCCACGTCAAACCCCACCGGGAGCGTTTAAAAAGCGGCGCGTCTTGCGTGCCCCACAGTGTTTACCTTTTGTCCGACAGTGTTTACTTGCTGATTTGATCGTTTTCGTCGATATTTGTTCTTCTACCATGGGTAAGTTGGCTTCGTAGTTAAATGTCTTGTGTGTTTTGTGTTTGATTTAACTTGTGTTTATTGTTATTTCATACCCTTTATGCTATAAGCTACGTGAATGAAAGCTTTGTGTCTGTGCACTTCTATTTACTGTTTAAATTACAGTTATAAGCCACGTGAATGAAAGCTTTGTGTCTGTGATTTAGTTAACAAAAGCATTTAACCTAATTTCTTGTAACTATGTTTCACACACAGCACCTATAAGCAGGAGGAGAGCCCTTGCTTTGGCCCTTTTACTTGAAAGACTGCGGAGAGGGGGCAGAAGGAGAAGCAGGTTTTGGGTGCATCCCCTCAACCAGAGTAGGAGACAACAAGGGGATTTTCATCACCTCGTGGCTGAGCTGAGGCTGGACAGCCAGCGCCATCATCAGTATTTTCGGATGAGTCCAGAGCAGATGGATGAACTTCTGTCCATCATTGGCCCTGAACTGACCAGACAGTCTACAAATTACAGAGCTGCCATCGAACCCAAGCAGAGACTGGCTGTTGGACTGAGGTGAGCTACAAATTTCACAGACAATAAATCACTGACCACAAGCTTGAGAAACTTTTAAACTCTTATATTTAACAACCCAAACAATATTTAGTATAAAAAATAGGCATTATAGGAAAACAAAACTCAAAAGTAAAAAAAAAAAAAAGTGACAAAATTTAAACATACAAAGAATAAAAAAAAAAAAAAAAACTAGCAAATAGCAAATACTTTAGTCGGAGTTCAGACAGGGACAGGCAAAACGGACGCCGGCGGCGTTTTTCAATTCCTTTCAGTGGGGGTCGTGCGTTTCCGCGCCAGCAGTCCGCAACGCAGGGGTTGCCGCAAAAAACATCGCCAGCGACCGGCAAGAAAAGTTGAGCCAGATTCAACTTTTGGGAAAACGGAGCCCCACGTCACGTTCCGGCCGCCAATCAGACACTCAGATCGGCTTCTAAAGTCTGAGTCTGAGTCTGACTCGCAATTTACGCTGCAAAATATAGTGACACGAAGAAGTTTAATTTGATTTGTGTAACTAAAATAAAACGTTATTTCCTGATTGTTTCACAGCGTTTACATTCAGCAGGTATAGACACGCCCACAGCAACGCACCTCATCCCCCCACCACCACCGCACTTCCCCACCACCGGTTGCCGGTTTCCCTGTCCCTGTCTGAACGTGGCCTTAGACACTCACACTTCTATATATTAAAGAGGACCTATTTCTCTAACTTTTTAAAAGTCTGTAAATTCACTGCTGCCCTCCTCCCACTGTGGGTCACTGGAGGACAGCAATCGGGTAAATGGCCCTATTGGTCTTGGAGGGGGAGGGTGAAGTGGCTGAAAGCCTGTTGTCCTGGAGGAGTGTCCAGTCGTAAGCACTGTGGAGGCAGGTGGTGGTGGATGAATGGCGTCCTAAGTAGCTGCATGTTGCAGGGGCAGGGTCGTCTGGGGGTGTTGAAAAGAGTCCTTCTCAAGGTTGTGCAAGGTGTTAAGAATAGCGAGTTTGGCTTCCTGCCTCCTATTCTTGTCCAACCTGTAAAGAATTGGCACAATGCTGAGCGCGAAGTGGTAGGACTCATCCAATTCGTCGTCTGGCATGTGGGGCTTAGGTACAGGTTCCTGTAGTATTGACATCAGCCAGTCCCCTATGTCGATATTCAGGTTGCTTCTTGAGCTAAACAAAACAAAAAGAAAATCAGTTTTTGAGAGTAATGGATGTAATTTATGATCCCTTTTTTCTTTTCAGTAAACCATGAAAATTTACCGTTCTGCTATAGTCACCAGTGCTGTTAACACACTGATAAAGGCTTTAATAATTTAATTAAAGTAACATTTGTTTAAATAATTCAACACAAACCTTCTTGGCTGTACATAAGGCAAAAGGAAGGACATAATATCTGCATATTTCCAATCCTTCCCTTGTCCTCCTGCAGATCCACTTGGTAGAACTTTCTTCCTGTTTCTTACTAAGGTGTCTCTCAGCGTCTTCCACCTCGCTTCGGCTGAAAGGAAAAAGACAGACAAATGCATTAAATAATTTCACATAACTTAACTTTAATTTAACCTTAACTTTGCTTGTTTCTTCCTTCACAGATACTTGGCTTCTGGGGACTCAATGATCAGCTTAGCCTTCAGCTATCGTCTGGGTCACACAACAGTCATAAACTCAGTCCAAATGGTTTGTGCAGCCATCGAACGAGCCATGATGGAAAGGTTCCTACCCCGGCCAACAGAGGACACGTGGAAGGTGGTGGCACAAGGCTTCTGGCACAAGTGGAACTTCCCAAATTGCCTGGGAGCCATTGATGGGAAGCATATCTTCCCATCCCTTCTTTCTCATATTTGTATAAAACATTTTTACTTCTACGGTCACTTTATATTTTTAATATAGTTTATAGTTGTATAGAACATTTTATTTCTAGTCACTTTATATTTTTTATATAGTTTTTGTATAGACGTTTAGCACAGGTTAACTTAACACAGTCATATATTTATTTTCTATGCAAATGTTTAATTCCTCTGCACATTTTTGAACTTTCAGAGTCTAACTCCTGCACATTATTAATTTCTCTGTACATATTTAAATTCTATGCAAATGTTTAATTTATCTGCAAATGTTTAATTTTGCTACATATGTTTAATTTCTTTGATTTCTCTGTACACATTTAAATTTACATTTATCTCAGGTCAATTTCAGTGTATGGTTACTGTGTTATAAGTTAACTCTAATGTATGTTCAATGTATGTATGTTACTGCTACTGGATGCTTGAATTTCCTTCGGGATCAATAAAGTATCTATCTATCTATCTATCTATCTATCTATATCCACATCCAGGCACCACCACACTCTGGTAGTCAGTATTGTAAGTATAAAAAAACATTTTCCATTGTGCTGTTTGCACTGGTCGATGCTGACTACAGATTCAGAGTCATCCAAGTGGGGGACTTTGGTCAAACCAGCGATGGGGGAGTGTATGCTGGGTCTGATTTGGGGAAGGGTATGGAGGACAAATCACTTGAAGTTCCACCCAGCACCACACTGCCTGGAGCTGCTCACCTGGGTGATATGCCCTTCGTCATGGTGGGTGACGCAGCCTTTCCTCTGAAGCCGTACCTCATGAGGCCATACCCAGGGCAGAACCTCAGCCACGAAAAAAGGATTTTCAATTACAGACTGTCGAGGGCACGGATGGTAGTTGAAAATGCCTTTGGCATTCTCGCCTCAAGATGGAGGATTCTATATCGTAGGATCAACCTCCATCCCAAAAAAGTGGACTCAGTTGTGATGGCTACATGCATCCTTCACAACTTTCTGCTTTCCCCCAGTGACAACCAGAGGTTGCTGGATGAACAGCTAGGGAGGCGCATGGCAACGGTACAAAATATGGGTGGAAATAGGGGTTCACGAGAGGCCTGTTCTGTGAGGGAGGTCTTCTCTACTTTCTTCAACTCCCCAGAAGGAAGTGTGCAATGGCAAGACCGGATGGTGTGAAAAAGTTGTTGTGGACTGAAAGACTATAAACATTTGTAAATAGTTCTCTGTTGTTTTTTTTGTTTTTTTTGTCATAATGAAGCTGATTACTGAAAACACAAAGTCTTCCTTATTATGTTTTCATTTATCTTTTGCTTTTTTAATAGTTTTAATAAACTTGAAAGTGAACTGGTGTCTGTGAACTTTTTGCCCACATGTGTGAGCCCTCCTGTTGTGAGCCCTCCCCTATATCCATGACAACAGAGGTCATGACACTCTGTAGAGCCATAAATTAGCACTTCACACTGTCCTGACAAGACAGGCCATGATACCATAGCACGTTGTCATGCTTCTTTTTGTAATGCTTGTATTTTCAGAAATAGATAGATAGATAGATAGATAGATAGATAGATAGATAGATAGATAGATAGATGACTTTCATCCCCAGAGGGAAATTAGGTGATATAGGTTAGATTAGAAATGTTACAACATCAGAAACGGTTGAAGATAATATGTAACAGACACATTAAATGCAAAGCTTCTGCACACATTGTAATTATTCATCTATCTACCACATGATACTAGTTTTCAAGCTTCAAGCTTCAATGTGTTTTCAAGATAGAGAAATGTGAGTTTTACACTGTATAGTGACATATATGTGGGGGGTCAACATATTTTTGTTAATTAATTAATAGGTTGTAATCTTACCGTCAATACCCAAAACTTCTGCAATTTTGTTCCAGGCCTTTTCCTTTGATGCATTATCCTTGTAAAAAGGATTGCTGATGTCATACAAGACCTTGTGTTTCTCAACTTCAGTGATAAATCTCTCGTCGTCCATCTCTCCTTGTGACCTGCCTCCGACTGACTTCTGGCCTGGTGCCACACGTTGTGACGTAATGTTGATCTAGCGATGTGAAATACGATCCGGAGTCTGCTCGTGGTGTTTTATTTTGAAAACCGACCGGATTCCCTCTGCATTTTCTGTCTGACTTCCTGTCAGAACGATCCGCGCTCTGTCTGTGCTGCTCGCGTCGTCCGTCAAAGATAGAACTGACGCGTAAATCACGCGTAGCCGAGCGTCGAGACGCGTCTGAAACGGACCTCGGCGGAGCCGGTGGGGTTTGATACATTGACTAGAATGGCCGCGTATTACTCGCGATGACGCGACGCTGACGCAACGCGCCGCAGACGGGCCCGGTGGATTTTCGGGGAAACTACAGGCACTTTACCATCTATTTCACGGGACGCGTGAGCGCGGTTTCTATGGGAACCCGCTCTCACTCAGCAGCGCTCCTCCCCCGTGCAGCGCGTGCTCTCACTGGTCAAACAGGCTTCCTCTCTTACTCGTTTGATTAATTATCTATCTTTACATACATATTGTGAAAAAAGTGTGAAAACACACTTACACAACCTAAAATCAAATAAAGAATTGTATGACATATGATACATACCTTATACATACATATTCATAATACATAATCATCATAATTAGTCTCTCTATACATAATTTTGTGTGTAATTTTGTGCATTATCTGCACTAAAACATGTTTAGAAAGTTGTAAAATATTTCCATTTTTGTATATTCAGGGTCACATTAAGATAAATCGTCAAATTTCTATCTAAAAAGAAAAGGTTTAATGTTTTTATTTTATTTTTATGTACAAAAAATGGGTCAAATTAGACCCTGAATAGTATGTAAGGGTTAATGAGTAATGAAATGTTAGGATAAATTTTGTATGTACTTAAGTTTCATTTTATTGTAATTATTTTAATTGGATATACATTCCCAACTTCATTGTAAGATTAATTTAAAGCTTTAGTTAATAAATTGATCAAATGAATTCAGTGGCTCTCATAATCTGTCTTTTTGCACGGGAAAAAATGTGGCTAGTGGAAATTCTGATTGGCTGGCAACTTCAGAAACTTACCAGCCACATTGGCTGGTGATCAAAAAAGTTAATTTAGAGCCCTGGTAATAATGAAAACTTAAACACCACATTTGGTGGTAGTAGTATAGCTAATTACAGTTATCAGTCTGGTGTGATCGGGTGCATTTTAATTACACTCACGGGTATACTTTTCTGTTGTCACTGCTGTGCTTTCATAGTTCTGCAGGCCGACAGTAACAATAGTGATATTGTAGGGGGTTCCAGATTGGAGATTGTCTAGCAGGAACCAGTTGTTTTCAGTCGGAAAAGAGCCATTAATGGTGGACACGCTGAAGTTGTACTGATTATGGTCCATGCCCTCTGGTAAGGGCCAGGTAAAGTTGATGGATTTCACAGTCTGCGAGTCCACCATGATGGCACCAGGAGGATTAGGAACTGAACAGGAACAGGAGAAGAAATACTGTTTCATTAGTGCTCAATTCACAACAATAAAGGCATTTCTAAAAAAAAAATAATACTGGTCAAAATACACGCAGAACATAGCATGCACAGGTTTATGAGTCATGAAATCTGTGTAACTCACATGTTGCATTGCAAACAGTTAAACTGTTAGTCTCCAAAGGTCCACTTTTGGTGACCACCATCACACAATAACGCACTCCTGGCATCAGGCCCAGAAACAGTTTGTTCTTAGTATTGTTGCTCAGATCTGTGCTGTTTTTCACCAACTGGCTGTCTCTGTACACCAGGACAGTGTAGAAGGCCACCTCTCCAGATGCAGGTTCCCAGTGCACCGATAGGTTTGTTGTGCTTCCTATGACTGTGATGTTAGAAACTGCTTCAGGCTCTGTAGAAATAAAAAGTCACATATATTTACACAGCTCATATTAACTTGAATAAATATACATGGTTGGGTCATAACAGAATAATTTTAACACAGATATGTATTCCAAATGCAATCAAGATTTAAGTGTATTATGACCAAAATAAATTTGATTGAATTACTTCTGGGAGTTAGTTGTACCATGGCTAGACTTGCAGAAAAGAATGGTATCATCAGAATGGACGCTCTAGTCCACTCCTTTAGGCCTCTCTGACATAATATGTAGTTCTGTGCCATGTCTATCTAAACCTATCTTCAGCAGTTTGGACTTATCTTGACAGCTATGCTAAATTAGGGTTTAGTGGGTCGAGGCCTCTCTTCAATATTGCAAAGAGCCAAGACAGAGATGTTTTTTTTTTTTTGTGAGACTGATGAAACGAATATTCATTTACAGAGTATTTTGTCACATGAACAAAGGCATTCATTATTATGTTATATTCCCTAAGTACTCAGTCTGTGTCTTTGGAGAGAGCTTTCCAAGGAAGGGGGGGTCTAATCAAAGAGTTTCATTGTTGAAATTATAATCTCAAGTGTGACATGATTGACAAATACCCATACAAAAATGTAATAATCTACACAATGTTGTTCTGTTATAGCTGTTTCAGATTCTTTTACTTTCTTTTGAGTTTTTGATGTGTTGGTGTCTTTTTTCTTTTGCTTGTATTCTACTTATTGTTTCACTTCTACAGTCATTTCCCTTATTTATATCTGGCTTATAGTGCAGTTTCTTGTCTCATTCATACTAAATGATTTTAAATTGCTGTCTTATTATTGTCGTTGTTCTTGTGTGAACCCCGGGAAGACTAGCGACTACTTTTGGGGAAGCTAATGAGGACCCAAATAAAAAATAAAGAGGCTAAAAGCTATCATATCGTCCTGCTTGCATTTGATTTTCTCTCACAAGTCCCCTAACTCTATGAAACTATTAATCTACTTGAGTACCCCTTTAAAGTAATCATGAATACATAACTGAGTTTTGTTAGTCATTGGATAGAGCTACTGATTGCAATTTCCATTAGGAATAATTATCTTTTTAGCCAGGGAAAATGCATCAATAAAAAAACACATTTCAGAAGACATACTTGTGTAATTCTCTGTGCTTTCCACCAGGGACTTGACCTTTTCTACAACTGTAAACACTTTAAAAGTGTACAGTGTTCCAGGGGTCAGCATGGAGAAGGTATAAGTCTCATTCTTAGTTGATCCATTCTTAACCACCGTGGCACCCAGGAGTGCTATCACCTCATAGGAGTAGGAAGGCTTATGATCGCTCTGTCTGAGCCACGTCAGCTTGATGGCCGTTGTGTTCACAATCTCTGCGATGAGGTTTGTCACTGCTTTGGGCACTGTAGCAAATACAAGTGTATGCAAATATAAGTGTTTGAAATGTTTATGCTGTTTAAAAGTTCTGATGGTAGACAATATTTTAATGCATCAGCAATTTGAATGTGTTTTTGTGCCTTACTTGTGTAACTGGATGTGCCTTCCTCCGTGGATTCGATTCCTTTTGATGCTATTGTTGTGACATTGATACCGTATCTAGTTCCTGGCTCAAGGTTTCCAATTACAGTTTCATTAGTGCTGTCAATTTCAGTGCTGTTAATGGTGGCTGTTGTGCTGAACACATGTATACGGTATTTGTAATATGGCTTGTATTCGTGCGGGTATGACCACTTCAATTCTATCGAGGTGGTGGATTTAGGGCTGGCTACGAGGTTCAACACGGGGTTGGGCTCTAGAAAAATGACAAATGAAGGAAAATGTTAATTAAAAAGGAACTGAATAAGAAAATAATTAGATCACATTTAACATATTTATAATTCATGTCATGTAACATGCTGTTTTTAGGTGCTGAGTTATATACTAAATTAATTTGAGCAGTCTAAGGATACATCCTTTGGTTTCCCCCCTTTTGTACTTACGAGTAAAAGTGGAATTATAGACAGCCGTGCTCTTTAAATTTTGGGGTCCACCTGTCACTAAACTTATATTGTAGTATGTTCCAGAGGAAAGCGAGGACAGCGATATGTTATTGACGATGGTGCTCCTTGGAACTTCGGCACCCTCCACCTGGTAGGTGATATGGTAGGTGATGTTTGGAGCACCCGCCATCAACTCGGGAATCAGCCAATTCAGACACAGCGAAGAGTTTGTCCTCTGACTGATGATGATGGAATCAGGAGGTATGGGACCTAGGAGGTATGAATAAAAGGTACAGATGCACAGATACATTTATTACTTATTAATACCGATTAGTCATGTCTGATTGATCAAAAGGTTTAAACCAAACAAAATAAACTACAATTAAAAAAAACTCTTACATTGAGCTGCACAAGATCTGAAAACAAACTCATGAAAACATTTACGGTTTAGGGTGTTGAACTTACGAGTTGCATGTGAAGTCTGGACAGACGTATTATAGAGGCTTCCAGCCACAGCGGTCACTGTGATATCAAAGACTCTCCCAGGATTTAATTGAGTAAAGCTGGTCATGTTGACTGTGGTTGTGTGGCTGTTAGAATAACCCAATTCCGCATTTGAGATGTTCACCACATAGTGATCAACCCTTCCTCTAGGCAGAGTCCAGCTGATGTCCAGGTTTCGAGTTCCTGGTGCTGTACTTATAATGTCCTCGGGTTGGTCAGGACCTATACCATGAAGAAGTAAAAGTTGGTTAAAAAAATACAATATTATTTTATGATGTGCCACATTTTCAGGAAAAAAATTAACTTTATTGATCCCTCTGTGGGGAAGTTGTTTTTCTTATGTAGGCCCAAAATACAACCACACACACAAAGGGCCTATCGACATGGAAGATTGGTGGAGTGATGCCACGTAGTAGCACACTGCGAGCAGTTAGGGGTTAGGTACCTTGCAAAAACACATGTAGGCCTTACATTTGAGGCTCCGGGTCCCAAGCCCAATTATTATAAAAATAATAGGAAATAAAGTATATATATTTGTTATAAATGCCTATTTAATTAATTAAAAACATAATATCATATTGCAGTTTGATTAATATGTATTAGTAAATCATACACCATACTTCTAATTTTCTAATATTTTCTATTAAAATATTTAAAAAAAAAAATTAAGGTGATTCAAAATGGTACCACCACACAGAGCAATACAGTGCTTGGACATCTAGGCCTGCAAATAACAATTATTTTAAGTTCATTAATTCATCTGCAGATTATTTCAAGATTAGTCAATTAACTGTTTGGTTTTGAGAAAATTGGAAAAATACAATTACAATATCTGGGGAAACCTGTGATGAGGTCTGATAGTTTCCTTATTGACAGTCCAAAACAGAATATATTTAGTGTGCAGTCACATGAAACAAACAAACAAAAAAAGCAGCAAATACTGAAATTTGAGAAGAGAATTTTTGGCATTTTTGCTTGCAAAACGATTAAAAAAATTAAGTGACTATCAAAATAATTTCTGTTAATCATGTAACTAATTAAGTGTTTATTAATGTGTCAACAACAAAACTCCTCCTGTAGGAGTGTAGGAACAGATAATGATTGACAATATAGTAAAAAAAAAAAACTACAGTATTACTGTATTAATATAAAATGTGTCTTAATTGTTGAATACTGTGCATTAATAAATATTTAAAACGTGTTATTATATCTACTTACAATTGCATTGTAGTCAGTCGATATTTAAATACTTCTCATGAAAATGTGGGGACCGGAGGAATTTTGAGTGCAACATTAACAGCTTGAAAGACAAAGAGATTGAGATTCCAAAGTATGGACCTACTTGTGAAGGTAGTTATTGAGGATCCTTTTCCTGTGGAAGTTTCAGCAACAGCAGTCACTGTAATGTTGTACTGGAATCCAGGGATTAGATGTTGGATGGTAAAAGAGGTTGCATTAGTGGAGTGTTCTCTTTCTTCTGAAGTCCACTGAACTCTATACGATGTAGCATTGCCCACTGGTTCAGTCCAGGCCAGAGACACAGATGTTGTTGCGATGCTGGTGATACTGAGACTCTTGACTACATCAGGTTCTGCAAACATAAGAAAAACACAAGATCAAGGCATTAAAATCAGCATGTTGGTTACAAGCATTTTCACGTGTACTGACTTTTATGACTGTACATGATTTAATACATTTTTTAATCAGGAAGATGTTGAATATCCAAAGTGGGGCTTACTTGTGACTGAGCTGAATGTGTAAGGATCTCCTGTTGTATCATCTCCATTGACAGCAAAGATTGTGATATTGTAGTTAGTACCAGGGATCAAGTCTGATAGCACGGTGGCGGTATCATTTGTGTATCTGTTCATCGGCACTCCACCATTATTCCACTCCACCCTGTAATTGAACACCTCACCAGATGGTCGGGTCCAATTCAGGGAGATGGAGGAAGTGTTTGTGTACACAGAATGTAAAGGAATTTTACCAGGTCCTAGAGAGGAGAGGAGAGGAGAGGAGAGGAGAGGAGAGGAGAGGAGAGGAGAGGAGAGGAGAGGAAATGAAGATGTAAGATGTAAGAAAACATGATCAGGACAGGTGTCTTGAGTAAACTTTTGCAATGAACTACAATTAAATACTTACTTGTGTATTGGGAAATACTGGAGATCTGCCCAACAGTAAGACCATCAGCTGCCAGTGCGGCAACACTTATGCCATAATGGACACCAGCAGTCAGGTCAGAAATTGTTTTCTGTGTTTCTGTCACGTTGTCAATGAGAGTGCCATTAGACCACTTCACTAAATAGAAGGGGCTGTTTCCCATTGGTCGAGTCCAGCTCAGAGACAGAGACGATGTTGTGGTATCAGTGACAGTGAGATTCTTGACAGCTTCAGGCTCTGTGATTGACAGGGATGATATGGCAAAGATTTTTTTAAAGTCAAACCTTGCTATGTCTTAAAAAAATCTATGATGAGGGAGATAAATACAAAAAAAAGAACAAACAAAACGACAATGTTTTTCTAACAGAAAAGCAAATGATGGTAGCCATTAAAAAACAGCTACAAATGACAAAAAAGTACAATTTAAAATGAGATATAATTTCGTTACTTGTGACTGCTGGAAAGGTATGCGGATCTCCTCGCGTTAATTTGTCTCTGGCAATGGCGATGACTGTGATTGTGTAGATAGTACCAGGGATCAGGTCTGATAGCACGGCAAAGGTATCATTTCTATTGATGCTTGATGAGTTGTTACTATTATATATATGCCACTCGACCCTGTACTCAAACACCTGACCAGGAGGTGCAGTCCAGTTCACAAAGATGGAGGAGGTCGTTGTGGACACATTTCGGTCACCAATTATACCAGGTTCTAAAAGGGAGAAAAAACAAAAGGAAAAAACAGTGGGAACATTATGTGTGAATTTAATTCGTTAGTTAGTTTTCATCCATCATTTGCTCTTCTGATGCTTCTGAAGATCTCTAGTCATCACCATAGTTCAGTACAACAACAGCATCACTGTAGCTGATGCTCAAACCAGCAGTCAAAAACTTCTCCTATGAGCGGACTCTTTATTCTACATGTGGATTTTTCTCATAGTGACATCTGATTGATCACAGACTTCTGCAACAGATGTCTTGAGTAATCTTTATCTACCTGACAGTATGAAGTACAGTGAAAGACTTACTGGTGTATTGGGAAACACTGGACATTTGCCCATCAGTACGACCGTCAGCTGCCACTGCGGCAACACTAATGTCATAATAGACACCAGCAGTCAGGTCAGAAATAGTTTTCTGTGTTTCTGTCACATTGTCAATGAGAGTGCCATTAGACCACTTCACTATATAGAAGGAGCTGTATCCCATTGGTTGAGTCCAGTTCAGAGACAGAGACGATGTTGTGATTTCAGTGACAGTGAGGTTCCTGACTACTTCAGGTCCTGTGATGGAAAAAGTGTTACACAACGAAAGTTTTAAGATCATTTCACCATGCATCTCTACTTTAAATCTATAAAATTCTCACGAGAGCTCTCCAGTCATCACCATAGTCCAGTACAACAACAACATCACTGTAGCTGATGCCCAAACCAGCAGTCAAAAACTTCTCCTATGAGCGGACTCTTTATTCTACATGTGGATTTTTCTCATAGTGACATCTGATTGATCACAGACTTCTCCACAGATGTCTTGAGTAAACTTTTTCTACCTGACAGTATGAAGTACAATTAAAGATTTACTTGTGTATTGGGAAACACTGGAGATTTGCCCATCAGTATGACCGTCAGCTGCCAGTGCGGCAACACTCATGTCATAATGGACACCAGCAGTCAGGTTCGAAATAGTTTTCTGTGTTTCTGTCACATTGTCAATGAGAGTGCCATTAGACCACTTCACTATATAGAAGGAACTGTATCCCATTGGTCGAGTCCAGTTCAGAGACAGAGATGAGGTTGTGATTTCAGTGACAGTGAGGTTCGTGACTACTTCAGGTCCTGTGATGGAAAAAGTGTTACACAACGAAAGTTTTAAGATCATTTCACCATGCATCTCTACTTTAAATCTATAAAAATTCTCACGAAGCTCTCTTATTATCACCATAGTCCAGTACAACAACAACATCACTGTAGCTGATGCCCAAACCAGCAGTCAAAAACTTCTCCTATGAGCGGACTCTTTATTCTACATGTGGATTTTTTTCATGGTGACATATGATTGATCACAGACTTCTCCAACAGATGTCTTGAGTAAACTTTTGCTACCTGACAGTATGAAGTACAGTGAAAGACTTACTTGTGTATTGGGAAACACTGGAGATTTGCCCATCAGTATGACCGTCAGCTGCCAGTGCGGCAACACTTATGTCATAATGGACACCAGCAGTCAGGTCAGAAATTGTTTTCTGTGTTTCTGTCACATTGTCAATGAGAGTGCCATTAGACCACTTCACTATATAGAAGGAGCTGTTTCCCATTGGTCGAGTCCAGTTCAGAGACAGAGACGATGTTGTGATTTCAGTGACAGTGAGGTTTCTGACTACGTCAGGCCCTGCGATGGAAAAAGTACATTACATACATACATTTAGTCATTTTGCTGATGCTTTTACCTAAAGCGACTTACAAACAATCAAGGTACAGTGCCACAAGGACACGTTAATGCTGCAATATAAGTACTATTTGCGAAGAACCAAGTGACAACTCGAGAAGGGGGATAGATCTAGCATGTCCACTTGTTGTTAAGGCTAGGAGAGGAGGTACTCTCTGAAGAGCTGGGTCTTCAGGAGTTTTTTGACGGTACAGAGGGACGCCCCTGCTATGGTTTGAACTGGCAGCGCGTTCCACCAACAGGGAACAACAGATGAGAAAAGTTTGAACTGCCCAAAGTGTACTGGTGGCAAACAAGGCGTCGTTCATTGGAGGACTGTGGAGGTCAGGAGGTGACACATGCCTGCATAAGGACATTCAAGTAAGTGGGTTCAGAACAGAAGACTACTTTGTAGGCAAGCATTAAGGATTTGAATTTAATGCGGGCAGCAACAGGTAGCCAGTGGAGCTCGATGAGCAGCAGGGTAACATGTGCCCTTTTTCAACTGCTATATCTATGACCTTGTTCCTGTCTAAACAGAGTTTTGGGCCACAGCTGATTAGCGAAGAAACACCAAATTTGCTTGACAGCTGAACTCTCTAGTCATCACCATAGTCCAGTACAACAACAGCATCACTGTAGCTGATGCTCAAACCAGCAGTCAAAAACTTCTCCTATGAGCGGACTCTTTATTCTACATGTGGATTTTTCTCATAGTGACATCTGATTGATCACAGACTTCTGCAACAGATGTCATAAGTAAATTTTTGCTACCTGACAGTATGAAGTACAGTGAAAGACTTACTGGTGTATTGGGAAACACTGGAGATTTGCCCATCAGTATGACCGTCAGCTGCCACTGCGGCAACACTTATGTCATAATGGACACCAGCAGTCAGGTCAGAAATTGTTTTCTGTGTTTCTGTCACATTGTCAATGAGAGTGCCATTAGACCACTTCACTATATAGAAGGAGCTGTTTCCCATTGGTCGAGTCCAGTTCAGAGACAGAGACGATGTTGTGATTTCAGTGACAGTGAGGTTTCTGACTACGTCAGGCCCTGCGATGGAAAAAGTACATTACATACATACATTTAGTCATTTTGCTGATGCTTTTATCTAAAGCGACTTACAAATAAGGGAAACAATCAAGGTACAGTGCCACAAGGACACGTTAATGCTGCAATATAAGTACTATTTGCGAAGAACCAAATGACAACTCGAGAAGGGGGATAGATCTAGCATGTCCACTTGTTGTTAAGGCTAGGAGAGGAGGTACTCTCTGAAGAGCTGGGTCTTCAGGAGTTTTTTGGAGGAAAAGTGGGACGCCCCTGCTATGGTTTGGACTGGCAGCGCGTTCCACCAACAGGGAACAACAGATGAGAAAAGTTTGAACTGCCAAAAGTGTACAGGTGGCAAACCAGGCGTTGTTCATTGGAGGACTGTGGAGGTCAGGAGGTGACACATGCCTGTATAAGGACATTCAAGTAAGTGGGTTCAGAACCGGAGACTACTTTGTAGGCAAGCATTAGGGATTTGAATTTATTACGGGCTGCTACAGGTAGCCAGTGGAGCTCGATGAGCAGCGGGGTAACATGTGCCATTTTGGGTTGATTGAAGACCTGGTGCGCTGCCTCTTTTCACTGTGCTGGCTCGGAGGCCCGACACAAGGGCGTTACAGGAATCGAGTCGCAAGTTGACCACATCCTGTATCAGGAGTTGTGTAGCATATTGAGTTAGGTAAAGCCTGATTTTTCGAATGTCATTTCGAATCATTTCATCTGTATCTCTACTTTGAATCTATTAAATCCCTCTTTGAGTCAAAGTCAGAATAGTTACAGTGCAACCAGAGCCATGTTGCCTCAGAAACATTATCACGCTGCTTCTATGCAGCTGGAAATTCATCCAGCATCTTTGTCTCATGGGATGCACTTTCAGTAGGTCATGTTGCCACACTAGAAACCTCACAGAGTTTTGGGCCACAGCTGATTAGCGAAGAAGCACCAAATTTGCTTCACAGCTGAACTCTCCAGTCATCACCATAGTCCAGTACAAGAACAGCATCACTGTAACTGATGCTCAAACCAGCAGTCAAAAACTTCTCCAATGAGCGGACTCTTTATTCTACATGTGGATTTTTCTCATAGTGACATCTGATTGATCACAGACTTCTCCAACAGATGTCTTGAGTAAACTTTTTCTACCTGACAGTATGAAGTACAATTAAAGATTTACTTGTGTATTGGGAAACACTGGAGATTTGCCCATCAGTACGACCATCAGCTGCCAGTGCGGCAACACTTATGTCATAATGGACACCAGCAGTCAGGTTAGAAATAGTTTTCTGCGTTTCTGTCACATTGTCAATGAGAGTGCCATTAGACCACTTCACTATATAGAAGGAGCTGTATCCCATTGGTCGAGTCCAGTTCAGAGACAGAGATGAGGTTGTGATTTCAGAGACAGTGAGGTTCCTGACTACTTCAGGTCCTGTGATGGAAAAAGTGTTACACAACGAAAGTTTTAAGATCATTTCACCATGCATCTCTACTTTAAATCTATAAAATTCTCACGAGAGCTCTCCAGTCATCACCATAGTCCAGTACAACAACAACATCACTGTAGCTGATGCCCAAACCAGCAGTCAAAAACTTCTCCTATGAGCGGACTCTTTATTCTATATGTGGATTTTTCTCATAGTGACATCTGATTGATCACAGACTTCTCCACAGATGTCTTGAGTAAACTTTTTCTACCTGACAGTATGAAGTACAATTAAAGATTTACTTGTGTATTGGGAAACACTGGAGATTTGCCCATCAGTATGACCGTCAGCTGCCAGTGCGGCAACACTCATGTCATAATGGACACCAGCAGTCAGGTTCGAAATAGTTTTCTGTGTTTCTGTCACATTGTCAATGAGAGTGCCATTAGACCACTTCACTATATAGAAGGAACTGTATCCCATTGGTCGAGTCCAGTTCAGAGACAGAGATGAGGTTGTGATTTCAGTGACAGTGAGGTTCGTGACTACTTCAGGTCCTGTGATGGAAAAAGTGTTACACAACGAAAGTTTTAAGATCATTTCACCATGCATCTCTACTTTAAATCTATAAAAATTCTCACGAAGCTCTCTTATTATCACCATAGTCCAGTACAACAACAACATCACTGTAGCTGATGCCCAAACCAGCAGTCAAAAACTTCTCCTATGAGCGGACTCTTTATTCTACATGTGGATTTTTTTCATGGTGACATATGATTGATCACAGACTTCTCCAACAGATGTCTTGAGTAAACTTTTGCTACCTGACAGTATGAAGTACAGTGAAAGACTTACTTGTGTATTGGGAAAAACTGGAGATTTGCCCATCAGTATGACCGTCAGCTGCCAGTGCGGCAACACTTATGTCATAATGGACACCAGCAGTCAGGTCAGAAATTGTTTTCTGTGTTTCTGTCACATTGTCAATGAGAGTGCCATTAGACCACTTCACTATATAGAAGGAGCTGTTTCCCATTGGTCGAGTCCAGTTCAGAGACAGAGACGATGTTGTGATTTCAGTGACAGTGAGGTTTCTGACTACGTCAGGCCCTGCGATGGAAAAAGTACATTACATACATACATTCAGTCATTTAGCTGACGCTTTTATCTAAAGCGACTTCCAAAAAAGAGAAATAACAAAGTACAGTGCCACAAGGACATGTTAATGCTGCAATATAAGTACTATTTGCGAAGAACCAAGTGACAACTTGAGAAGGGGGATAGATATAGCATGTCCACTTGTTGTTAAGGCTAGAAGAGGAGGTACTCTCTGAAGAGTTGGGTGTTCGGGAGTTGTTTGAAGGTACAGAGGGACGCCCCTGCTATGGCTTGAACTGGCAGCGCGTTCCACCAACAGGGAACAAGAGATGAGAAAAGTTTGAACTGCCAGAAGTGTACAGGTGGCAAACCAGGCGTCGTTCATTGGAGGAGTGCTGCTTTCGGGAGGTAACACATGCCTGTATAAGGACATTGAAGCAAGTGGGTTCAGAACCGGAGACTACTTTGTAGGCAAGCATTAGGGATTTGAATTTAACGCGGGCTGCTACAGGTAGCCAGTGGACCTCGATGAGCAGCGGGGTAACATGTGCCCTTTTGGGTTGATTGAAGACCTGGTGCGCTGCCTCTTTTCACTGTGCTGGCTGGGAGGCCCGACACAAGAGCGTTACAGGAATCGAGTCGCAAGTTGACCACATCCTGTATCAGGACTTGTGTAGCATATTGAGTTAGGTAAAGCCTGATTTTTCGAATGTCATTTCAAATCATTTCATCTGTATCTCTACTTTGAATCTATTAAATCCCTCTTTGAGTCAAAGTCACAATAGTTACAGTGCAACCAGAGCCATGCTGCCTCAGAAACATTATCAAGCTGCTTCTATGCAGCTGGAAGTTCATCCAGCATCTTTGTCTCATGGGATCCACTTTCAGTAGGTCATGTTGCCACACTAGAAACCTCATTTCAACTGCTATATCTATGACCTTGTTCCTGTCTAAACAGAGTTTTGGGCCACAGCTGATTGGCGAAGAAACACCAAATTTGCTTCACAGCTGAACTCTCTAGTCATCACCATAGTCCAGTACAACAACAGCATCACTGTAGCTGATGCTCAAACCAGCAGTCAAAAACTTCTGCAATGAGCGGACTCTTTATTCTACATGTGTATTTTTCTCATAGTGACATCTGATTGATCACAGACTTCTCCACATATGTCTTGAGTAAACATTTGCTACCTGACCGTATGAAGTACAGTGAAAGACTTACTTGTGTATTGGGAAACACTGGAGATTTGCCCATCAGTAAGACCGTCAGCTGCCTGTGCGGCAACACTTATGTCATAATGGACACCAGCAGTCAGGTCAGAAATTGTTTTCTGTGTTTCTGTCACATTGTCAATTAAAGTGCCATTAGACCACTTCAGTATATAGAAGGAACTGTATCCCATTGGTCGAGTCCAGTTCAGAGACAGAGACGATGTTGTGATTCCAGTGACAATGAGATTGGTGACAGCTTCAGGCTCTGCGATGGAAAAAGTACATTACATACATACATTCAGTCATTTAGCTGATGCTTTTATCTAAAGCGACTTCCAAAAAAGAGAAATAACAAAGTACAGTGCCACAAGGACACGTTAATGCTGCAATATAAGTACTATTTGCGAAGAACCAAGTGACAACTTGAGAAGGGGGATAGATATAGCATGTCCACTTGTTGTTAAGGCTAGAAGAGGAGGTACTCTCTGAAGAGCTGGGTCTTCAGGAGTTTTTTGAAGGTACAGAGGGACGCCCCTGCTATGGCTTGAACTGGCAGCGCGTTCCACCAACAGGGAACAACAGATGAGAAAAGTTTGAAATGCCAAAAGTGTACAGGTGGCAAACCAGGCGTCGTTCATTGGAGGAGTGCTGCTTTCGGGAGGTAACACATGACTGTATAAGGACATTCAATTAAGTGGGTTCAGAACCGGAGACTACTTTGTAGGCAAGCATTAGGGATTTGAATTTATTACGGGCTGCTACAGGTAGCCAGTGGAGCTCGATGAGCAGCGGGGTAACATGTGCCATTTTGGGTTGATTGAAGACCTGGTGCGCTGCCTCTTTTCACTGTGCTGGCTGGGAGGCCCGACACAAGGGCGTTACAGGAATCGAGTCGCAAGTTGACCACATCCTGTATCAGGACTTGTGTAGCATATTGAGTTAGGTAAAGCCTGATTTTTCAAATGTCATTTCAAATCATTTCATCTGTATCTCTACTTTGAATCTATTAAATCCCTCTTTGAGTCAAAGTCAGAATAGTTACAGTGCAACCAGAGCCATGTTGCCTCAGAAACATTATCACGCTGCTTCTATGCAGCTGGAAATTCATCCAGCATCTTTGTCTCATGGGATGCACTTTCAGTAGGTCATGTTGCCACACTAGAAACCTCACAGAGTTTTGGGCCACAGCTGATTAGCGAAGAAGCACCAAATTTGCTTCACAGCTGAACTCTCCAGTCATCACCATAGTCCAGTACAACAACAGCATCACTGTAGCTGATGCTCAAACCAGCAGTCAAAAACTTCTCCAATGAACGGACTCTTTATTCTACATGTGTATTTTTCTCATAGTGACATCTGATTGATCACAGACTTCTCCAACAGATGTCTTGAGTAAACTTTTGCTACCTGACCGTATGAAGTACAGTGAAAGACTTACTTGTGTATTGGGAAACACTGGAGATTTGCCCATCAGTAAGACCGTCAGCTGCCTGTGCGGCAACACTTATGACATAATGGACACCAGCAGTCAGGTCAGAAATTGTTTTATGTGTTTCTGTCACATTGTCCATGAGAGTGCCATTAGACCACTTCACTATATAGAAGGAACTGTATCCCACTGGTTGAGTCCAGTTCAGAGACAGAGACGAGGTTGTGATTCCAGTGACAATGAGATTGGTGACAGCTTCAGGCTCTGCGATGGAAAAAGTACATTACATACATACATTCAGTCATTTAGCTGACGCTTTTATCTAAAGCGACTTCCAAAAAAGAGAAATAACAAAGTACAGTGCCACAAGGACATGTTAATGCTGCAATATAAGTACTATTTGCGAAGAACCAAGTGACAACTTGAGAAGGGGGGATAGATATAGCATGTCCACTTGTTGTTAAGGCTAGAAGAGGAGGTACTCTCTGAAGAGCTGGGTCTTCAGGAGTTTTTTGGAGGAAAAGTGGGACGCCCCTGCTATGGTTTGGACTGGCAGCGCGTTCCACCAACAGGGAACAACAGATGAGAAAAGTTTGAACTGCCAAAAGTGTACAGGTGGCAAACCAGGCGTTGTTCATTGGAGGACTGTGGAGGTCAGGGAGGTGACACATGCCTGTATAAGGACATTCAAGTAAGTGGGTTCAGAACCGGAGACTACTTTGTAGGCAAGCATTAGGGATTTGAATTTATTACGGGCTGCTACAGGTAGCCAGTGGAGCTCGATGAGCAGCGGGGTAACATGTGCCATTTTGGGTTGATTGAAGACCTGGTGCGCTGCCTCTTTTCACTGTGCTGGCTGGGAGGCCCGACACAAGGGCGTTACAGGAATCGAGTCGCAAGTTGACCACATCCTGTATCAGGAGTTGTGTAGCATATTGAGTTAGGTAAAGCCTGATTTTTCGAATGTCATTTCGAATCATTTCATCTGTATCTCTACTTTGAATCTATTAAATCCCTCTTTGAGTCAAAGTCAGAATAGTTACAGTGCAACCAGAGCCATGTTGCCTCAGAAACATTATCACGCTGCTTCTATGCAGCTGGAAATTCATCCAGCATCTTTGTCTCATGGGATGCACTTTCAGTAGGTCATGTTGCCACACTAGAAACCTCACAGAGTTTTGGGCCACAGCTGATTAGCGAAGAAGCACCAAATTTGCTTCACAGCTGAACTCTCCAGTCATCACCATAGTCCAGTACAAGAACAGCATCACTGTAACTGATGCTCAAACCAGCAGTCAAAAACTTCTCCAATGAGCGGACTCTTTATTCTACATGTGGATTTTTCTCATAGTGACATCTGATTGATCACAGACTTCTCCAACAGATGTCTTGAGTAAACTTTTTCTACCTGACAGTATGAAGTACAATTAAAGATTTACTTGTGTATTGGGAAACACTGGAGATTTGCCCATCAGTACGACCATCAGCTGCCAGTGCGGCAACACTTATGTCATAATGGACACCAGCAGTCAGGTTAGAAATAGTTTTCTGCGTTTCTGTCACATTGTCAATGAGAGTGCCATTAGACCACTTCACTATATAGAAGGAGCTGTATCCCATTGGTCGAGTCCAGTTCAGAGACAGAGATGAGGTTGTGATTTCAGAGACAGTGAGGTTCCTGACTACTTCAGGTCCTGTGATGGAAAAAGTGTTACACAACGAAAGTTTTAAGATCATTTCACCATGCATCTCTACTTTAAATCTATAAAATTCTCACGAGAGCTCTCCAGTCATCACCATAGTCCAGTACAACAACAACATCACTGTAGCTGATGCCCAAACCAGCAGTCAAAAACTTCTCCTATGAGCGGACTCTTTATTCTACATGTGGATTTTTCTCATAGTGACATCTGATTGATCACAGACTTCTCCACAGATGTCTTGAGTAAACTTTTTCTACCTGACAGTATGAAGTACAATTAAAGATTTACTTGTGTATTGGGAAACACTGGAGATTTGCCCATCAGTATGACCGTCAGCTGCCAGTGCGGCAACACTCATGTCATAATGGACACCAGCAGTCAGGTTCGAAATAGTTTTCTGTGTTTCTGTCACATTGTCAATGAGAGTGCCATTAGACCACTTCACTATATAGAAGGAACTGTATCCCATTGGTCGAGTCCAGTTCAGAGACAGAGATGAGGTTGTGATTTCAGTGACAGTGAGGTTCGTGACTACTTCAGGTCCTGTGATGGAAAAAGTGTTACACAACGAAAGTTTTAAGATCATTTCACCATGCATCTCTACTTTAAATCTATAAAAATTCTCACGAAGCTCTCTTATTATCACCATAGTCCAGTACAACAACAACATCACTGTAGCTGATGCTCAAACCAGCAGTCAAAAACTTCTCCTATGAGCGGAATCTTTATTCTACATGTGAATTTTTTTCATGGTGACATATGATTGATCACAGACTTCTCCAACAGATGTCTTGAGTAAACTTTTGCTACCTGACAGTATGAAGTACAGTGAAAGACTTACTTGTGTATTGGGAAATACTGGAGATTTGCCCATCAGTACGACCGTCAGCTGCCTGTGCGGCAACACTTATGTCATAATGGACACCAGCAGTCAGTTCAGAAATTGTTTTCTGTGTTTCTGTCACATTGTCAATGAGAGTGCCATTAGACCACTTCAATATATAGAAGGAACTGTATCCCACTGGTCGAGTCCAGTTCAGAGACAGAGACGATGTTGTGATTCCAGTGACAATGAGATTGGTGACAGCTTCAGGCTCTGCGATGGAAAAAGTACATTACATACATACATTCAGTCATTTAGCTGACGCTTTTATCTAAAGCGACTTACAAAAAAGAGAAATAACAAAGTACAGTGCCACAAGGACATGTTAATGCTGCAATATAAGTACTATTTGCGAAGAACCAAGTGACAACTTGAGAAGGGGGATAGATATAGCATGTCCACTTGTTGTTAAGGCTAGAAGAGGAGGTACTCTCTGAAGAGTTGGGTGTTCGGGAGTTGTTTGAAGGTACAGAGGGACGCCCCTGCTATGGCTTGAACTGGCAGCGCGTTCCACCAACAGGGAACAAGAGATGAGAAAAGTTTGAACTGCCAGAAGTGTACAGGTGGCAAACCAGGCGTCGTTCATTGGAGGAGTGCTGCTTTCGGGAGGTAACACATGCCTGTATAAGGACATTGAAGCAAGTGGGTTCAGAACCGGAGACTACTTTGTAGGCAAGCATTAGGGATTTGAATTTAACGCGGGCTGCTACAGGTAGCCAGTGGACCTCGATGAGCAGCGGGGTAACATGTGCCCTTTTGGGTTGATTGAAGACCTGGTGCGCTGCCTCTTTTCACTGTGCTGGCTGGGAGGCCCGACACAAGAGCGTTACAGGAATCGAGTCGCAAGTTGACCACATCCTGTATCAGGACTTGTGCAGCATATTGAGTTAGGTAAAGCCTGATTTTTCGAATGTCATTTCAAATCATTTCATCTGTATCTCTACTTTGAATCTATTAAATCCCTCTTTGAGTCAAAGTCACAATAGTTACAGTGCAACCAGAGCCATGCTGCCTCAGAAACATTATCAAGCTGCTTCTATGCAGCTGGAAGTTCATCCAGCATCTTTGTCTCATGGGATGCACTTTCAGTAGGTCATGTTGCCACACTAGAAACCTCATTTCAACTGCTATATCTATGACCTTGTTCCTGTCTAAACAGAGTTTTGGGCCACAGCTGATTGGCGAAGAAACACCAAATTTGCTTCACAGCTGAACTCTCTAGTCATCACCATAGTCCAGTACAACAACAGCATCACTGTAGCTGATGCTCAAACCAGCAGTCAAAAACTTCTGCAATGAGCGGACTCTTTATTCTACATGTGTATTTTTCTCATAGTGACATCTGATTGATCACAGACTTCTCCACATATGTCTTGAGTAAACATTTGCTACCTGACCGTATGAAGTACAGTGAAAGACTTACTTGTGTATTGGGAAACACTGGAGATTTGCCCATCAGTAAGACCGTCAGCTGCCTGTGCGGCAACACTTATGTCATAATGGACACCAGCAGTCAGGTCAGAAATTGTTTTCTGTGTTTCTGTCACATTGTCAATTAAAGTGCCATTAGACCACTTCAGTATATAGAAGGAACTGTATCCCATTGGTCGAGTCCAGTTCAGAGACAGAGACGATGTTGTGATTCCAGTGACAATGAGATTGGTGACAGCTTCAGGCTCTGCGATGGAAAAAGTACATTACATACATACATTCAGTCATTTAGCTGACGCTTTTATCTAAAGCGACTTCCAAAAAAGAGAAATAACAAAGTACAGTGCCACAAGGACATGTTAATGCTGCAATATAAGTACTATTTGCGAAGAACCAAGTGACAACTTGAGAAGGGGGATAGATATAGCATGTCCACTTGTTGTTAAGGCTAGAAGAGGAGGTACTCTCTG
Organism: Argyrosomus regius; assembly: GCA_946959425.1. Lineage (NCBI taxonomy): Eukaryota > Metazoa > Chordata > Actinopteri > Sciaenidae > Argyrosomus > Argyrosomus regius. The sequence goes on from OX336886.1 coordinate 18,626,498, forward strand.
AAGAGCTGGGTCTTCAGGAGTTTTTTGGAGGAAAAGTGGGACGCCCCTGCTATGGTTTGGACTGGCAGCGCGTTCCACCAACAGGGAACAACAGATGAGAAAAGTTTGAACTGCCAAAAGTGTACAGGTGGCAAACCAGGCGTTGTTCATTGGAGGACTGTGGAGGTCAGGAGGTGACACATGCCTGTATAAGGACATTCAAGTAAGTGGGTTCAGAACCGGAGACTACTTTGTAGGCAAGCATTAGGGATTTGAATTTATTACGGGCTGCTACAGGTAGCCAGTGGAGCTCGATGAGCAGCGGGGTAACATGTGCCATTTTGGGTTGATTGAAGACCTGGTGCGCTGCCTCTTTTCACTGTGCTGGCTGGGAGGCCCGACACAAGGGCGTTACAGGAATCGAGTCGCAAGTTGACCACATCCTGTATCAGGAGTTGTGTAGCATATTGAGTTAGGTAAAGCCTGATTTTTCGAATGTCATTTCGAATCATTTCATCTGTATCTCTACTTTGAATCTATTAAATCCCTCTTTGAGTCAAAGTCAGAATAGTTACAGTGCAACCAGAGCCATGTTGCCTCAGAAACATTATCACGCTGCTTCTATGCAGCTGGAAATTCATCCAGCATCTTTGTCTCATGGGATGCACTTTCAGTAGGTCATGTTGCCACACTAGAAACCTCACAGAGTTTTGGGCCACAGCTGATTAGCGAAGAAGCACCAAATTTGCTTCACAGCTGAACTCTCCAGTCATCACCATAGTCCAGTACAAGAACAGCATCACTGTAACTGATGCTCAAACCAGCAGTCAAAAACTTCTCCAATGAGCGGACTCTTTATTCTACATGTGGATTTTTCTCATAGTGACATCTGATTGATCACAGACTTCTCCAACAGATGTCTTGAGTAAACTTTTTCTACCTGACAGTATGAAGTACAATTAAAGATTTACTTGTGTATTGGGAAACACTGGAGATTTGCCCATCAGTACGACCATCAGCTGCCAGTGCGGCAACACTTATGTCATAATGGACACCAGCAGTCAGGTTAGAAATAGTTTTCTGCGTTTCTGTCACATTGTCAATGAGAGTGCCATTAGACCACTTCACTATATAGAAGGAGCTGTATCCCATTGGTCGAGTCCAGTTCAGAGACAGAGATGAGGTTGTGATTTCAGAGACAGTGAGGTTCCTGACTACTTCAGGTCCTGTGATGGAAAAAGTGTTACACAACGAAAGTTTTAAGATCATTTCACCATGCATCTCTACTTTAAATCTATAAAATTCTCACGAGAGCTCTCCAGTCATCACCATAGTCCAGTACAACAACAACATCACTGTAGCTGATGCCCAAACCAGCAGTCAAAAACTTCTCCTATGAGCGGACTCTTTATTCTACATGTGGATTTTTCTCATAGTGACATCTGATTGATCACAGACTTCTCCACAGATGTCTTGAGTAAACTTTTTCTACCTGACAGTATGAAGTACAATTAAAGATTTACTTGTGTATTGGGAAACACTGGAGATTTGCCCATCAGTATGACCGTCAGCTGCCAGTGCGGCAACACTCATGTCATAATGGACACCAGCAGTCAGGTTCGAAATAGTTTTCTGTGTTTCTGTCACATTGTCAATGAGAGTGCCATTAGACCACTTCACTATATAGAAGGAACTGTATCCCATTGGTCGAGTCCAGTTCAGAGACAGAGACGATGTTGTGATTTCAGTGACAGTGAGGTTCGTGACTACTTCAGGTCCTGTGATGGAAAAAGTGTTACACAACGAAAGTTTTAAGATCATTTCACCATGCATCTCTACTTTAAATCTATAAAAATTCTCACGAAGCTCTCTTATTATCACCATAGTCCAGTACAACAACAACATCACTGTAGCTGATGCTCAAACCAGCAGTCAAAAACTTCTCCTATGAGCGGAATCTTTATTCTACATGTGAATTTTTTCATGGTGACATATGATTGATCACAGACTTCTCCAACAGATGTCTTGAGTAAACTTTTGCTACCTGACAGTATGAAGTACAGTGAAAGACTTACTTGTGTATTGGGAAATACTGGAGATTTGCCCATCAGTACGACCGTCAGCTGCCTGTGCGGCAACACTTATGTCATAATGGACACCAGCAGTCAGTTCAGAAATTGTTTTCTGTGTTTCTGTCACATTGTCAATGAGAGTGCCATTAGACCACTTCAATATATAGAAGGAACTGTATCCCACTGGTCGAGTCCAGTTCAGAGACAGAGACGATGTTGTGATTCCAGTGACAATGAGATTGGTGACAGCTTCAGGCTCTGCGATGGAAAAAGTACATTACATACATACATTCAGTCATTTAGCTGACGCTTTTATCTAAAGCGACTTACAAAAAAAGAGAAATAACAAAGTACAGTGCCACAAGGACATGTTAATGCTGCAATATAAGTACTATTTGCGAAGAACCAAGTGACAACTTGAGAAGGGGGATAGATATAGCATGTCCACTTGTTGTTAAGGCTAGAAGAGGAGGTACTCTCTGAAGAGTTGGGTGTTCGGGAGTTGTTTGAAGGTACAGAGGGACGCCCCTGCTATGGCTTGAACTGGCAGCGCGTTCCACCAACAGGGAACAAGAGATGAGAAAAGTTTGAACTGCCAGAAGTGTACAGGTGGCAAACCAGGCGTCGTTCATTGGAGGAGTGCTGCTTTCGGGAGGTAACACATGCCTGTATAAGGACATTGAAGCAAGTGGGTTCAGAACCGGAGACTACTTTGTAGGCAAGCATTAGGGATTTGAATTTAACGCGGGCTGCTACAGGTAGCCAGTGGACCTCGATGAGCAGCGGGGTAACATGTGCCCTTTTGGGTTGATTGAAGACCTGGTGCGCTGCCTCTTTTCACTGTGCTGGCTGGGAGGCCCGACACAAGAGCGTTACAGGAATCGAGTCGCAAGTTGACCACATCCTGTATCAGGACTTGTGCAGCATATTGAGTTAGGTAAAGCCTGATTTTTCGAATGTCATTTCAAATCATTTCATCTGTATCTCTACTTTGAATCTATTAAATCCCTCTTTGAGTCAAAGTCACAATAGTTACAGTGCAACCAGAGCCATGCTGCCTCAGAAACATTATCAAGCTGCTTCTATGCAGCTGGAAGTTCATCCAGCATCTTTGTCTCATGGGATGCACTTTCAGTAGGTCATGTTGCCACACTAGAAACCTCATTTCAACTGCTATATCTATGACCTTGTTCCTGTCTAAACAGAGTTTTGGGCCACAGCTGATTGGCGAAGAAACACCAAATTTGCTTCACAGCTGAACTCTCTAGTCATCACCATAGTCCAGTACAACAACAGCATCACTGTAGCTGATGCTCAAACCAGCAGTCAAAAACTTCTGCAATGAGCGGACTCTTTATTCTACATGTGTATTTTTCTCATAGTGACATCTGATTGATCACAGACTTCTCCACATATGTCTTGAGTAAACATTTGCTACCTGACCGTATGAAGTACAGTGAAAGACTTACTTGTGTATTGGGAAACACTGGAGATTTGCCCATCAGTAAGACCGTCAGCTGCCTGTGCGGCAACACTTATGTCATAATGGACACCAGCAGTCAGGTCAGAAATTGTTTTCTGTGTTTCTGTCACATTGTCAATTAAAGTGCCATTAGACCACTTCAGTATATAGAAGGAACTGTATCCCATTGGTCGAGTCCAGTTCAGAGACAGAGACGATGTTGTGATTCCAGTGACAATGAGATTGGTGACAGCTTCAGGCTCTGCGATGGAAAAAGTACATTACATACATACATTCAGTCATTTAGCTGATGCTTTTATCTAAAGCGACTTCCAAAAAAGAGAAATAACAAAGTACAGTGCCACAAGGACACGTTAATGCTGCAATATAAGTACTATTTGCGAAGAACCAAGTGACAACTTGAGAAGGGGGGATAGATATAGCATGTCCACTTGTTGTTAAGGCTAGAAGAGGAGGTACTCTCTGAAGAGCTGGGTCTTCAGGAGTTTTTTGAAGGTACAGAGGGACGCCCCTGCTATGGCTTGAACTGGCAGCGCGTTCCACCAACAGGGAACAACAGATGAGAAAAGTTTGAAATGCCAAAAGTGTACAGGTGGCAAACCAGGCGTCGTTCATTGGAGGAGTGCTGCTTTCGGGAGGTAACACATGACTGTATAAGGACATTCAATTAAGTGGGTTCAGAACCGGAGACTACTTTGTAGGCAAGCATTAGGGATTTGAATTTATTACGGGCTGCTACAGGTAGCCAGTGGAGCTCGATGAGCAGCGGGGTAACATGTGCCATTTTGGGTTGATTGAAGACCTGGTGCGCTGCCTCTTTTCACTGTGCTGGCTGGGAGGCCCGACACAAGGGCGTTACAGGAATCGAGTCGCAAGTTGACCACATCCTGTATCAGGACTTGTGTAGCATATTGAGTTAGGTAAAGCCTGATTTTTCGAATGTCATTTCGAATCATTTCATCTGTATCTCTACTTTGAATCTATTAAATCCCTCTTTGAGTCAAAGTCAGAATAGTTACAGTGCAACCAGAGCCATGTTGCCTCAGAAACATTATCACGCTGCTTCTATGCAGCTGGAAATTCATCCAGCATCTTTGTCTCATGGGATGCACTTTCAGTAGGTCATGTTGCCACACTAGAAACCTCACAGAGTTTTGGGCCACAGCTGATTAGCGAAGAAGCACCAAATTTGCTTCACAGCTGAACTCTCCAGTCATCACCATAGTCCAGTACAACAACAGCATCACTGTAGCTGATGCTCAAACCAGCAGTCAAAAACTTCTCCAATGAACGGACTCTTTATTCTACATGTGTATTTTTCTCATAGTGACATCTGATTGATCACAGACTTCTCCAACAGATGTCTTGAGTAAACTTTTGCTACCTGACCGTATGAAGTACAGTGAAAGACTTACTTGTGTATTGGGAAACACTGGAGATTTGCCCATCAGTAAGACCGTCAGCTGCCTGTGCGGCAACACTTATGACATAATGGACACCAGCAGTCAGGTCAGAAATTGTTTTATGTGTTTCTGTCACATTGTCCATGAGAGTGCCATTAGACCACTTCACTATATAGAAGGAACTGTATCCCACTGGTTGAGTCCAGTTCAGAGACAGAGACGAGGTTGTGATTCCAGTGACAATGAGATTGGTGACAGCTTCAGGCTCTGCGATGGAAAAAGTACATTACATACATACATTCAGTCATTTAGCTGACGCTTTTATCTAAAGCGACTTCCAAAAAAGAGAAATAACAAAGTACAGTGCCACAAGGACATGTTAATGCTGCAATATAAGTACTATTTGCGAAGAACCAAGTGACAACTTGAGAAGGGGGATAGATATAGCATGTCCACTTGTTGTTAAGGCTAGAAGAGGAGGTACTCTCTGAAGAGCTGGGTCTTCAGGAGTTTTTTGAAGGTACAGAGGGACGCCCCTGCTATGGCTTGAACTGGCAGCGCGTTCCACCAACAGGGAACAACAGATGAGAAAAGTTTGAAATGCCAAAAGTGTACAGGTGGCAAACCAGGCGTCGTTCATTGGAGGAGTGCTGCTTTCGGGAGGTAACACATGACTGTATAAGGACATTCAATTAAGTGGGTTCAGAACCGGAGACTACTTTGTAGGCAAGCATTAGGGATTTGAATTTAATACGGGCTGCTACAGGTAGCCAATGGAGCTCGATGAGCAGCGGGGTAACATGTGCCATTTTGGGTTGATTGAAGACCTGGTGCGCTGCCTCTTTTCACTGTGCTGGCTGGGAGGCCCGACACAAGGGCGTTACAGGAATCGAGTCGCAAGTTGACCACATCCTGTATCAGGACTTGTGTAGCATATTGAGTTAGGTAAAGCCTGATTTTTCGAATGTCATTTCGAATCATTTCATCTGTATCTCTACTTTGAATCTATTAAATCCCTCTTTGAGTCAAAGTCAGAATAGTTACAGTGCAACCAGAGCCATGTTGCCTCAGAAACATTATCACGCTGCTTCTACGCAGCTGGAAATTCATCCAGCATCTTTGTCTCATGGGATGCACTTTCAGTAGGTCATGTTGCCATACTAGAAACCTCACAGAGTTTTGGGCCACAGCTGATTAGCGAAGAAGCACCAAATTTGCTTCACAGCTGAACTCTCCAGTCATCACCATAGTCCAGTACAACAACAGCATCACTGTAGCTGATGCTCAAACCAGCAGTCAAAAACTTCTCCAATGAGCGGACTCTTTATTCTACATGTGTATTTTTCTCATAGTGACATCTGATTGATCACAGACTTCTCCAACAGATGTCTTGAGTAAACTTTTGCTACCTGACCGTATGAAGTACAGTGAAAGACTTACTGGTGTATTGGGAAACACTGGAGATTTGCCCATCAGTAAGACCGTCAGCTGCCTGTGCGGCAACACTTATGACATAATGGACACCAGCAGTCAGGTCAGAAATTGTTTTATGTGTTTCTGTCACATTGTCCATGAGAGTGCCATTAGACCACTTCACTATATAGAAGGAACTGTATCCCACTGGTTGAGTCCAGTTCAGAGACAGAGACGAGGTTGTGATTCCAGTGACAATGAGATTGGTGACAGCTTCAGGCTCTGCGATGGAGAAAGTACATTACATACATACATTCAGTCATTTAGCTGACGCTTTTATCTAAAGCGACTTACAAAAAAGAGAAATAACAAAGTACAGTGCCACAAGGACATGTTAATGCTGCAATATAAGTACTATTTGCGAAGAACCAAGTGACAACTTGAGAAGGGGGGATAGATCTAGCATGTCCACTTGTTGTTAAGGCTAGGAGAGGAGGTACTCTCTGAAGAGCTGGGTCTTCAGGAGTTTTTTGAAGGTACAGAGGGACGCCCCTGCTATGGCTTGAACTGGCAGCGCGTTCCACCAACAGGGAACAACAGATGAGAAAAGTTTGAAATGCCAAAAGTGTACAGGTGGCAAACCAGGCGTCGTTCATTGGAGGAGTGCTGCTTTCGGGAGGTAACACATGACTGTATAAGGACATTGAAGTAAGTGGGTTCAGAACCGGAGACTACTTTGTAGGCAAGCATTAGGGATTTGAATTTATTACGGGCTGCTACAGGTAGCCAGTGGAGCTCGATGAGCAGCGGGGTAACATGTGCCATTTTGGGTTGATTGAAGACCTGGTGCGCTGCCTCTTTTCACTGTGCTGGCTGGGAGGCCCGACACAAGGGCGTTACAGGAATCGAGTCGCAAGTTGACCACATCCTGTATCAGGAGTTGTGTAGCATATTGAGTTAGGTAAAGCCTGATTTTTCGAATGTCATTTCGAATCATTTCATCTGTATCTCTACTTTGAATCTATTAAATCCCTCTTTGAGTCAAAGTCAGAATAGTTACAGTGCAACCAGAGCCATGTTGCCTCAGAAACATTATCACGCTGCTTCTATGCAGCTGGAAATTCATCCAGCATCTTTGTCTCATGGGATGCACTTTCAGTAGGTCATGTTGCCACACTAGAAACCTCACAGAGTTTTGGGCCACAGCTGATTAGCGAAGAAGCACCAAATTTGCTTCACAGCTGAACTCTCCAGTCATCACCATAGTCCAGTACAACAACAGCATCACTGTAGCTGATGCTCAAACCAGCAGTCAAAAACTTCTCCAATGAGCGGACTCTTTATTCTACATGTGTATTTTTCTCATAGTGACATCTGATTGATCACAGACTTCTCCAACAGATGTCTTGAGTAAACTTTTGCTACCTGACCGTATGAAGTACAGTGAAAGACTTACTTGTGTATTGGGAAACACTGGAGATTTGCCCATCAGTAAGACCGTCAGCTGCCTGTGCGGCAACACTTATGACATAATGGACACCAGCAGTCAGGTCAGAAATTGTTTTATGTGTTTCTGTCACATTGTCCATGAGAGTGCCATTAGACCACTTCACTATATAGAAGGAACTGTATCCCACTGGTTGAGTCCAGTTCAGAGACAGAGACGAGGTTGTGATTCCAGTGACAATGAGATTGGTGACAGCTTCAGGCTCTGCGATGGAAAAAGTACATTACATACATACATTCAGTCATTTAGCTGACGCTTTTATCTAAAGCGACTTACAAAAAAGAGAAATAACAAAGTACAGTGCCACAAGGACATGTTAATGCTGCAATATATGTACTATTTGCGAAGAACCAAGTGACAACTTGAGAAGGGGGATAGATCTAGCATGTCCACTTGTTGTTAAGGCTAGGAGAGGAGGTACTCTCTGAAGAGCTGGGTCTTCAGGAGTTTTTTGAAGGTACAGAGGGACGCCCCTGCTATGGCTTGAACTGGCAGCGCGTTCCACCAACAGGGAACAACAGATGAGAAAAGTTTGAAATGCCAAAAGTGTACAGGTGGCAAACCAGGCGTCGTTCATTGGAGGAGTGCTGCTTTCGGGAGGTAACACATGACTGTATAAGGACATTGAAGTAAGTGGGTTCAGAACCGGAGACTACTTTGTAGGCAAGCATTAGGGATTTGAATTTATTACGGGCTGCTACAGGTAGCCAGTGGAGCTTGATGAGCAGCGGGGTAACATGTGCCATTTTGGGTTGATTGAAGACCTGGTGCGCTGCCTCTTTTCACTGTGCTGGCTGGGAGGCCCGACACAAGGGCGTTACAGGAATCGAGTCGCAAGTTGACCACATCCTGTATCAGGAGTTGTGTAGCATATTGAGTTAGGTAAAGCCTGATTTTTCGAATGTCATTTCGAATCATTTCATCTGTATCTCTACTTTGAATCTATTAAATCCCTCTTTGAGTCAAAGTCAGAATAGTTACAGTGCAACCAGAGCCATGTTGCCTCAGAAACATTATCACGCTGCTTCTATGCAGCTGGAAATTCATCCAGCATCTTTGTCTCATGGGATGCACTTTCAGTAGGTCATGTTGCCACACTAGAAACCTCACAGAGTTTTGGGCCACAGCTGATTAGCGAAGAAGCACCAAATTTGCTTCACAGCTGAACTCTCCAGTCATCACCATAGTCCAGTACAACAACAGCATCACTGTAGCTGATGCTCAAACCAGCAGTCAAAAACTTCTCCAATGAGCGGACTCTTTATTCTACATGTGTATTTTTCTCATAGTGACATCTGATTGATCACAGACTTCTCCAACAGATGTCTTGAGTAAACTTTTGCTACCTGACAGTATGAAGTACAGTGAAAGACTAACTGGTGTATTGGGAAACACTGGACATTTGCCCATCAGTACGACCGTCAGCTGCCACTGCGGCAACACTTAGGTCATAATGGACACCAGCAGTCCGGTTAGAAATTGTTTTCTGTGTTTCTGTCACATTGTCAATGAGAGTGCCATTAGACCACTTCACTATATAGAAGGAGCTGTTTCCCATTGGTTGAGTCCAGCTCAGAGACAGAGACGATGTTGTGATTTCAGTGACAGTGAGGTTCCTGACTACTTCAGGCTCTGCGATGGAAAAAGTACCATACATACATACATTTAGTCATTTAGCTGACGCTTTTATCTAAAGTGACTTACAAAAAAGAGAAACAACAAAGTATAGTGCCACAAGGACACGTTAATGCTGCAATATAAGTACTATTTGCATAGAATCAAGTGACAACTCGAGAAGGGGGATAGATCTAGCATGTCCACTTGTTGTTAAGGCTAGGAGAGGAGGTACTCTCTGAAGAGCTGGGTCTTCAGGAGTTTTTTGACGGTACAGAGGGACGCCCCTGCTATGGTTTGAACTGGCAGCGCGTTCCACCAACAGGGAACAACAGATGAGAAAAGTTTAAACTGCCCAAAGTGTACAGGTGGCAAACCAGGCGTCGTTCATTGGAGGACTGTGGAGGTCAGGAGGTGACACATGCCTGTTTAAGGACATTCAAGTAAGTGGGTTCAGAACCGGAGACTACTTTGTAGGCATGTATTAGGGATTTGAATTTAATGCGAGCAGCAACAGGTAGCCAGTGGAGCTCGATGAGCAGCGGGGTAACGTGCCCTTTTGGGTTGATTGAAGACCTGGTGCGCTGCCTCTTTTCACTGTGCTGGCTGGGAGGCCCGACACGTGGACGTTACAGGAATCAAGTCGCAAGTTGACCACGTCCTGTATCAGGAGTTGTGTAGCATATTGAGTTAAGTAAAGCCTGATTTTTGAATGTCATTTCAAATCATTTCATCATGCATCTCTACTTTGAATCTATTAAATCTCTCTTTGAGTCAAAGTCACAATAGTTACAGTGCAACCAGAGCCATGTTGCCTCAGAAACTTTATCAAGCTGCTTCTATGCAGCTGGATGTTCATCCAGCATCTTTGTCTCATGGGATCCACTTTCAGTAGGTCATGTTGCCACACTCGAAACCTCACAGAGTTTTGGGCCACAGCTGATTAGCGAAGAAACACCAAATTTGCTTCACAGCTGAACTCTCCAGTCATCACCATAGTCCAGTACAACAACAGCATCACTGTAGCTGATGCTCAAACCAGCAGTCAAAACCTTCCCCTATGAGCTTGATTTTTGAATGTCATTTCAAATCATTTCATCATGCATCTCTACTTTGAATCTATTAAATCTCTCTTTGAGTCAAAGTCACAATAGTAACAGTGCAACCAGAGCCATGTTGTCTCAGAAACATTATCAAGCTGCTTCTATGCAGCTGGAAGTTCATCCAGCATCTTTGTCTCATGGGATCCACTTTCAGTGGGTCATGTTGCCACACTAGAAACCTCATTTCAGCTGCTATATCTATGACCTTGTTCCTGTCTAAACAGAGTTTCGGGCCACAGCTGATTAGCGAAGAAACACCAAATTTGCTTCACAGCTGAACTCTCCAGTCATCACCATAGTTCAGTACAACAACAGCATCACTGTAGCTGATGCCCAAACCAGCAGTCAAAAACTTTTCCTATGAGCGGACTCTTTATTCTACATGTGGATTTTTCTCATTGTGACATCTGATTGATCACAGACTTCTCCAACAGATGTCTTGAGTAAACTTTTGCTACCTGACAGTATGAAGTACAATTAAAGACTTACTTGTGTATTGGGAAACAGGGCCCATGTGCCCATAAGTAAGATTGTCAGCTGCCACTGCACTGCAGTAACAGTTACGTCATACTGAAGCTGATCAGTGTACTTCTCAGGTACAGGTAGGACAAACCCTCTGGTTCATTTGTTTTAACAAGACTAAGAGTCTGCACACATCAGTAGGACTTATTTGTCTTTTTTGCCTTTCCCTGCACTTTTCATTATTTGTTATATTTGTCATTTCTATGTAATTTTAACTGTGTGAATAAATAAAACTAAACTAAAAGTAAACTAAACTATTAGCAATTGTCTACCTGTCAGTATGTAACAAAGAAACAACATCAGGGTAACGATGAGGTACAAAAAGACTACAAGCATCAACAGAAATGGAATTCATCATCTTACTTGTATATTGAGAAATCTCAACCTTTTCACTTTGTGTTTTGTTATCTCCTGCCACAGTTGTGACTGTAAATTTGTACTGCACTCCAGCAGTCAGCCAAGTGACATTTCTTTCTGTTTCAGTGACAGTGGCATTCCCGTCATTTGTTTCATTAGACCACTTCACTATATAGAAGGAGCTGTATTCCATTGGTCGAGTCCAGTTCAGAGACAGAGACGATGTTGTGATTTTAGTGACAGTGAGGTTCCTGACTACTTCAGGCCCTGTGATGGAAAAAGTACATTACATACACACATTTAGTCATTTTGCTGATGCTTTTATCCAAAGCGACTTACAAAAAAGGGAAACAATCAAGGTACAGTGCCAGAAGGACACGTTAATGCTGCAATATAAGTACTATTTGCAAAGAACCAAGTGACAACTTGAGAAGGGGGGTAGATCTAGCATGTCCACTTGTTGTTAAGGCTAGGAGAGGAGGTACTCTCTGAAGAGCTGGGTTATTCAGGAGTTTTTTGAAGGTACAGAGGGACGCCCCTGCTATGGTTTGAACTGGCAGCGCGTTACACCAACAGGGAACAACAGATGAGAAAAGTTTAAATTGCCCGAAGTGTACAGGTGGCAAACCAGGCGTTGTTCATTGGAGGAGTGCTGCTTTCAGGAGGTAACACATGCCTGTATAAGGACATTCAAGTAAGTGGGTTCAGAACCGGAGACTACTTTGTAGGCAAGCATTAAGGATTTGAATTTAATACGGGCTGCTACAGGTAGCCAGTGGAGCTCGATGAGCAGCGGGGTAACGTGTGCCATTTTGGGTTGATTGAAGACCTGGTGTGCTGCCTCTTTTCACTGTGCTGGCTGGGAGGCCCGGCACAAGGGCGTTACAGGAATCGAGTCGCAAGTTGACCACATCCTGTATCAGGACTTGTGTAGCATATTGAGTTAGGTAAAGCCTGATTTTTCGAATGTCATTTCAAATCATTTCATCTGTAGCTCCACTTTGAATCCATTAAATCCCTCTTTGAGTCAAAGTCACAATAGTTACAGTGCAACCAGAGCCATGTTGCCTCAGAAACATTATCAAGCTGCTTCTATGCAGCTGGAAGTTCATCCAGCATCTTTGTCTCATGGGATCCACTTTCAGTAGGTCATGTTGCCACACTCGAAACCTCACAGAGTTTTGGGCCATAGCTGATTAGCGAAGAAACACCAAATTTGCTTCACAGCTGAACTCTCTAGTCATCACCATAGTCCAGTACAACAACAGCATCACTGTAGCTGATGCTCAAACCAGCAGTCAAAACCTTCCCCTATGAGCGGACTCTTTATTCTACATGTGGATTTTTCTCATAGTGACATCTGATTGATCACAGACTTCTCCAACAGATGTCTTGAGTAAACTTTTGCTACCTAACAGTATGAAGTACAATTAAAGACTTACTGGTGTATTGGGAAATACTGGAGATTTGCCCAACAGTAAGACCGTCAGCTGCCACTGCGGAAACACTTATTGTATACTGTACACCAGCAGTCAAGTTAGAAATTTTATAAAAAGTATAATTAGTTTGCGTCACATTGTCAGTGAAAGTGCCATTAGACAACTGTACAATACAGAAGGAGCTGCTTCCGTATGGTCGAGTCCAGTTCAGAGACAGAGACGATGTTGTGGTATCAGTGACAGTGAGATTCTTGACAGCTTCAGGCTCTGTGAGTGACAGGGATGATTTGGCAAAGATTTTTTTTAAAGTCAAACCTTGCTATGTCTTAAAAAAATCTATGATGAGGGAGATAAATACAAAAAAAAGAACAAACAAAACGACAATGTTTTTCTAACAGAAAAGGAAATGATGGTAGCCATTAAAAAACAGCTACAAATGACAAAAACGTACAATTTAAAATAAAACAAAATTTCGTTACTTGTGACTGATTTAAAGGTATGCGGATCTCCTTGCGTTAATTTGTCTCCGGCAATGGCGATGACTGTGATTGTGTAGATAGTACCAGGGATCAGGTCTGATAGCACGGCAAAGGCATCATTTCTATTGATGCTTGATGAGTTGTTACTATTATATATATGCCACTCAACCCTGTACTCAAACACCTGACCAGGAGGTGCAGTCCAGTTCACAAAGATGGAGGAGGTCGTTGTGGACACAATTGGGTCACCAATAATACCAGGTTCTAAAGGGCAGAAAAAACAAAAGGAAAAAACAGTGGGAACATTATGTGTGAATTTAATTCGTTAGTTAGTTTTCATCCATCATTTGCTCTTCTGATGCTTCTGAAGATCTCCAGTCATCACCATAGTCCAGTACAACAACAACATCACTGTAGCTGATGCCCAAACCAGCAGTCAAAAACTTCTCCTATGAGCGGACTCTTTATTCTACATGTGGATTTTTCTCATAGTGACATCTGATTGATCACAGACTTCTCCATCAGATGTCTTGAGTAAACTTTATCTACCTGACAGTATGAAGTACAGTGAAAGACTAACTGGTGTATTGGGAAACACTGGACATTTGCCCATCAGTACGACCGTCAGCTGCCACTGCGGCAACACTTATGTCATAATGGACACCAGCAGTCCGGTTAGAAATTGTTTTCTGTGTTTCTGTCACATTGTCAATGAGAGTGCCATTAGACCACTTCACTATATAGAAGGAGCTGTTTCCCATTGGTTGAGTCCAGCTCAGAGACAGAGACGATGTTGTGATTTCAGTGACAGTGAGGTTCCTGACTACTTCAGGCTCTGCGATGGAAAAAGTACATTACATACATACATTCAGTCATTTAGCTGACGCTTTTATCTAAAGCGACTTACAAAAAAGGGAAACAACAAAGTATAGTGCCACAAGGACATGTTAATGCTGCAATATAAGTACTATTTGCATAGAATCAAGTGACAACTCGAGAAGGGGGATAGATCTAGCATGTCCACTTGTTGTTAAGGCTAGGAGAGGAGGTACTCTCTGAAGAGCTGGGTCTTCAGGAGTTTTTTGACGGTACAGAGGGACGCCCCTGCTATGGTTTGAACTGGCAGCGCGTTCCACCAACAGGGAACAACAGATGAGAAAAGTTTAAACTGCCCAAAGTGTACAGGTGGCAAACCAGGCGTCGTTCATTGGAGGACTGTGGAGGTCAGGAGGTGACACATGCCTGTTTAAGGACATTCAAGTAAGTGGGTTCAGAACCGGAGACTACTTTGTAGGCATGTATTAGGGATTTGAATTTAATGCGAGCAGCAACAGGTAGCCAGTGGAGCTCGATGAGCAGCGGGGTAACGTGCCCTTTTGGGTTGATTGAAGACCTGGTGCGCTGCCTCTTTTCACTGTGCTGGCTGGGAGGCCCGACACGTGGACGTTACAGGAATCAAGTCGCAAGTTGACCACGTCCTGTATCAGGAGTTGTGTAGCATATTGAGTTAAGTAAAGCCTGATTTTTGAATGTCATTTCAAATCATTTCATCATGCATCTCTACTTTGAATCTATTAAATCCCTCTTTGAGTCAAAGTCACAATAGTTACAGTGCAACCAGAGCCATGTTGCCTCAGAAACATTATCAAGCTGCTTCTATGCAGCTGGAAGTTCATCCAGCATCTTTGTCTCATGGGATCCACTTTCAGTAGGTCATGTTGCCACACTCGAAACCTCACAGAGTTTTGGGCCATAGCTGATTAGCGAAGAAACACCAAATTTGCTTCACAGCTGAACTCTCTAGTCATCACCATAGTCCAGTACAACAACAGCATCACTGTAGCTGATGCTCAAACCAGCAGTCAAAACCTTCCCCTATGAGCGGACTCTTTATTCTACATGTGGATTTTTCTCATAGTGACATCTGATTGATCACAGACTTCTCCAACAGATGTCTTGAGTAAACTTTTGCTACCTAACAGTATGAAGTACAATTAAAGACTTACTGGTGTATTGGGAAATACTGGAGATTTGCCCAACAGTAAGACCGTCAGCTGCCACTGCGGAAACACTTATTGTATACTGTACACCAGCAGTCAAGTTAGAAATTTTATAAAAAGTATAATTAGTTTGCGTCACATTGTCAGTGAAAGTGCCATTAGACAACTGTACAATACAGAAGGAGCTGCTTCCGTATGGTCGAGTCCAGTTCAGAGACAGAGACGATGTTGTGGTATCAGTGACAGTGAGATTCTTGACAGCTTCAGGCTCTGTGAGTGACAGGGATGATTTGGCAAAGATTTTTTTAAAGTCAAACCTTGCTATGTCTTAAAAAAATCTATGATGAGGGAGATAAATACAAAAAAAAGAACAAACAAAACGACAATGTTTTTCTAACAGAAAAGGAAATGATGGTAGCCATTAAAAAACAGCTACAAATGACAAAAACGTACAATTTAAAATAAAACAAAATTTCGTTACTTGTGACTGATGTAAAGGTATGCGGATCTCCTTGCGTTAATTTGTCTCCGGCAATGGCGATGACTGTGATTGTGTAGATAGTACCAGGGATCAGGTCTGATAGCACGGCAAAGGCATCATTTCTATTGATGCTTGATGAGTTGTTACTATTATATATATGCCACTCAACCCTGTACTCAAACACCTGACCAGGAGGTGCAGTCCAGTTCACAAAGATGGAGGAGGTCGTTGTGGACACAATTGGGTCACCAATAATACCAGGTTCTAAAGGGCAGAAAAAACAAAAGGAAAAAACAGTGGGAACATTATGTGTGAATTTAATTCGTTAGTTAGTTTTCATCCATCATTTGCTCTTCTGATGCTTCTGAAGATCTCCAGTCATCACCATAGTCCAGTACAACAACAGCATCACTGTAGCTGATGCCCAAACCAGCAGTCAAAAACTTCTCCTATGAGCGGACTCTTTATTCTACATGTGGATTTTTCTCATAGTGACATCTGATTGATCACAGACTTCTCCATCAGATGTCTTGAGTAAACTTTATCTACCTGACAGTATGAAGTACAGTGAAAGACTAACTGGTGTATTGGGAAACACTGGACATTTGCCCATCAGTACGACCGTCAGCTGCCACTGCGGCAACACTTATGTCATAATGGACACCAGCAGTCCGGTTAGAAATTGTTTTCTGTGTTTCTGTCACATTGTCAATGAGAGTGCCATTAGACCACTTCACTATATAGAAGGAGCTGTTTCCCATTGGTTGAGTCCAGCTCAGAGACAGAGACGATGTTGTGATTTCAGTGACAGTGAGGTTCCTGACTACTTCAGGCTCTGCGATGGAAAAAGTACATTACATACATACATTCAGTCATTTAGCTGACGCTTTTATCTAAAGCGACTTACAAAAAAGGGAAACAACAAAGTATAGTGCCACAAGGACATGTTAATGCTGCAATATAAGTACTATTTGCATAGAATCAAGTGACAACTCGAGAAGGGGGATAGATCTAGCATGTCCACTTGTTGTTAAGGCTAGGAGAGGAGGTACTCTCTGAAGAGCTGGGTCTTCAGGAGTTTTTTGACGGTACAGAGGGACGCCCCTGCTATGGTTTGAACTGGCAGCGCGTTCCACCAACAGGGAACAACAGATGAGAAAAGTTTAAACTGCCCAAAGTGTACAGGTGGCAAACCAGGCGTCGTTCATTGGAGGACTGTGGAGGTCAGGAGGTGACACATGCCTGTTTAAGGACATTCAAGTAAGTGGGTTCAGAACCGGAGACTACTTTGTAGGCATGTATTAGGGATTTGAATTTAATGCGAGCAGCAACAGGTAGCCAGTGGAGCTCGATGAGCAGCGGGGTAACGTGCCCTTTTGGGTTGATTGAAGACCTGGTGCGCTGCCTCTTTTCACTGTGCTGGCTGGGAGGCCCGACACGTGGACGTTACAGGAATCAAGTCGCAAGTTGACCACGTCCTGTATCAGGAGTTGTGTAGCATATTGAGTTAAGTAAAGCCTGATTTTTGAATGTCATTTCAAATCATTTCATCATGCATCTCTACTTTGAATCTATTAAATCTCTCTTTGAGTCAAAGTCACAATAGTTACAGTGCAACCAGAGCCATGTTGCCTCAGAAACTTTATCA
Source organism: Argyrosomus regius (assembly GCA_946959425.1). Taxonomy (NCBI): domain Eukaryota; kingdom Metazoa; phylum Chordata; class Actinopteri; family Sciaenidae; genus Argyrosomus; species Argyrosomus regius. The sequence continues at coordinate 18,643,998 of OX336886.1, forward strand.
AGCTGCTTCTATGCAGCTGGATGTTCATCCAGCATCTTTGTCTCATGGGATCCACTTTCAGTAGGTCATGTTGCCACACTCGAAACCTCACAGAGTTTTGGGCCACAGCTGATTAGCGAAGAAACACCAAATTTGCTTCACAGCTGAACTCTCCAGTCATCACCATAGTCCAGTACAACAACAGCATCACTGCAGCTGATGCTCAAACCAGCAGTCAAAACCTTCCCCTATGAGCTTGATTTTTGAATGTCATTTCAAATCATTTCATCATGCATCTCTACTTTGAATCTATTAAATCTCTCTTTGAGTCAAAGTCACAATAGTAACAGTGCAACCAGAGCCATGTTGTCTCAGAAACATTATCAAGCTGCTTCTATGCAGCTGGAAGTTCATCCAGCATCTTTGTCTCATGGGATCCACTTTCAGTAGGTCATGTTGCCACACTAGAAACCTCATTTCAGCTGCTATATCTATGACCTTGTTCCTGTCTAAACAGAGTTTCGGGCCACAGCTGATTAGCGAAGAAACACCAAATTTGCTTCACAGCTGAACTCTCCAGTCATCACCATAGTTCAGTACAACAACAGCATCACTGTAGCTGATGCCCAAACCAGCAGTCAAAAACTTTTCCTATGAGCGGACTCTTTATTCTACATGTGGATTTTTCTCATTGTGACATCTGATTGATCACAGACTTCTCCAACAGATGTCTTGAGTAAACTTTTGCTACCTGACCGTATGAAGTACAATTAAAGACTTACTTGTGTATTGGGAAACAGGGCTCATGTGCCCATAAGTAAGATTGTCAGCTGTCACTGCACTGCAGCAACAGTTACGTCATACTGAAGCTGATCAGTGTACTTCTCAGGTACAGGTAGGACAAACCCTCTGGTTCATTTGTTTTAACAAGACGAAGAGTCTGCACACATCAGTAGGACTTATTTGTCTTTTTTGCCTCTCCCTGCACTTTTCATTATTTGTTATATTTGTCATTTCTATGTAATTTTAACTGTGTGAATAAATAAAACTAAACTAAAAGTAAACTAAACTATTAGCAATTGTCTACCTGTCAGTATGTAACAAAGAAACAACATCAGGGTAACGATGAGGTACAAAAAGACTACAAGCATCAACAGAAATGGAATTCATCATCTTACTTGTATATTGAGAAATCTCAACCTTTTCACTTTGTGTTTTGTTATCTCCTGCCACAGTTGTGACTGTAAATTTGTACTGCACTCCAGCAGTCAGCCAAGTGACATTTATTTCTGTTTCAGTGACAGTGGCATTCCCGTCATTTGTTTCATTAGACCACTTCACTATATAGAAGGAGCTGTATTCCATTGGTCGAGTCCAGTTCAGAGACAGAGACGATGTTGTGATTTTAGTGACAGTGAGGTTCCTGACTACTTCAGGCCCTGTGATGGAAAAAGTACATTACATACACACATTTAGTCATTTTGCTGATGCTTTTATCCAAAGCGACTTACAAAAAAGGGAAACAATCAAGGTACAGTGCCAGAAGGACACGTTAATGCTGCAATATAAGTACTATTTGCAAAGAACCAAGTGACAACTTGAGAAGGGGGGTAGATCTAGCATGTCCACTTGTTGTTAAGGCTAGGAGAGGAGGTACTCTCTGAAGAGCTGGGTTATTCAGGAGTTTTTTGAAGGTACAGAGGGACGCCCCTGCTATGGTTTGAACTGGCAGCGCGTTACACCAACAGGGAACAACAGATGAGAAAAGTTTAAATTGCCCGAAGTGTACAGGTGGCAAACCAGGCGTTGTTCATTGGAGGAGTGCTGCTTTCAGGAGGTAACACATGCCTGTATAAGGACATTCAAGTAAGTGGGTTCAGAACCGGAGACTACTTTGTAGGCAAGCATTAAGGATTTGAATTTAATACGGGCTGCTACAGGTAGCCAGTGGAGCTCGATGAGCAGCGGGGTAACGTGTGCCATTTTGGGTTGATTGAAGACCTGGTGTGCTGCCTCTTTTCACTGTGCTGGCTGGGAGGCCCGGCACAAGGGCGTTACAGGAATCGAGTCGCAAGTTGACCACATCCTGTATCAGGACTTGTGTAGCATATTGAGTTAGGTAAAGCCTGATTTTTCGAATGTCATTTCAAATCATTTCATCTGTAGCTCCACTTTGAATCCATTAAATCCCTCTTTGAGTCAAAGTCACAATAGTTACAGTGCAACCAGAGCCATGTTGCCTCAGAAACATTATCAAGCTGCTTCTATGCAGCTGGAAGTTCATCCAGCATCTTTGTCTCATGGGATCCACTTTCAGTAGGTCATGTTGCCACACTCGAAACCTCACAGAGTTTTGGGCCATAGCTGATTAGCGAAGAAACACCAAATTTGCTTCACAGCTGAACTCTCTAGTCATCACCATAGTCCAGTACAACAACAGCATCACTGTAGCTGATGCTCAAACCAGCAGTCAAAACCTTCCCCTATGAGCGGACTCTTTATTCTACATGTGGATTTTTCTCATAGTGACATCTGATTGATCACAGACTTCTCCAACAGATGTCTTGAGTAAACTTTTGCTACCTAACAGTATGAAGTACAATTAAAGACTTACTGGTGTATTGGGAAATACTGGAGATTTGCCCAACAGTAAGACCGTCAGCTGCCACTGCGGAAACACTTATTGTATACTGTACACCAGCAGTCAAGTTAGAAATTTTATAAAAAGTATAATTAGTTTGCGTCACATTGTCAGTGAAAGTGCCATTAGACAACTGTACAATACAGAAGGAGCTGCTTCCGTATGGTCGAGTCCAGTTCAGAGACAGAGACGATGTTGTGGTATCAGTGACAGTGAGATTCTTGACAGCTTCAGGCTCTGTGAGTGACAGGGATGATTTGGCAAAGATTTTTTTAAAGTCAAACCTTGCTATGTCTTAAAAAAATCTATGATGAGGGAGATAAATACAAAAAAAGAACAAACAAAACGACAATGTTTTTCTAACAGAAAAGGAAATGATGGTAGCCATTAAAAAACAGCTACAAATGACAAAAACGTACAATTTAAAATAAAACAAAATTTCGTTACTTGTGACTGATTTAAAGGTATGCGGATCTCCTTGCGTTAATTTGTCTCCGGCAATGGCGATGACTGTGATTGTGTAGATAGTACCAGGGATCAGGTCTGATAGCACGGCAAAGGCATCATTTCTATTGATGCTTGATGAGTTGTTACTATTATATATATGCCACTCAACCCTGTACTCAAACACCTGACCAGGAGGTGCAGTCCAGTTCACAAAGATGGAGGAGGTCGTTGTGGACACAATTGGGTCACCAATAATACCAGGTTCTAAAGGGCAGAAAAAACAAAAGGAAAAAACAGTGGGAACATTATGTGTGAATTTAATTCGTTAGTTAGTTTTCATCCATCATTTGCTCTTCTGATGCTTCTGAAGATCTCCAGTCATCACCATAGTCCAGTACAACAACAACATCACTGTAGCTGATGCCCAAACCAGCAGTCAAAAACTTCTCCTATGAGCGGACTCTTTATTCTACATGTGGATTTTTCTCATAGTGACATCTGATTGATCACAGACTTCTCCATCAGATGTCTTGAGTAAACTTTATCTACCTGACAGTATGAAGTACAGTGAAAGACTAACTGGTGTATTGGGAAACACTGGACATTTGCCCATCAGTACGACCGTCAGCTGCCACTGCGGCAACACTTATGTCATAATGGACACCAGCAGTCCGGTTAGAAATTGTTTTCTGTGTTTCTGTCACATTGTCAATGAGAGTGCCATTAGACCACTTCACTATATAGAAGGAGCTGTTTCCCATTGGTTGAGTCCAGCTCAGAGACAGAGACGATGTTGTGATTTCAGTGACAGTGAGGTTCCTGACTACTTCAGGCTCTGCGATGGAAAAAGTACATTACATACATACATTCAGTCATTTAGCTGACGCTTTTATCTAAAGCGACTTACAAAAAAGGGAAACAACAAAGTATAGTGCCACAAGGACATGTTAATGCTGCAATATAAGTACTATTTGCATAGAATCAAGTGACAACTCGAGAAGGGGGATAGATCTAGCATGTCCACTTGTTGTTAAGGCTAGGAGAGGAGGTACTCTCTGAAGAGCTGGGTCTTCAGGAGTTTTTTGACGGTACAGAGGGACGCCCCTGCTATGGTTTGAACTGGCAGCGCGTTCCACCAACAGGGAACAACAGATGAGAAAAGTTTAAACTGCCCAAAGTGTACAGGTGGCAAACCAGGCGTCGTTCATTGGAGGACTGTGGAGGTCAGGAGGTGACACATGCCTGTTTAAGGACATTCAAGTAAGTGGGTTCAGAACCGGAGACTACTTTGTAGGCATGTATTAGGGATTTGAATTTAATGCGAGCAGCAACAGGTAGCCAGTGGAGCTCGATGAGCAGCGGGGTAACGTGCCCTTTTGGGTTGATTGAAGACCTGGTGCGCTGCCTCTTTTCACTGTGCTGGCTGGGAGGCCCGACACGTGGACGTTACAGGAATCAAGTCGCAAGTTGACCACGTCCTGTATCAGGAGTTGTGTAGCATATTGAGTTAAGTAAAGCCTGATTTTTGAATGTCATTTCAAATCATTTCATCATGCATCTCTACTTTGAATCTATTAAATCCCTCTTTGAGTCAAAGTCACAATAGTTACAGTGCAACCAGAGCCATGTTGCCTCAGAAACATTATCAAGCTGCTTCTATGCAGCTGGAAGTTCATCCAGCATCTTTGTCTCATGGGATCCACTTTCAGTAGGTCATGTTGCCACACTCGAAACCTCACAGAGTTTTGGGCCACAGCTGATTAGCGAAGAAACACCAAATTTGCTTCACAGCTGAACTCTCTAGTCATCACCATAGTCCAGTACAACAACAGCATCACTGTAGCTGATGCTCAAACCAGCAGTCAAAACCTTCCCCCATGAGCGGACTCTTTATTCTACATGTGGATTTTTTCTCATAGTGACATCTGATTGATCACAGACTTCTCCAACAGATGTCTTGAGTAAACTTTTGCTACCTAACAGTATGAAGTACAATTAAAGACTTACTGGTGTATTGGGAAATACTGGAGATTTGCCCAACAGTAAGACCGTCAGCTGCCACTGCGGAAACACTTATTGTATACTGTACACCAGCAGTCAAGTTAGAAATTTTATAAAAAGTATAATTAGTTTGCGTCACATTGTCAGTGAAAGTGCCATTAGACAACTGTACAATACAGAAGGAGCTGCTTCCGTATGGTCGAGTCCAGTTCAGAGACAGAGACGATGTTGTAGTATCAGTGACAGTGAGATTCTTGACAGCTTCAGGCTCTGTGAGTGACAGGGATGATTTGGCAAAGATTTTTTTAAAGTCAAACCTTGCTATGTCTTAAAAAAATCTATGATGAGGGAGATAAATACAAAAAAAGAACAAACAAAACGACAATGTTTTTCTAACAGAAAAGGAAATGATGGTAGCCATTAAAAAACAGCTACAAATGACAAAAACGTACAATTTAAAATAAAACAAAATTTCGTTACTTGTGACTGATTTAAAGGTATGCGGATCTCCTTGCGTTAATTTGTCTCCGGCAATGGCGATGACTGTGATTGTGTAGATAGTACCAGGGATCAGGTCTGATAGCACGGCAAAGGCATCATTTCTATTGATGCTTGATGAGTTGTTACTATTATATATATGCCACTCAACCCTGTACTCAAACACCTGACCAGGAGGTGCAGTCCAGTTCACAAAGATGGAGGAGGTCGTTGTGGACACAATTGGGTCACCAATAATACCAGGTTCTAAAGGGCAGAAAAAACAAAAGGAAAAAACAGTGGGAACATTATGTGTGAATTTAATTCGTTAGTTAGTTTTCATCCATCATTTGCTCTTCTGATGCTTCTGAAGATCTCCAGTCATCACCATAGTCCAGTACAACAACAACATCACTGTAGCTGATGCCCAAACCAGCAGTCAAAAACTTCTCCTATGAGCGGACTCTTTATTCTACATGTGGATTTTTCTCATAGTGACATCTGATTGATCACAGACTTCTCCATCAGATGTCTTGAGTAAACTTTATCTACCTGACAGTATGAAGTACAGTGAAAGACTAACTGGTGTATTGGGAAACACTGGACATTTGCCCATCAGTACGACCGTCAGCTGCCACTGCGGCAACACTTATGTCATAATGGACACCAGCAGTCCGGTTAGAAATTGTTTTCTGTGTTTCTGTCACATTGTCAATGAGAGTGCCATTAGACCACTTCACTATATAGAAGGAGCTGTTTCCCATTGGTTGAGTCCAGCTCAGAGACAGAGACGATGTTGTGATTTCAGTGACAGTGAGGTTCCTGACTACTTCAGGCTCTGCGATGGAAAAAGTACATTACATACATACATTCAGTCATTTAGCTGACGCTTTTATCTAAAGCGACTTACAAAAAAGGGAAACAACAAAGTATAGTGCCACAAGGACATGTTAATGCTGCAATATAAGTACTATTTGCATAGAATCAAGTGACAACTCGAGAAGGGGGATAGATCTAGCATGTCCACTTGTTGTTAAGGCTAGGAGAGGAGGTACTCTCTGAAGAGCTGGGTCTTCAGGAGTTTTTTGACGGTACAGAGGGACGCCCCTGCTATGGTTTGAACTGGCAGCGCGTTCCACCAACAGGGAACAACAGATGAGAAAAGTTTAAACTGCCCAAAGTGTACAGGTGGCAAACCAGGCGTCGTTCATTGGAGGACTGTGGAGGTCAGGAGGTGACACATGCCTGTTTAAGGACATTCAAGTAAGTGGGTTCAGAACCGGAGACTACTTTGTAGGCATGTATTAGGGATTTGAATTTAATGCGAGCAGCAACAGGTAGCCAGTGGAGCTCGATGAGCAGCGGGGTAACGTGCCCTTTTGGGTTGATTGAAGACCTGGTGCGCTGCCTCTTTTCACTGTGCTGGCTGGGAGGCCCGACACGTGGACGTTACAGGAATCAAGTCGCAAGTTGACCACGTCCTGTATCAGGAGTTGTGTAGCATATTGAGTTAAGTAAAGCCTGATTTTTGAATGTCATTTCAAATCATTTCATCATGCATCTCTACTTTGAATCTATTAAATCCCTCTTTGAGTCAAAGTCACAATAGTTACAGTGCAACCAGAGCCATGTTGCCTCAGAAACATTATCAAGCTGCTTCTATGCAGCTGGAAGTTCATCCAGCATCTTTGTCTCATGGGATCCACTTTCAGTAGGTCATGTTGCCACACTCGAAACCTCACAGAGTTTTGGGCCATAGCTGATTAGCGAAGAAACACCAAATTTGCTTCACAGCTGAACTCTCTAGTCATCACCATAGTCCAGTACAACAACAGCATCACTGTAGCTGATGCTCAAACCAGCAGTCAAAACCTTCCCCTATGAGCGGACTCTTTATTCTACATGTGGATTTTTCTCATAGTGACATCTGATTGATCACAGACTTCTCCAACAGATGTCTTGAGTAAACTTTTGCTACCTAACAGTATGAAGTACAATTAAAGACTTACTGGTGTATTGGGAAATACTGGAGATTTGCCCAACAGTAAGACCGTCAGCTGCCACTGCGGAAACACTTATTGTATACTGTACACCAGCAGTCAAGTTAGAAATTTTATAAAAAGTATAATTAGTTTGCGTCACATTGTCAGTGAAAGTGCCATTAGATAACTGTACAATACAGAAGGAGCTGCTTCCGTATGGTCGAGTCCAGTTCAGAGACAGAGACGATGTTGTGGTATCAGTGACAGTGAGATTCTTGACAGCTTCAGGCTCTGTGAGTGACAGGGATGATTTGGCAAAGATTTTTTTAAAGTCAAACCTTGCTATGTCTTAAAAAAATCTATGATGAGGGAGATAAATACAAAAAAAAGAACAAACAAAACGACAATGTTTTTCTAACAGAAAAGGAAATGATGGTAGCCATTAAAAAACAGCTACAAATGACAAAAACGTACAATTTAAAATAAAACAAAATTTCGTTACTTGTGACTGATGTAAAGGTATGCGGATCTCCTTGCGTTAATTTGTCTCCGGCAATGGCGATGACTGTGATTGTGTAGATAGTACCAGGGATCAGGTCTGATAGCACGGCAAAGGCATCATTTCTATTGATGCTTGATGAGTTGTTACTATTATATATATGCCACTCAACCCTGTACTCAAACACCTGACCAGGAGGTGCAGTCCAGTTCACAAAGATGGAGGAGGTCGTTGTGGACACAATTGGGTCACCAATAATACCAGGTTCTAAAGGGCAGAAAAAACAAAAGGAAAAAACAGTGGGAACATTATGTGTGAATTTAATTCGTTAGTTAGTTTTCATCCATCATTTGCTCTTCTGATGCTTCTGAAGATCTCCAGTCATCACCATAGTCCAGTACAACAACAGCATCACTGTAGCTGATGCCCAAACCAGCAGTCAAAAACTTCTCCTATGAGCGGACTCTTTATTCTACATGTGGATTTTTCTCATAGTGACATCTGATTGATCACAGACTTCTCCATCAGATGTCTTGAGTAAACTTTATCTACCTGACAGTATGAAGTACAGTGAAAGACTAACTGGTGTATTGGGAAACACTGGACATTTGCCCATCAGTACGACCGTCAGCTGCCACTGCGGCAACACTTATGTCATAATGGACACCAGCAGTCAGGTCAGAAATTGTTTTCTGTGTTTCTGTCACATTGTCAATGAGAGTGCCATTAGACCACTTCACTATATAGAAGGAGCTGTTTCCCATTGGTTGAGTCCAGCTCAGAGACAGAGACGATGTTGTGATTTCAGTGACAGTGAGGTTCCTGACTACTTCAGGCTCTGCGATGGAAAAAGTACATTACATACATACATTCAGTCATTTAGCTGACGCTTTTATCTAAAGCGACTTACAAAAAAGGGAAACAACAAAGTATAGTGCCACAAGGACATGTTAATGCTGCAATATAAGTACTATTTGCATAGAATCAAGTGACAACTCGAGAAGGGGGATAGATCTAGCATGTCCACTTGTTGTTAAGGCTAGGAGAGGAGGTACTCTCTGAAGAGCTGGGTCTTCAGGAGTTTTTTGACGGTACAGAGGGACGCCCCTGCTATGGTTTGAACTGGCAGCGCGTTCCACCAACAGGGAACAACAGATGAGAAAAGTTTAAACCCAAAGTGTACAGGTGGCAAACCAGGCGTCGTTCATTGGAGGACTGTGGAGGTCAGGAGGTGACACATGCCTGTTTAAGGACATTCAAGTAAGTGGGTTCAGAACCGGAGACTACTTTGTAGGCATGTATTAGGGATTTGAATTTAATGCGAGCAGCAACAGGTAGCCAGTGGAGCTCGATGAGCAGCGGGGTAACGTGCCCTTTTGGGTTGATTGAAGACCTGGTGCGCTGCCTCTTTTCACTGTGCTGGCTGGGAGGCCCGACACGTGGACGTTACAGGAATCAAGTCGCAAGTTGACCACGTCCTGTATCAGGAGTTGTGTAGCATATTGAGTTAAGTAAAGCCTGATTTTTGAATGTCATTTCAAATCATTTCATCTGTATCTCTACTTTGAATCTATTAAATCCCTCTTTGAGTCAAAGTCACAATAGTTACAGTGCAACCAGAGCCATGTTGCCTCAGAAACATTATCAAGCTGCTTCTATGCAGCTGGAAGTTCATCCAGCATCTTTGTCTCATGGGATCCACTTTCAGTAGGTCATGTTGCCACACTAGAAACCTCATTTCAGCTGCTATATCTATGACCTTGTTCCTGTCTAAACAGAGTTTCGGGCCACAGCTGATTAGCGAAGAAACACCAAATTTGCTTCACAGCTGAACTCTCCAGTCATCACCATAGTTCAGTACAACAACAGCATCACTGTAGCTGATGCCCAAACCAGCAGTCAAAAACTTTTCCTATGAGCGGACTCTTTATTCTACATGTGGATTTTTCTCATTGTGACATCTGATTGATCACAGACTTCTCCAACAGATGTCTTGAGTAAACTTTTGCTACCTGACCGTATGAAGTACAATTAAAGACTTACTTGTGTATTGGGAAACAGGGCTCATGTGCCCATAAGTAAGATTGTCAGCTGTCACTGCACTGCAGCAACAGTTACGTCATACTGAAGCTGATCAGTGTACTTCTCAGGTACAGGTAGGACAAACCCTCTGGTTCATTTGTTTTAACAAGACGAAGAGTCTGCACACATCAGTAGGACTTATTTGTCTTTTTTTGATGCCCAAACCAGCAGTCAAAAACTTCTCCTATGAGCGGACTCTTTATTCTACATGTGGATTTTTCTCATAGTGACATCTGATTGATCACAGACTTCTCCAACAGATGTCTTGAGTAAACTTTTGCTACCTGACAGTATGAAGTACAGTGAAAGACTAACTGGTGTATTGGGAAACACTGGACATTTGCCCATCAGTACGACCGTCAGCTGCCACTGCGGCAACACTTATGTCATAATGGACACCAGCAGTCAGGTTAGAAATTGTTTTCTGTGTTTCTGTCACATTGTCAATGAGAGTGCCATTAGACCACTTCACTATATAGAAGGAGCTGTTTCCCATTGGTTGAGTCCAGCTCAGAGACAGAGACGATGTTGTGATTTCAGTGACAGTGAGGTTCCTGACTACTTCAGGCTCTGCGATGGAAAAAGTACATTACATACATACATTCAGTCATTTAGCTGACGCTTTTATCTAAAGCGACTTACAAAAAAGGGAAACAACAAAGTATAGTGCCAGAAGGACACGTTAATGCTGCAACATAAGTACTATTTGCATAGAATCAAGTGACAACTCGAGAAGGGGGATAGATCTAGCATGTCCACTTGTTGTTAAGGCTAGGAGAGGAGGTACTCTCTGAAGAGCTGGGTCTTCAGGAGTTTTTTGACGGTACAGAGGGACGCCCCTGCTATGGTTTGAACTGGCAGCGCGTTCCACCAACAGGGAACAACAGATGAGAAAAGTTTAAACTGCCCAAAGTGTACAGGTGGCAAACCAGGCGTCGTTCATTGGAGGACTGTGGAGGTCAGGAGGTGACACATGCCTGTTTAAGGACATTCAAGTAAGTGGGTTCAGAACCGGAGACTACTTTGTAGGCATGTATTAGGGATTTGAATTTAATGCGAGCAGCAACAGGTAGCCAGTGGAGCTCGATGAGCAGCGGGGTAACGTGCCCTTTTGGGTTGATTGAAGACCTGGTGCGCTGCCTCTTTTCACTGTGCTGGCTGGGAGGCCCGACACGTGGACGTTACAGGAATCAAGTCGCAAGCTGACCACATCCTGTATCAGGAGTTGTGTAGCATATTGACTTAAGTAAAGCCTGATTTTTGAATGTCATTTCAAATCATTTCATCATGCATCTCTACTTTGAATCTATTAAATCCCTCTTTGAGTCAAAGTCACAATAGTTACAGTGCAACCAGAGCCATGTTGCCTCAGAAACATTATCAAGCTGCTTCTATGCAGCTGGAAGTTCATCCAGCATCTTTGTCTCATGGGATCCACTTTCAGTAGGTCATGTTGCCACACTCGAAACCTCACAGAGTTTTGGGCCACAGCTGATTAGCGAAGAAACACCAAATTTGCTTCACAGCTGAACTCTCTAGTCATCACCATAGTCCAGTACAACAACAGCATCACTGTAGCTGATGCTCAAACCAGCAGTCAAAACCTTCCCCCATGAGCGGACTCTTTATTCTACATGTGGATTTTTCTCATAGTGACATCTGATTGATCACAGACTTCTCCAACAGATGTCTTGAGTAAACTTTTGCTACCTAACAGTATGAAGTACAATTAAAGACTTACTGGTGTATTGGGAAATACTGGAGATTTGCCCAACAGTAAGACCGTCAGCTGCCACTGCGGAAACACTTATTGTATACTGTACACCAGCAGTCAAGTTAGAAATTTTATAAAAAGTATAATTAGTTTGCGTCACATTGTCAGTGAAAGTGCCATTAGACAACTGTACAATACAGAAGGAGCTGCTTCCGTATGGTCGAGTCCAGTTCAGAGACAGAGACGATGTTGTAGTATCAGTGACAGTGAGATTCTTGACAGCTTCAGGCTCTGTGAGTGACAGGGATGATTTGGCAAAGATTTTTTTTAAAGTCAAACCTTGCTATGTCTTAAAAAAATCTATGATGAGGGAGATAAATACAAAAAAAGAACAAACAAAACGACAATGTTTTTCTAACAGAAAAGGAAATGATGGTAGCCATTAAAAAACAGCTACAAATGACAAAAACGTACAATTTAAAATAAAACAAAATTTCGTTACTTGTGACTGATTTAAAGGTATGCGGATCTCCTTGCGTTAATTTGTCTCCGGCAATGGCGATGACTGTGATTGTGTAGATAGTACCAGGGATCAGGTCTGATAGCACGGCAAAGGCATCATTTCTATTGATGCTTGATGAGTTGTTACTATTATACCACTCGACCCTGTACTCAAACACCTGACCAGGAGGTGCAGTCCAGTTCACAAAGATGGAGGAGGTCGTTGTGGACACAATTGGGTCACCAATAATACCAGGTTCTAAAGGGCAGAAAAAACAAAAGGAAAAAACAGTGGGAACATTATGTGTGAATTTAATTCGTTAGTTAGTTTTCATCCATCATTTGCTCTTCTGATGCTTCTGAAGATATCTAGTCATCACCATAGTTCAGTACAACAACAGCATCACTGTAGCTGATGCCCAAACCAGCAGTCAAAAACTTCTCCTATGAGCGGACTCTTTATTCTACATGTGGATTTTTCTCATTGTGACATCTGATTGATCACAGACTTCTCCAACAGATGTCTTGAGTAAACTTTTGCTCCCTGACAGTATGAAGTACAGTGAAAGACTTACTTGTGTATTGGGAAACAGGGCTGATGTGCCCATAAGTAAGATTGTCAGCTGTCACTGCACTGCAGCAACAGTTACGTCATACTGAAGCTGATCAGTGTACTTCTCAGGTACAGGTAGGACAAACCCTCTGGTTCATTTGTTTTAACAAGACGAAGAGTCTGCACACATCAGTAGGACTTATTTGTCTTTTTTGCCTCTCCCTGCACTTTCCATTATTTGTTATATTTGTCATTTCTATGTAATTTTAACTGTGTGAATAAATAAAACTAAACTATTAGCAATTGTCTACCTGTCAGTATGTAACAAAAAAACAACATCAGGGTAACGATGAGGTACAAAAAGACTACAAGCATCAACAAAAATGGAATTCATCATCTTACTTGTATATTGAGAAATCTCAACCTTTTCACTTTGTGTTTTGTTATCTCCTGCCACAGTTGTGACTGTAAATTTGTACTGCACTCCAGCAGTCAGCCAAGTGACATTTATTTCTGTTTCAGTGACAGTGGCATTCCCGTCATTTGTTTCATTAGACCACTTCACTATATAGAAGGAGCTGTATTCCATTGGTCGAGTCCAGTTCAGAGACAGAGACGATGTTGTGATTTTAGTGACAGTGAGGTTCCTGACTACTTCAGGCTCTGTGATGGAAAAAGTGTTACATACATACATTCAGTCAGTTCACAAAAGTTTTAAAATCATTTCACCATGCATCTGTACTTTAAATATATTAAATTCTCAGGAGAGCTCTCTTATTATCACCATAGTTCAGTATATCAACAGCATCACTGTAGCTGATGCCCAAACCAGCAGTCAAAAACTTCTCCTATGAGCGGACTCTTTATTCTACATGTGGATTTTTCTCATAGTGACATCTGATTGATCACAGACTTCTCCAACAGATGTCTTGACTAAACTTTTGCTACCTGACAGTATGAAGTACAGTGAAAGACTTACTGGTGTATTGGGAAACACTGGAGATTTGCCCATCGGTACGACCGTCAGCTGCCTGTGCGGTAACACTTATGTCATAATGGACACCAGCAGTCAGGTTAGAAATTGTTTTCTGTGTTTCTGTCACATTGTCAATGAGAGTGCCATTAGACCACTTCACTATATAGAAGGAGCTGTATCCCACTGGTCGAGTCCAGTTCAGAGACAGAGACGAGGTTGTGATTTCAGTGACAGTGAGGTTCCTGACTACTTCAGGCTCTGTGAGTGAGAGAGAGAGAGAGAGAGAGAGAGAGAGAGAGAGAGAGGTTGTGGAGTAAAGAAGAGAAGAACACAGTATTATTTCATGGTGTTTTGTTTGTAGTCAGTCTGCAGCAATGCTTCAGGTACTATATTGTACAGAGTCATTGTTGTAGACATGGTTAAAATCTGGAATAGAAGTGATTCAACAAAGTAAACAGACTTACTCATTGTGACATCTTTGGTGCAGTTTAAACAAGCAAAGAAGATCTCATACACTTTTCCAGGAATCAATTCAGTTATCAAATTGTTATTAGAGGTGATGTCTCGCAGTTCGCAGTTCGGTGTAGATGTGACTGTGACTGTTGTTGTTGTTGTTGTTATTGTTTCTGCTTCATTGCATACTGAGGGGTAGAAGAAGACCAACAATGTGCACAAGGATTTAAACAAATCAAAATCATTTAACAGATCTGACATATTGAAAGTTTTTAATTAACAAGAATATAAAACACAAAATATGGCATTGTGTGAGAACTTGTACCTGGGTACTGACTGTCACAGATCTGTGGAGACGAGAACAGAGAAAAGCAAAGTAAATCATTTTGCACCAGCAGAGGTCAGCATTGAGTTTAAAATAGTTTCACAAACATCAACTTGAAAATCCAGACGGCTTTTCAACATCACAGGGCATCAGTAAATTTAGCAACAACTGATGCAGATTAGTGCAAGCCTGTTGAATTCAAATTATTCAGTGAAACTACTGTTTAATATGTAATGTTTCCTCATTTATTCGACACCAACCTACGTCATTGTAAGACATTGTATTGGACCAAAATATAAAGAATGCCAGCTCTAGACATACTTGAATCAGCCTGTAAAGATAGGCTTTTAATTAGAAAATCTAAACATCTAATAAATAATAATACACCTGTAATTCATTTAGCTATAAAGAGAAAAAATAAATAAAGATTAAGCTTTGGTTTAGTCATTAAGATACTTCCTTTTCAATGGTGCCAAACACAAAAAAGCTCAGTATTATGGGATAAAGTTCCTTTTGTAACTGATTAAAAATCATATTCAAGTGCCAGTAAGTAAAAACAACCACAAACATTATCAGGGTATGAACATTCCCTAAGGTAACATTATGTGTGGAACTGCTGTTTTGAAACACCCCTCTGCCTCATCGTAGGATTACACCTTTCTAACACTAATATACTGTAACACACTCACACAAGCGGACATACAACTTCTTCAACTCCAGCTCTGTGTTTCTGCTGTGGTTATCGTTTGTATCCTGGTATCAGGCTGCTGATTACACATTACTTATTAGCCAAAACTTAAACAGGCCAGAGTCACTCACTGACATGTTGCCATTCAGTCTGTTTACCGCACAGCTAAACATTAAACACATGGCATCATTGCTTAAACCTGCATCATTCTCTCCTCCCACAAAGATCACAGATAGGGTTAATCATTAACGCCGAACCATGACGGAATAGACTTTACAGCAGTTCTGCATCAAACAAGATCCAATCATAGGTTTAAAATGAAATGTAATATGACAGTGCTGGGCTGAACATAACACACAATATTACTATGGGTCAAATACTCGCTCTGTCCACAGTATATCTAAAGGTATGAAGAGGAGAAGACCAAACTATCAACTGTGTTAGACTAAATTCTTATCAGTGACGATAGACTTAATATTAGAAACATTGCTTTGTGTTACAATACAGTTTAATAGCATCACAAAAAGGATCATTAGAGAAATGACTAACTTTTTTTTTATTGTTGATTATGTAAATCTGTCAATTATCTTTTATTTACTTATTTAGTAACTCATTATTTTGAGTCCAGGGTTTCAAACATTTTGTCTTGTCTGATCAATTGTCCAAAACTCTCAAAATATTCATTTTACAATGTCATAAAACGTTTAGAGAAAAGCAACAACTAATTACAACAAAGAAGCTGAAATAGTTGTTACATTTGCTAATAACTGAATCAATTATTTTTCTGAAAAATTACTAATTTATTAATCACCCATTCTGCTATAAATCATGATTATTACATGGCTATTGTTCTAGACTGTGTCACTTTTAGTTGAGTGTACCTGATAAACTATAATAAGCAGCTGATTTTTGTAATTCCTATGTTTTTTAACAATTGTTTTCCAGCCAATTGTACAACCACTATTGTATTTATTTCTCATATTCGGCCTTACATTGCACTTCTAAATCTTGTACAACATGTTTGGGCAATATTGTCCTTAATTATAGTAATAAAAAAATGGCAGTTAAGCTATTTAAATTAGACATTTCACATAGAATAGAACAGAATGGGTTTAACAAATCAGGAAACTGAGAAAGAGAGGGTTGTTTCTCCATTGAATGTTGCCCCTCTCACACACCCGTCCCTGGAGACTGGCGTCCTTTTCTTTTTCTATTGATATAAGTGACCCATCCCTTCCTTCCAGTCCTTTTGGGACTATTCTTCTGAAGTACAACGGTGCCACACAGTGATGCATGATGAGTTCAAGGGTTCAGTACTCTTTCAGGGTATGATGAAGGATGTTTACATAGTGGATGAGACTGTGAGTACTATATAATATACGGTGCGTTGAGACACATTATCATCAGTACAAGTATGGTGTACATTTATTTTTTTATCTTTTACAAAAGTCAGTATTTATTTCTTGAAAGTCTTCAAGAATGTCTGTATTTTATTATCTTAACAGTAAGGACAGCCTAGTATGAGGAAGTAGATATATATATATATATATATATATATGCATGACTATAGTTCCGCTGTTTGAGCAGTGTTGTGTGAAGCTGAGCTTCACACAAACGCCTTGTCAGGGAGTGATAAGACAATTTCTCACTTACGGTAATTTAGTTACACACTTCCCCCATACTTTCCCATCATAGATTTTTATGTGATGAAAGAGCACTTTTCACATTGTCTCGGGTTGGGTTCAGCTAGATGAGTCAAAAATACCCACTTCTGTTAAAACTCTCCCTTTTTATGAACAATTAATGATCTATCTATATCTGCATTAAGGTATTATTGTAAAACTGTTGAAAGCTAAGCATGCAGTACACTGAAAACATTCAATAAGAGAAAAGACTGAGGATGAATTCAATGCTTTAAAACGCCGATCATCTAATTAGTGGACGGCCCGCTCTACCTCTGAGCCACAGCCGCCCCAGAACAGTGCAGTTACTCAAATCCATCTTTACATGAAGAGTAAGACTGGAGGGGTGAGAACCAGAGGGGCATATGTGACATTTGACAAACTTTACATGTCAGTTACAAAAAAGTCATAAATCTTTCATATAGGGCTTTGTATTCCATCATTGTATTTTCACGTGGTCTGTTCAATTATATTTACTTGGAATCTGTATTGTTAATGGTTGATTAAAGTTATTGATACTTTTACCTTTGAACCTCAGCTTTTGAGATGAAGATCATGTGATGTGATCAAAAGCTCCAAAACACTACCAACAAGACTTTGTGATGAGACTGTTTTCATAACTGCTGTTTCCGGGGTCAAGAATGAACCTTGTCAGCAGATATATTTTGTAATATTTAGTAGGTGTATATATTTAGTAAGCTCTATTTAAGAACTAGTCTGTGTGGTGAAAGGCATTTTAATTTAGTGGTAAACAAACACACTGCAGCTACACCAACTCTGAACTCAAGAGCAGCTGCTGCTGGCTCCAGATATAAAACTTCTCGCTTTCTGTTTCTGAGCAGAATCTGACAACCTCTTCAGACTCATGTAAAAGTCACATGCTAGACTGTGAAGGCTGGATCCTAACACTATGACAATCTCATGTCTTCATACAAAAATTCATGTCAAACAGACCTCTGGGGATCTGGGACTTGGCAACGATTTTCAAATGTTTTATTTCTCTTGGCACTCTTCCTAAGTATCACTTATTTTCTACTGACTAAATAAACAAAACAACGTCTCAGGCCATTATGCCTTGGCACTGACTCAGAGAGCAGAAATAACCCGAGCTTAAAGTCCCATTTGGGAAATACTGCTCTAGAAATACTTGAGTTCAAATAATGGACGTCATTTTTTTTTAAAGCATCCACTGGGATTCAGCTCCACCCATTTGTACATCCTCCCTCCTGCTTTAACTGTCGGCTATAGTCTCAGTCTTGAGCTTTTGTAGGACCTTAAAATATCACTTGGATGATTCTGAAATTCATTAATGTTGCTGTTCTTTCTATGTGATTGTTCTAACAAGATGCCGTTTGTGTAAAATTACTAAAAGTAGCAGCTTCTTCTATCAAAGCTACTAAAAGAAAAAATATTTTGTCGTCACATACAGCTCAAACATTTAAGATAAAGCTCTAAGAACCTCTTCAGGGTTACTTCTTGTTACCATCTTCCACTCAAGGAAAATATTTAATGTTCACTGTGAAACATACTTGGCTGGGACTCAGCCAATGACCCTTTTGCCCTGTGTACTGTATCTGTGCCCTTTGACTGGGCCCGTCTGCAGGAGGAGGAGGATGAGGAGGAGGAGGAGGAGGAGGAGGAGGAGGAGGAAATGGCTGTACTGACCACTATATAAACATTACATCAACCCTTAAGGCAGCCTGCCTGCCACTCTCTGATTCCCTTTCATTCCTAACAGTCTACCTCCTGATAACACCCAAGTTCCTTCCTCCATAATAACACTCACACACCCAAAAACAATCAAGAAATCACCTTAAAAGCTGTTCGCTCAGGGATCAGCCCATTTAACCTTAGCTCCTCATAATCTGATAACTTGGAACAAAAACATGAAAAAAAAGAAAAGAAAAAAAAAGAAATGCACAATACTTTTTGTTTTTTTTTGCTCCTTGAATTACACAAAGCTGCATAAGGTTGAGGAGTTGCTGGTGGTGACCTTGATGACTTGCTGAGTGGAGAAAGGGGATTCCTCTACGGCTGTAATTTCTGCAAAATCACGTTATTTGACTCAAACTAAAACATTTATGGGTGTGTGTGTTTGTGTATGTGTGTGTTTTGATGATCAGCAACACAAAACACCCTCAGTTCACAAGGAAGAAATGGAGAAATTTGCATTATTCTTTTCTCCTCTCACAGCATTTGTGTGTTGACATCCATCCATCGACTTGATCTTGTTTGTCGTACATAGCAACATGAGAAAAGTCTGTGGCACATGCTTGTTTTCTCAAGTCGACTTGACTTTGAGTAATAAGTCAAAATAAGTCAAATAAAACATTGAAAATGTGTTTTGTGGTCAGTAGATGTTGCAATATACTAGTCTTGTGTTTATCTTTGTTTGCGTATATGGTTAAAAAGCACAAAGCCAGACACTCTACGATCTTAACACTTCAAAATGCAGAAGTTCCATCTCCTGATGTGTGGTGAGACTTGTAAAAGTTGTGTTTCCCACCTTCTTCTGTCAGCTCTAATGAACTGGTAGCTTGTTCTCTATTTAAAGTTTACTCCCTCAATAGCTCATGAGCGACCAACTCATTGTTTCTGTTCTAACATGACTTCCTGAGCCCACCCAGAGACCACTGATAAGATGTTTAAACAACATTAAGGACTTTTAAGTTAAGTGTGAGCCTGTACTTCATGCCTCCAGCTCACTAAGGTCAAATAAAGGAAGATGAGGGCCACACGACATTGAATAATAAAACAACGCTTTTCTCTCTTCTTCTAACTCATCCAGATTCACTTAAAGCCATCATAGAGCATTACTGATGCTAAAACATCACTTAAAGGACTGTGCTATACCAATTTGAATGTTTGACTTCTGAAATATTTTAATGGAGTACATTTGATATTAACAAAAAAGTAAATATCACCACAACTGGTCATGTATTAAAGAGCACAACTAAAGAACCTGTACTGCAGTCAGTTCACCCAAATTAAATTCAGAGACTAGCTTATAAAACAAAACATAAACCTCAAACACAGTAATGTTAACACATTCAGCACCAGAAATATAAATCTATCTAACAGCCATCAGTGAACTGTATCAAGGGAGCTGTGAAATGTGCTGTGTGGTTCTGAGCCTTGACTCTTCTGTTAATGTCCAACTCAGTGGATAAACTATCAATAGTGAGGCGATACTACATGGTTCCACATAGCACATCAGCCCAGTCAAAGCTATTTCACTATTTTGGATTAAAATCAGTATAAACCAGGTTAATGGCCACTTAACGTGTGCATTAGCCTGACTCGGTTCAGAGAGATCACAAAGTTTGTCGTTTATCCTTGAATCAAAACTTAAAAAGTTATTATTATTTATCCAAAGCTATCGTCCTTCTATCTATCCTACATACATGATGTAACAAAACATCTTTTCATTGGTCATAGACCATAGATAGAAAATAGTCAAAAACACACATGATACATGGCTTTCATCGGACAGTGACGATATGCTACCCCATGAATCAATGACAACTGAAGATAAAAGATAAAATGAATGAACATGAATCCACTTTATTGGGAAAAAACAGGAGACTTAAAGGTGCAAAGGTGCAAGATTTGTTACCTTAGACTTTTATATCTACAGAGGGGTCTACAGAATCCGCCATGTTGAACCGCCGTGTTTCTCCAACAACCCAGAATGGACAAACTAAACAGTGGCTATAGACAGGGCCTTTCATTTATGTATTTAAAAAAAAAATAAAAAATGTGCACATACATGGCACTGTTGTTTTTCCTTCATGCTAGGAAAGAGAGGATGATGCGAGGGGGTTGCAATAAGTAAATACACCACTAGATGCCACTAAATCCTTCAAACTGGGCTTTTTCAGAGAGAGTTTTGTAGGGAACATTACATTGAAATTTGCAGATTTTAAATTTGTTCAGTGTTTGTGTTCAATGTTCTGGTATCGATTAGCAGGACTGATAGACCGACAACATTATAACTAAACCTATGAGTTAGTGAGAAAACAAATTCACTATGTACAGAAAATTTCCCTCTAGGCGTCTGTGTTTTATACATTTGTATTCTGTTTAATATATCATATATCATTTGAGACTGTGTTTCTGTGAGAAATTGTAAATTCAATATGATCGTCCTCCTGTGCAATACTATAGGAGAATGAATCATAAAAATAAGGCCGAAAGCCATGTTTAAAAATATCCTCTGCTTCCAAAAACTCCCCGCACCTGACGGCTTTAGCTGTGAGTGTGTTAGTCTCCAGGTACATATCAGCCTCCCACACCACAGTTCTGCCGCTGCTATCACGGGCCACATCAGAGACTATGGAAATAAGTGACGTAGTATTTACTGTCTCCGGCACCGTGCTGCAGCGTGCGGAGCGCTGAGCTGTTGGCTGCAGATACCCATCTGAGTACAATGCACTTGCCATTAGAGCTTCCTCCTAATTCTGCTGGCCACGGCAGCAAGAGGAAAATATGCATAAACGCATATGTACCCACACCCACAGAGTTTGGATACCGAGGGCTGGGCCATGACACTTAACTTAGAAGTGTGATCAATGTGAAGTTTGTAACGTGTTAAACCGTACCATGGCGTGTGATGTGCGCCCGACTGAACGGGAAGGAAAAAGCAAAAAAGGCATATTGTATGTTTTACTCTATATTAGTGACTAGCTTCTTTGTGCCGCATTGAAGGATGTAACTACAACTACACATGTCCGTTCTCTTTTTAAATCTAGACTCTGAAGAACAATGTAGGCCCCATGTGACCTTTGAGAGTATGACCAGGGTCATCCTGAAGGTAATGTCAACCCGCTGATAGCATTATGATTTTTCCTCTGGGCACAAAAAGGCACATATCACCATTCCCCTGTGACATTTGACCTCTGATTCTGACTGAGACTCAGAATCAGAGGTCGTATGTTCAGTCTATTCCTTTATTACCTTTATTTTTGATAGTGACAGGAAGGTAGGGATAGACAGACGGGGGATGGCATGCAGCAAAGGGCCACAGATCAGAATCAAACCATGGGCCTGAGTCTTTGTATATGGAGCACATCCTCTAGCAGGTGAGCTACTAGGTTGCCCCTCCAGTCCCAAATTAAATAGTTTCATGAAAAAAATCAAACCACAACTAAAGCATAACCTCCTTGATGGAAGTAATAAGCAGTTTATAGATTGTTAATATTAACCTGGTTTATACTGATTTTATGATTGTTTCTGTGGCTTTTGTGGTATAATATGATTTTAATAAGGAAGTACCATATACTGTGTGAATCACAGCTGAGCTTACAATGGCACTGGGGCACTTTGAAACTTTGTTGATTAAGATTCCTTCATACACATACCTTTACATTGCCATAGAGCTAGCGAGTGAGTAAAGAGTCAAGTGAAATAATAATTTTTCATCCCCACTGCAGCCAAGCCTGACCATAACTCGCTCAGAGGCCACTGGTAAAATGATAGCTATCTGCTGACAATAAGGCCTTTGAGAACTAGAGAGGAGCCTGTGTCTCATTTACATGGACTGGGGAACTGTGACTCTTTGTAATTCAACTTGTACATGCTTCCAGTCGCAACCCCTGGTTGACGGCAGCATGTTTGGGGTTGTTAATTTGAAACTGGACCGTCTTGATACAGACTGGTTGGGAGTGGGTGGAGAGTGCAGCATTCCACAAAGGAGGACTTGACTTGTGACTTTTGCACTTTAAATCAATAATGAGCTGGGAGACACAAGGACGCTTATGCTTTCTAATTTGCATACAGTGAGAAGAGTGCATTTTGGAGGGGGGGTACTTGTGTTCAGATACACATCACACGTCAGCAACATTTTACAGTGGTGCAAGGCATCAGACTCGCAGTTAGACCAGAAAGACTAAAGCCACAGACGGGTGAATTCTTGTAAGTGTTGTAAAATGTCACAAGATGTTTCCCACTGATGGCAATGTCACCATTTTCTCATTTTTGCATGTTGTGAGGCAGACAGAGAAAGAGACAGCAGATGGAAAAAGTGAAAGGTTCCATACAAAAACTCATGCAAAGTGTTGTACTTTTCCTGGGTCATTAATGGGTGAGTGCCAAACTAGCTGTGACTCTGCACGCACTCTCTCAAGGCTGCGCCTAACAAACTATGTTTTTTCTTTCGGGCCTTTAATCCCCATTTCAAACTGATTTCCAGTGTTGTGTATGATGGTCATAAAAGCTGCTCAATACAAGAAAACGATAAACAGTATACTAACTACTGAATGGAGACGAGCTGTGTCTCTACAGACTCTAAGTGTGGCTGAGAGAAAGGACAGAAACACCAAAGAAGACAGAACTGAAAACTGAATTATGCATTAAGATGTTAATATACCAGTTCTGTTTAATTTAGTGTTTAATATAAATTTAACAAGAAACACTTAAACATCAAACTTTAATGACCCCCATAGGGACAAATATATAGAATAATATTTAATATGTGATTAAACAGCAATTTAATTAAATTATGTAAATCAGTTCAATATAGTATAATATAAATAACCATGTGGTTCCTTCACAATACCTAGCCTGAATTCATTCATCTTAATCTTAAAATTACAATATATAAACTGTAGAAAAGTGTGGGAGGAGCATCGATTATGTCTAGTTCATCATGGTATTATAAAAAGCAACAATTATACCTCTATTATAATGAAATCCAGTCGAGGATAGAAGGTGCTACAAGCTTTTCCACCTCAGGAAATCTGACAATGACTTTATTCATGTCAGGAACGACATGGCCAAAACTCTACAACTACAATCTGAACCTCTGGATTTGCAACTGACTGCACCTAACGCTAAAGGCTCTACACTCCCTTTGTCCACCTGCACAATTATTTTGCGTAACTATACCTCTTCAGAAATCCTATTGGTTAATCTAGTTATTTAACTATAGCTCCACCTAATTACAACCTGAGCAGGGGTCTAATTATCCCGAATTACTGTACATGAAAACACCTGTTTGGGTGTGCGTAGTCTTAATGTATGTTTGCATGAAGACTTTTAAGACGTGTGGGCCTGTTTAGAAAGCATCAGTAAGGTCTCTACAGTACTGTTATATCTGATTGATCAGCTGGAGTGACAAAAGGATGCCAGGATTATATTCAGTCCTGGGTGAGACTGGGTATGGATGAGTGATAAAAAACGATAAGGTACAGTGTTTAACAAACACTGGCATCTTTTACAACACATTCAAATGTTTTTATTTCTTGTTACTGTTCAATCATAGCATCATCAGCTGATGGAGTCAAAGATACAAGCGTTGTGGTGCAGACAAGCTTATCAGTCTCTGACGATTACACAAATATAACATTTTAAAAGGAGAACTGTAAGACTGTGCGTGTAGTTAAGTCGACATATTCCATAGTAAATGTCAGTATGCAGAATAATTTGTTTCAGGGAAACATTATATTTCCCCTTTTTATACTAAAACTTCCTTTGTGGTTTCAGCTAAACCTTGTCTCTAAATTTACATCGCTTTTTAACAGAAACTAAATCTAACATCTGACGGATTAGAGAGAGAGAGAATATGAAAATAATTCATGTAATGACAACAACACAACACATAATCTGTTTTTGAAAGCAAAGACATGCTGTTGTACCTGAATTGTAAATTATAAGTATCACTTATCACAGTTATGATTTGCAACTCATCACCTCTGACTTGTTGACCTGAGAGGAGCACAAAGATGTAACGCACAACAATTACTTCCTCAGTCCTGGGAGGAAACGCAGCACACTAGTGTACCCTTTCATTCCCCTGCCAGTGTTTGACAGACCCTCAAACCCAGTAAAGTATGTTAAAAGGAGAGCTGCGAGGACAGACACATAAATGCTGTCAACACAGTCAACACATAAAGTCTGCGAGAGGAGAAAAGAATAAGAGAACTGTAATGAAGCTTTGAGGAAATGGCGGAAAAAATAACAAGGAGGAGGAAAGCAGAAAAATCAATAAAGGAAAATAGAAAAAAAAAAAAGTTTTTTCTCTTTGAACTTTATCCACTTGAATCGGGTTTCATTGCTTTGCTGTGCGGGTCTCTATCAACAAAATTTGACCACTATCTCAAAATATCTCTCTCTGTTGTGGCCACGAAATACATTATTTGAAAAGTCTTTAACATGCTTTTGTTTTCCTTTTCTCAGTTTAAAATGTGTTTAAGATACAGTCACCACACTTTTAAAATATCTCGGAGGGCAGCTTTCAGTTGTCCAAAAGCCGCAAGGGAGATGACCAGGTCTCTTATCTCTCATTCAAAAGACGAGATGCTGAAAAGAGCAGCAGGTTTTAACGAGAAAGTCCTGACTGTCGTGTCTCTAAACTTTGGGAGAAATTACTTCTGATAACAGCCTAATCTGAAATTTAAAGTCGAACAAGACAGGTTTCTTTTCCTTACCTTTTCAACATTTATTAACATATGAATATGTGTTGTAAAAAAATAAAATAAAATACTGTTTAAAACTCTAGTTACATCCAACCTGCTTTTCTCTTTATAGTATTAAAACCAACTGTGTTTGTGGGAGCTTCACATTTGCATGTGTATCGGGTGCCGTGTGTTCATCTCTGCTCAGCATGTGTACTTTTCATAGAAGTTGAATACATTCAAATGCCATTAAACCTTTACTTCCTGGTCGATACAATACAGTTTTCATGCCTTTGGGCATTGAGATTTCACTATGACATAATAACATTTAAGAACTAATAAGACAAAATAATCTTCTTACAGCTTCTTACATCATGATTAGTTTGTCAAACTAATATTCTACAACTACTACATATGTATTTTATAGTTTCATCCCAGTGCAAACCAAAACAGGATCATACGTAGAATGGGCCCATTAAAAAAACACATTCATCTTGCAAAGCATGACAATGTGCACAGGAAGGCAGCTGGTTCAATCAAGAAAACTCATCTAAACAACTGCAGGAGTGAGAGACATTTGATTCTTCACCATTTGTTTTCACTAAACACACAAATAAATTAAAATTTGAGGCCCAAATCTTCACTATGAGGTGTGCCCGGCGTAAGACAGGAAGTGTATTATTATTGGTGCCGAATTTGACTGCAAGAAAGAATTGAGAATTTCATTTTGTGGTTACTATATAATTGTAGACTATAATCATAGCAGGACATTATAGATTAGCAGCACCTCTAACCTAAAAAAAAAAACCAAAAATAGGTTGTTTGTTAGCACCTTCCTTCTAAAAATAGCCGTATGAGGTGCATCAGGCAAATATTGTGGTCACGTTGAAGAAGGACACGATTGCGACAAAGTCACACATTTAACATTTTGTACATATAAATATCCTCCCAAACCTCCTTCCTTTTAGGTTTTGCGGTATGAAACCATCAACACCACTTCTGCTGTTGCTTCAGAGAGACGACAGTCGTGACCGCAAAAGGGCCATTTTAATTTACCCAGCAAAAGAAAGTGTTTTTGTCCCTCTCTCTTTTTTCTAGTGAGGACAGCTTCCACATTATTAATACTACTAGAACATTTATTTAGACCTTTGACAAAAAAACAAGATCAATATTGGTGCCAATATTGATTTTATCCAGTGGATCGGGCCCCAATGTGATTAAAAACTGTTCCTTTGTCTGTCCTGTTCCACAAAATGATGTGTACTGGTTTTAAATGTGGGGAAGAAATTGCATGTATCAGTAGTGGGAGAGAAAAAGTTGTTAAAGCGACCTCCTGATGTAAATCACTTATGCTACAACAACAACACAAAAAAAAGTGCTTTGTCATACGTGGCCAAAAATCAGCCAGCACCGGGAAGACCTCTGATTATTAGAAAGAACTTTAAATTTGAACTTTCTAACCTTTTTTTATTGCAGTTCACCCAACAGATTACAGTCAAAATTACCAGAGCTCCTGACACTCTCTCTCTTTGTGTATTGTGTATATAAAATGTTGTCCTGTGTTAGATGTGGCTGCAGGAGTGACAGGGACACTGAGCTGCACCTCATTCCATTCCTGACCCCTTTGTCCTGGCCACACACATCCTCACATGCCATTCTCAACCTCTCTCACCCTCTCTCTCTCTCCCTCCAGAAAGACCAGTGGGACAAGGACAGGTGGATATTCTGTTATGCAAGCTTTGTACAGTTCAGGTCACTGGATAATGACCTGTGCTGTCCTGAATAAATAATTGACCAATAAAAAGATCCCAAATATAAAAGATCTCATTAAAGTGCTTGCTTTAATTATTACAAAAGATTGAAGCACTGAAAAAAATCTCCATAAATAAGTCCAGCGCTAATATATTCTCTCCACGTCTTTCAATAAATAGCCAACCATTGTTAAACCTATATTAATTACTTCCCTACATAAATTTGATTCCAATTAAATCTCTCAAATGAACATCATTCATCTTACAGTAAGCCATGACATTCATATCAGCCACCAAACCCTCTTTGCTGACACCAGGATGAAACTTTTCTCTTAAATCTGCTGCACCAAACCACAGAGAGCGCAGCTACCTGCGCAACAGGTGCAGGCACACCCGCGTGATAGCGACTGACCTTCATCATCTAAACATTATCCAATGAATAAAACAACACCCCCTGCTTTAATTCAATATGTTCTACATGGATGGAGAGCCTTCTTACCTTTAGCACAGCGCTGAAGACCAGCAGAGCCCACAGAGAGACACTGAAGCGCAGCAGAGGCTTCATGATGCCGTACGATCCGGAGGAAAATTCAAGGGACTTTTCTACTAGTTGAGTGCTTTCATGTCCAAACTTCAAAAAAGACTAAAAACCATCGACTTTATTTCTCTCACTCCTAACACGCTCTGACAAACTATCGCCTCATCAGGAGATTTAAAAGTCAGAGAAGGAAACTTTGTTCTCTCCTCGGTGTTAACGGGGAGGAGCGGCGTCCAAGCGCGTCATTCGGGGAAGTTTTTACTGAAGTCTGCCACTCCTCTCATCATCACTTCACCCCCCCCCCCCTCTCTCTCTCTCTCTCTCTCTCTCTCTCTCTCTGCTTTAGTATCACCACCGCTGTGTCACAGCTTCAACAGCTTGATCTGTGGACTATGAGGAAAAGGGGCTGCCTGGTCATGCAGAAATGAAGAAGGAGTCATCCCACATTCTTCCCATAACTTGGACACACAGAGTGGAGGAATCCGTCAGTGTGGGGTCCCTTCACTGAGCGGCCAAGGGAAATGTTTTTTGGACACTTCCCTTAAGTTTCTGGCCTGGTTTCTCTGTTGCAAACATTTGTAGCCAGTAATAGTAAAGAGTGAGGAATGATGGGATCATTAATCAATACAAGAAAAACTTCTTGAAAATCACAAACCAGCTTTTTGGATGTTTGAAAATAAATTATACAGATTAACCATTTAAAAAGAATTACTGCTGCAACTAATCGATAACTCTATTGATAACTGTTTGATTAAAGCAACATTAGTTGCAAATATTTTTGTGATTAAGTGCCCCCAGTTTCGAGTGTAATCCCACTGTGGTAAATATTTACAGCTGTACACGTGCATTTGTTATCAAAAACTAGCAAATCACATCTTTGCCAAACATCAAGCAAGTTCAACAACACAAGACACAGCAGCCAGTTAATATTATTTATTAGCCCAACAGCTCTGACCAGCGACTACAAGTCAGTCCCAGATTTACTCTTGTCAAACGGCCTCTCACTCGGTCGCTTTCTCCTTTTCTCCTCAGTCAACATCATCTTTGGTCTTTTTGCCTCCGTCATTACGTCAGTGAAGGCTGCTGAGCCCGGTAACATTGCCTGCTTGACCAGCTCCAGTTCTGGCACGACAGCAGCTCCACTCCGTTCTGTAAGTCGTTTTCTTATTGCTGTGATCAAAAAATGCACTGAAGCTCAATTCTGAAGCCACTCTGTAAATCATTTTCTAATAAATATATAGCAACTTCTGATCAACCCATATCAATTAATCAATTAAATTAGTCCAGGTTAAACCCTGCCCACTCCAAGTATCAGATACAGATATTTTACTTATTCATCCCTAGTTTACACCATTATGATTTTGGAGTTTCATCACTTATCTTATCTTACTTATTTTAATTATCACAGATGTATGTTTTAAGGGCCTAAATTAGAGCAGCAGCCTGAGAAAGTAAGTCAGGTAAGTCATAAATTTACTTCAGTCATCAGTGCATTAAAAATTAAATTTTTTGTGTCAGTGGTTTTGTATATTTTATCAAAACCTTGTTTCAAAAACAAGAACTTGTCAACATGCATATTGGACCTAAACACAGGACATAATATAAGCCATGGTAAAGGCCTAAATGGACACCTTAGCGTAGTTGAAGGAAGATTTCCATCGTCCTGTTACATTTCTGCACCTCTTCTCTGTTCATTAAAGGATCAGAATTGAAACTAAATATTGTGCATGATGCGGGATCATCATGTTAAATTTATTTATAGAGCATTTTTATCAGCTTTGTCACAGGGCGCTGTAGAGGAAACAAGCTAATAACAGACTGCTCTTGTGCGCAGCAGGCAATCGACCATGTTACACAATGTAGAAGAAAAAGTAAAGATATTTCAGTGGTTAAAATGAATACTTGAAAATGAAACAGATGGAGTGCAAGTATGTAAATAACCATAAATACTCCTAATACTCATTCTTCCACCCAATATTCTGATTTTGTTCTTTCTCCTTATCTCCCTTTAATGCTTAATTCCTGTTTGTAAGGACGTTTTTGTTTGTTTGTTTGTTTGTTTATCAGTCTTTATCAGTCAGTTGTCTCATTTCTTGGATGAGGTGTTGAGTCTTCCTCCTAATAGTTTGTGCAGTGGGAGTATGTTTTCCACCTTTCCCCTCTTGTACACTACATCATTCTGCCTCATATTCGTAGATGTCCTCTATTCGCTCCAAGTTCTTATCCACTGTGCCTATTTTCCCACAGTTTTCTGTCAGTGTGTGCCTGGCTAGCCTGCTGTTAACTGAAGGTCTTGGAAGTTGGGTGGGATCCACCGCTGTTCTCATTTTTGTACTTGAGTTTACTTCATCCATGACAGTGGTACTAATGCATTGCAAGCTATGGAAGACCACTTTCATAGAAAGGTGTAAATGCGGGGCCTTCTCTCTCTTCTCTCAAGCACCCTTTCTTTCCCCGGTAAATCCTCATTCCCACCTGTAATCTGGCTTTCCTTCACCCACAGACACATATCTGCAGTTCGCAACACACTGCTGCAGCTGTCACTCTGACAAATCCTGTGGTGCTCTCTTGTGCTTAATTTTTGTTGCTCATAGTCGTTTCCGGTCCAAGATCTGTTGCCATCTTGCCGGTCATGAGTCTTCTTCCATCCCAATTCTTGCAGACTCTAGGGGTCATCTTTTCATAGCTACATTAGGTGTTTCCAACATGCTAAAAAAAAAAAACTACCGACACAACTAGACTTTAGGAAAAAAACAAGAGCTGCCTGAAACAAGATTGTATACACATAAAACAAACTAAAACAGGAAATGTCTTTAGTGTTAGTCTTTGTCAAGACTGGTGCATATGCCCTGGACAATTATTATTGTAATTTAGAAAACTAAAATTAATACTGAAACAAATTAAAACTAAACTGAAACAAGCAAACATTACCACTTAAGTTTAGTTTCAAACTTAAGCAGTAATAAAAATAAAAATAGCAGGACAGCTTATCTAGCTGTGTTCAACACTTCTTAATACTTTTTGTATTGTTTGAGATGTTAGTGATTTTCTGACCTTTAAATAGCACTCTGGATTCTGGAGCTGCTACCACTTTGTGACAGACAGTTTCATAATTGTTGTTGTAAGAGGCCTGCTGATGATGACAGATGATCATAGAGATAGAGATGATATGAAGTGGTCACCACAACCCACCATTCTCAAGGAAATGTTATGTAATCCTCTGGGGATTGTTACAGCGTGTTTGTCTATTTTCTTTTTGCAGGCCTGCTCACTCCATTTGTGCTTTTGCTGCCACATACAGTTTATGTTTTCTCTGTGTTTATCTCATGTTTGTCTGCTGCCATCTCCCCCACCTTCCGCTGTCTCAGTAGTTTCATGGGTGAGATGATGCTGACCCCAAGTGTGATGGAGTTACACTGTGGTCATACAGCAGCACCACCACCTCCACTTTTGGTTCATATTGTTGTAAGTACTTTGTCACACAACATCTGCTTTTATTCTTATGAGTGAAATTCAAATGTTTCAGTACACCGAACTGTGTTTGACTATACACACTATTCACCTGGTTTTCTTTTGTTCACCTCTTGAACTTTTGCAGAAATTAGCCCAGTAATCTACCCTCAATACCACTACATCAAGCTCTGGCCACTCACGTCCCCACAGTACTCTCCAAAATGTCAATGGTGTGTTTCAAATACTGGAGAGCATCATTTGTAATTGCCCCATCAAGGGCTCCACTCATCCTGGTGGCATTTCATGCTCACTCATCATCTCACTCATCTTTATTTGTGCATTGATTAATATATTATTACATTTAGTTATGTTTTAGCGTGTTGTGTTCATTCATGCCCAATTCCAATTATAAATTAAGCTTTACAGTCAGGACTGTAAACACTGCCACTGCCTTTCTTTTTTGCAATTTAGGAGCTGATAGTAAATTCTGGTGTAATGTTAGACAGTGTGAACTCGTTAGCAACAAAACAACCACAGCTGGCTCTTTGCACAATACACTGTCCAACAGTTAGCATCGCCATGACAACATTGTCAATGGTCCCGAACTTAACTGAAGCTGGATTAATTTGGGGACAGCTCTGTGAATGATCTCCAGTTATACTGTATATTCAATGTAGAAAAATTAATTTTAAGATAAAAAATGTTACACTTACATAATGCATTGTAATCATAACACGGGATATGACATAGGCTTGGTCCAAATTGACCTGCCGGTCGGGCGAATGCAGTCTGAGGTCAAGGTTTGTTGAAGTCCTTTTTAATGCAACAACTGTGAATAAATGTGAGAGCAAGGGAACCAACACCAGAGCAACTTTTGTCTTGGGCCTTGAGAATTTAAAGCCTGATACCTCCTGTTTTGTCTCGAACAAACCACCAATAACAAAAGTTTGAAGAAGAACCATTGATTGACGCCATCTCTAGGGGAGCTGTCGGTCTTGCTGTAGCTGATAGGAAGTAAGCCCACACAATCCACTGCCAGCCAGCCTTCTCTTCCAAACACACACTTTATGTTGGGGAATGAACGAAACCAAACTGAAAGTCATTCACACAACAATGTCCAAGAATGACTCGCGTGTGTGTCATTCTCCAAACAAAAATTGTGCAGTTTACATAATGCAAACCAAATGCAAATGTATTTGTGTTTGTATCCAAAAATAAAGGTAAGCCGAAGTTCCCACGTGTGATGTTGACATATTCTAAACAAAACATAATGCAAATCAGATACAGTTTATGTAAATTTTGTTGTCAGATGACTTACAAGATCATATTCATTGTCTGTATGATGTTTATACAATGTATGATGCTGCAATGGCGATTTTGTGTGTGTGTATTGTTATAGTCAAAGAACAAACAGAAAGAAAAGAAGGAAAGGCAGAAAAGGGACCTGATTACATTAGATTATGTTTTTTATGATTAATGTATATTTTATGAACACATTTTATCGGAGAAGGTGGAAAGAGCTTGTGTTTCAGCACAAGCAGACACGACTTGAACCGGTCCAAAGTTCAAACATCAGTCTGAATGTTTGCTCTCCTTGAAAGAAGTCATAAGCAGGAAAGAAACCAAAGCATTCCAAGTTCCAGACCAAATAACGAAGACAATGAAGGAATTTCCTAATTAAACTAAAATGGATGGTGTATATTCATTGGCTGGCAGCCAATTCAAACGTGATGTGATTATCAAAGATAAAGAAGTGTTCCAGTTGAGGAATGTGTACAATAAGGAAAGGTGATTGGTCGTGTGAGATGTTAAAGGTCTTATACACAATTTATATGAATCCATATTGTTCACTTTTTGCTGACCCAATAGATGTTTTATGTACATATAAACTAGCACATTTCAAGATGTAATTTCAAAGGTGAGAAATCCACGTTCTAAGTCTAGATGTGCTGAAACAATCTCTTGACATCAGATACACGAATAAGGTTTTCTTTACTTTTATTTTCAGTTTGGGATAACTGGGAGTGTGTTTTTAAATGGTTCCGATCAAAGTGAACCCCACCTTTTCCTCAGCTTTCTGTGTGATAAAATAATAAGTACCTGATATGAATGAATGCTGCCTATGAAATGGCCTGAGACTTACTGGAATAAAAGGGCGTTTGAAGTTTGCTCACACAATCTGCTGCCAATTTGAGATAATTTATCTATTTGGTTCCAAGAAAAACACTCAAGGAAACACTTGATTAATTATCTCTCTATATATACTACTGTACATGCTAGACGGTTGTTATTCAAGTACAAGTCCTTAACCTTTGTGGCTTTGGTAACAAGACTGAATAGAAACCTTTCCAAGTTTTTTGAATAATGTTGCTAAACAACATATAACTGGAGTAGAAACAAGAGAGCTGTGAAGGAAGAGTAGCATGAGGTAACACACAGCTGACTGTGAGACCTGTCAATTAAGTAAATATGTGATAAGGTGTACAGTACTGTACAGTACAGTACAGTACTTCCTCTAAGCTATTATTTATTTAGTGGAACAATGATTCTTACAACGACCACAAAGACACATTAAAACCAAATGTTTATTAACACTTTGTATCAAGAGAGCATTTGGATGAATGGCCATTTAATGAACTGTAAGTTGACGCAGCACTACTGTATATCTACATATGCATACCAGAGATGGTATAAAACATGGATGTGGTATCCGTGACCTCACCCACAGGTTTCTGAGGAGCCGTTTTGAAGCTCAGTGTGTGGTGGCCACCGCCGTCTTGGCAGTACTGCCTCTGCTGCCTGCATCCACCTGTCAATCAAAGTGGCCGCACTCTCAATTATGTATAATTTCAAGCTTTAATATAATTTGAACAGATGAATTATATAAAAATTCAGACTCAGTACAGTCGTCATGAACGGTGAAATTAGCTATAGAGACCAAAACTGTTTCGTACAAGGCTGTAAATGTTTGATGTTTATTTCTGCTGTGAAGTTGGACATTTTAATATGGGGACTTATGGAGGTTGACGTGTTCTCTAGCCAGCCTCAAGTGGCCATTCAAGGAACTGCAGTTTTCGGCACACATTGGCTTGCCACATGATGCAACTTTATATTTCCCCCTGAAGAACTATTGCCCATTAATTTTCTCCCCCTTCTCTACTTTGTAAGCCCATCATGATTTATGATGGAAATTTATGAATAGGCAGACCTAGGCAAAGACTTTCCCCCCTCGGCTTAGCTGCTCTTTTCTTTATCTTACCTCTCATTTTACAGATGTCGAATATTTGTTAATTTCACCCACCTTCTCTTTTATTTGCAAGATGGTTAAAATCTAGAATCTCTACATGCCTGTATATGTGTTTTAAATATTTAGGTTGTTTGTGGTCATGACACAATTGCAAATTAGCCCAAAAAAGGCGACTCCAAACTTTATAACTATTTTAATCAAGAGATTGTGACCTTGTCAGACAGGATCCATAATGTGAGTTTCATGGAGAGTTGTGAGGGAGCTTCCATGGAGACTACATGTCACGTTCGTCATGGTGCACAGTAAAATTCAGACCTATTTTACTATGTTATGTTCATGTTGCTGCTGGCCCATCAGTGACTCCTGATGCAACTGTACTTCTGTATTTCGCCCATTACCACCATCCCTCTCTCTTTCTGTCTTCTTCTCAATCTCACAAACTAAACAAACTCTTAATTCCACGGCACTGCAGAGGATTTACACTTTACATAAGCATGGATCACAGTCCCTCTGTTTGACAGTGCACTGTCACAATAAAGGGTGTGTAACGGATGTTTCCCTTTAAATCTGTGTTTAGATTTGGAGAAAACACAAACTTTCTAATTATGCTTGTGCAAAAAAAATTGGTCACAGCGACTATCAGGATGTTCCTACTGTAACTCTGCCCTTCATCACTCCATCTGCTCGACTGTCTCCCATTTCTTTGTTTATGTTGAGCAAATGGTCATAATTGCTGCTATGACCCATGAACATGTGTGTTTATGTTGCTGCAGTCAGAGCTTGTTGTTTAGATATGAACATTGGAGTAAACAGGGACTCCTAATCTAGCGTTTGAAATTGTCCAATCTGAAGTCCTTCGATGGGATCATGCAATGTTGAAAAGAGGTTGTTAACAACAGTGAGATGGTGAGGCTGCTGCGACAGAGCCCTTGGAAACACGTTATCTATGTCGCCATTAAAAACTCTATTAAAGTTATGCGATTTCTCTGTCAAACACACACACACACAACCCTGCACATTTCCCACTTTTTATACAAACACTCACACACTGGAGAGCACACACATGCAGACTCACATTCACTCAATCAAAGATAAAGACATAAACCACTGTGTCACTTCCAACACAACATCACATAAACAAAGGCAAACTGAGACCCTGTTATTAATCCACTCATGTCATTATGCACACTCATGCAGCCATCCGTTCTCTTTTACTGTAACACATGACACAACAATATTTAGTCAGACAACTGATGTTTCATTTTCTTTCTATTTTCATAAGCCTGGTATGTAATTATAAATTGTATAATACAGTAGGTTATAGTAGCTTTAGATCACTTTGTACACCAAAGTCAAGTTCACAGCTCTTGTCCTGAGTTGACAGATATATAGTTTACATAACAGCACAGGAACTGGGAGGAGGTGTTTCTGACAACTTATCTGTAATTCTACTAAGAGCAGAATGCAAAAATTCACAGGAATGATCTTTTTTGGCTTACTTGGTAACACTTCATAATGTGAGAGCCAAAATGCAGAGTGCTTACCGAGAAATAAGTGAGGAGCAAATTAGGAACTAACTGCTAACTAATGTATGAATAGCAAACAAACGTTACTGAATAACTCTGAATCAATACTGCATACAGTAATAGATAAATGATAAGTTACTTAGGAGCTATTCAAGGTCATCCTACCAAACTGACAAGCAGCTCCTACTGTGAATAGGATACATCATCGTTCAGGAAGTACTTGTCAGTCATCTGTTTGTTAGACGCTAGCAGAAGCCCAGGGGTTCAGGGGTTATCACCACAGATTTTAGAGAGCTCCAGTGCATCTGGGCAATCCAACTGGCTCAGTCATACTTCCTATCACCAGCTCAGTATGCTAATGTAAAATCAGTAGAGTTCCTCTTTAATTAGTTCCTAATTTTTTTATTTTTAGTGGGCAAATACGCAGGTGTCTGCGTTCTTACTGTATAGTGTTACAAATTGTTTTTCCCCTTTACGTTTAATTCCTGATTTGTGTTTAACTTGACCTGTACATCTTACCATATTTCATTTAGCATTCCAGTAGTTTCCCCACAGAGCTAACATTCAATAGTATCACGGTATGTCTACAGGAAACAAGCTGACTGCAGCTGCCTGCGGTCATCAGATGAACACTTAACAGCTCCCTGATTCCCACCAATGCAAATGTGCAGCAAGATTAGCCAGCCTGTCTGTGTTAGGCTGTGTTTTATGTCTCTAAATAGGCAGGCTGGAAGTTGGCATCTTCATCTGGATGTGATGAGTCACGGTCAGAGCTGAGATTGGCATCGGTTAAGTAACAGGCAGGAAAGCTCTAAGTTCATTTAGCCTGTTAAAGCCCACCAAACTAATTATTGTGTAGCCAAAAGCAGTCTTATCTGGCTTCTAGTCATTTAAAAATAAACCAGTAGTGAGCCTTTAGTACCACTAGATGCCTCCATTTGTTACCAGTGGAATGCTGCTTCTCCATCGTCTCATCACAGACAGCTGACACGTTTTTTACTTTTTATTATCATAATTCCTATTTTGGCAAATGACAGTGTTGGTGATTTCCATACTGGTACAACAGAACCAGTCAGTCTTATTTACTCAAATTTTCCAGGAAGTAACTGCTTCTTAAAATGTCACTGTGTTTTAGAGCAAGAGAAAAAATTGGGGAAGTGATGTTGCTCACAGTTTGATGGTTTAAATGTAGCTACTGGAGAACCAGACAGCTCAAGGCCGCCGGATATCAACCTCCTTTCCTGTATTGTTAATTAGGTTACGTGATGCTTTCACTCTCACCATTTACACTTTGTGACAATGACCTTGGTGTGTGTGGAGGTGAGGTCATTTTAAAAAGGGATGAGGAGGAGAAGATAAAGAAGGACAGAGGAGTTCATTCAATTGACTGGGCGGGGGGGGGGGGGCAGAGAAAAGGACTCTGAAGCAGGTCATAAAAAGAGAGAGATGCCGTGTGTTCAAAGGGCTAAATAATCAAAAATTAAAAAAACAGATTGATTTAGACAGATTGATTAAGGAAGTTTAAAATAGCATTTTGAATGTGTTGAAGGTGTGCATATCCATACACCAATAAATCAACATGAATTCAATTGTAAAGTACCAACACACATCAGAGCTCGTATCCAAAAGTATCCAAAACCCTAGGAATAGTTTGAAATTTTGGTAGATGTTAAATAAGTATCAATAGCACCAGCAGCTGTTTAGCTTAGCTTAGCATAAAGACTTGAAACAGGGTGACAATTATCCTGGCTCTGTCCACAGGTAACCTTTAATTAACACCTTATATTTTATTTTCTGTGCAAAAATTGTAAAAACAACATGTTGTGGTTTGACAGGGGGTTATGTCTTTTTCTTGGCTCAGCAGCCAGGTTAACTCTTTCCCACCAGTTTTTATGGTAAACTAAGCTAGCTGGCTGCTGGAGTTAGCTTCACATATACCATACACAACTCATAATACAAGGATGTTTGGCAAAATGTTGAACTATTCCTTCAGGCTAGCTTTGATTCCAGTGTGTGGGTAATTTGGTCTGAGTGTGTGTCAAATTTGAAGTAACTTGGCTCTTCTGTCTTTATAAAGGCTGCAGTGCAGCAGGACGTTTTGTTCTGTCTACTTCTTGTTAGCAGAACTGATGCAGTCTGTTTTTCCGGCTATGTCAACCAGTCTCAGTGGTCAGGTTGTAGTCACTGTCTGTATTTAGTTAATGGCTTTCTCTATTTCGGGTCACTCGTGGTGCTAACTGCTACTTGCCTGCTCAGTGCTGAATAGCACCAATGACAGTATAAAGAATGGACAGAGCCTCGGTGACGTCACCCATAGCTTTCCAAAGCGCCATTTTGAAGCCGAAAATACGTGGTGCTGACCGCTGCCATGTTGGATGTACCGCTTCTTCCACTTCCCGGCTAATATAAATATCGGCAAAGATGTGGATCACCGGTGGACCTGTGAATGAAGCCTGAGTGCTCTAATAAGCCGTCTGTAACAGTCAATTAAAGTGGCTGTTGAATTATGCATAATTTTAAGCCTTCATATCATTTAAGCGGGTGAGTTAAAAAAAAAAAAATTCACCCCCAGTACAGTTGTCATGAGCGAGAAAAAAAGCTATAGAGACCAACACCTTTTTCTGCAGCACTCGAGGAATTACCGTTTTTAGCACTTCCGCATTGACTTCATTTCCCAGAACCAGAAGTTGAAAAATATAAAATATAAATATAATATGTACGACTTACATTTGTATATTGTGCTATACCATTTAGCTCCAGCAGCAGATATTTTTTTGGCCTTTTTCAAGCTTTATTGTATAGATGCAGCTGAAGAGTGACAGGAATGTGGGGAGAGAGATAGGGGGAATGACATGCAGCAAATGGCCACAGGTCAGATTCGAACCCTGGGCCGTTGCGGCAAGGACTGAGCCTTTGTACATGGGGTGGCTGCTCTACCAACTGAGCTAAACAATGCCCCTCACAATGCTAATGTTGTTATGTGTCTGTTAGATGTGTATGTAGACGACTTTGTGCTAATAGGTTCACCGTGTTAAGTAAAAATGTGATAATAGTGGTTATAGCTTGTTTCCGCTTCCCCCCAGTGACCAGAAAAAGATATTTCAGCTTTAAATTACTTGTTTGCAAAGATATCGTCCTTTCATTAGAGTTTATTATGTATACTAGTGTGTTGTACAGTTTAATAATTCAGAATAATTATACTTCCACTGTTAACCGTACAAAGTATACGTTAACCACAAAAAGCTAATTTAAATTTGAAAAAAAAGAATTGACGTAGTGTTTGTGTTCCCCAGTATTTGTGTTGATCAGATAGTGGCTGTTTCCTGCTGGTCAGTTCAGAGAGCTGACAGGGAAAGGCTGCCATATGGCGAGACAGGAAGGAGGGAGAGAGAGAGAGCACAACACGCTGAAGGGGGGCGAGACAAGAAATGACAGGAGGTTGTAAGGAAAGAGAGCAAGAGGGAGGGAGGATGAAAGAGGAGGGGGTAGAGCGTAGGAAGCAAGAGGGACCGCGCGAGAGGATAAGCAAGAGCAGCGAGAGCATGGGAATAAAAAGGATGGAGATGGGAAAACAGAGGATACAGTCGACCTGGGTGACGATGTGTGTTTCTCACTCAAGATGGGTGAGACATGGGGTGAGAGAGGTGGATGGCAGAGCCTACAACTTGGAAGCAGAGGAGGTGACACTGGAGGGTGTTCACTGCTCAGTGATGTGTTATGATCCGACACACACATACACACAAACGTGTTTTTGTCACTTAAGGGGACATCGTATTGACTTACATTCATTCATGGAGAATATGAAATATTCATGAAAATATTCAGTGAATCCACCAAAACGTTAATCTCTTCATAGTATCTGACTTTCCTACCTGGTGTGTGGCTCTCAGCCCCAAACCCATTTGCTCCTACTCAGTCTTTAAAAACGAGCAATAAATATATTGCTTCATTTTTTTTTTGGTTCATTCCCAAACGGGAGAAAATAGCACATTTGTTCGGGACTATTTTCAGATGCGGATTAATACACATTAGTTGCTCCGATGACTTTTTATTTCAACATTTATAAGTGCCCGTCTTCACAGGAATGAAGGACAATGCATGCCCCTTTGCTGTGTTTTTTAATATTTTTTGGGCAACGAGGAGGAATTCTTAGTAAGATCAATTTGTTGTTGCTTTTGGCGTTCTTATATTTATGTTTGTTGACAGTGATTAAAATATAGACTATCATCATCACAATGTTTCCTTTAGCCTTAAAATGTAACAGTTTACCATGTGGGGACCTTTTTGAAGGTGAGTCCCCGTAATGTGTTGGTAAACAGATTTATGTGCCCACAATGTGATTAATACACACACACACACACACACACACACACACACACACACACACACGGTACCTCTCTCTCTCCCTCTCGCTCTACAGCTCCCTCGCTCGCTCTCCCTCCCTCCCTCATTCTGGCTCTGTTGCCAAGGCTACCGTACAGCCTCTTGCTGCATATACCTAGACGAAGCTGCCGCCTGTGGATCTCTCTCTCTCTCCTCCAGGATACAAACAAAAGAAAAACCCATCAGACTTTTATACCTCTATCTCTCTTCCACACACAGACACACACACACCCTCATTCGTAGATTCTGCCTCTCCTAACCTCACACACGTCCTCTGCCTCTCACCGTCGGTCTGTCTGCTCCTTACATGCAAACACACTCCTTCTCCTCGCAGACAGAGGAGCAGTAAAGGGATTGGCGTGGTTCTTGGTGTTTGGCTCAGAGGGAGCAGAGCAGCAGATGGCGATGTGAAGACGGGCTCAGCCAGGTAAGAGGACTTATCCTAACCAGACTCACAAGGCTCTGGGTGAGTGACTGTTCCAGCCCTCCTCTACTCCCCTTGTCTCTCCCTCTCCTCTCCTCTCCTCTCCTCTCCTCTCCTCTTCTCTCCTCTCCTTTTCCCTCCCCACCCCCCTACCCCCTGTGCGACATGAGGTGAATACCAATTCCTCAGCAAAACCCCCACGGTTCATATGCTTGCTTTGCTTTCCCGACTGTAAAAAGGTAGGGATCTGTCATGTAGCATCCGTATGTGCGTGTTTATTTTTCAGATTATTAAAACTGATCATCTGCCAACAGGTTGGTTTTTCGATGATGCTCTAACTGTGTGTTTCCTCCCTCATATATTATCATTCAAAGCTTGATTTCCTCTGTGTTGTATCATGTCTATGTGACAATGTGGGAGTTACCAGAGAGAGATGCAACAGTCCACCTCCCTGGGTGATTCATTACTAATCCATCCAGCTCTGCACTGTGTGGTCGCTCTAGCTCACCGTAGCCATGTACGTGATATGAATGGTGTTTTGTCTTAGTATGAATGACTGCCAGTGAATGCCATTCCTGTACTGGTGTTTTGATGCAGTGCAATCATGTAACACAATCCTTTGTCACTGGGAATCCAAATTTATCCCCAGCAGCCTGTAAATCAATTCGCTATGCAGCACATTTTAATTATTCATACAGTATAGCTTAGGCTGAATTGTAAGTTTATATGTGTGTTAATGAAATTTCTCTTTGAAACGCCCCTGGAGCTGCTGCAAGAGATTGTAGGAGTGTATGTAAACAAAAGAGCTGATTGATTATCTGTCTCTGAGATATACAGGAGGAAGCTGCAGACTTGCTGGGTGTTTAATTTTAAGGTCATTGTGAGCTTATGTGTGTATTGATATCCAGATTTTATCTGTGTGTGTATGTGTGTGTGTGACAGAGAAAGGTTGATGAGGCAGGTCTTGGCCCTCGTGACTTAATCTCACGTTACCACCCTATCATCACTTTCAGTAAGAGCTTCCTCTCACCTCGTCTCTCTGCCACATTCAGCACTTCAACAGCACGCTCGATACTTCACGCGCTTTTTGATTCACCTGGAAACAGGAAATGCTGCTCTGCCTGAAATTTTGCTGTAATGACGAAGACACATCAGACACAAAGCAAAACAATTTTCAGAGAAAAGCAGATTTGGACACACCATTTTTCCAGACGGCGACACTTGGAGCATCAGGAGTGTCCATTAAAACATGAGCCAGCTGCCACCAAAATAAATAAAAAATTAGACCGCCAAATTAATTCCCCTTGTTTCTGGGACAGAGGCCACTGGCTTATTGTATGGCTCCATTTAGACTCAGCTTTGAATGGACGCAGATCAATGGAAACACTACTCACATACTCTATTTGAAGACTGAGGGGGTGGTGTTTGTAAGGACCCAAAGACAGTAGACCTTCAGTGAGGAATGAGGCTGAATCAGCTGTCAGGTTTAAATGATTTGCCATAAATCCACTTGGCCTGGTCGTAGTTACATTTAGCAATCATTGGACTGCTGAAGGTGTTTTATTTAAGTTAAACTACTCCCTGTTTGTTACTGCAGCTCGGAAATGTCTGCCCCTCTCTCTGATTTGACTTTCGATTGATGATTCTGATGTGAGCTCCCAAACAACCAACAGGAATATAGCATAAGCTAAAAACATCCAGCGTGTACTTGTGTTCATTAATAATAACTATCACCATTGTTCAGACACACAGAACTTTATTGTAAAGTCATGTCGGGAAGTTAAAGCTTCCAAAGATATCAAATATGTGAGTAAAAAAATTGGAGAAATTTTTATGAAATTCTAAAATAATGAATAAGACACTGAGACTATTTCTTTCTGAAGGGTGATGTGGTCATAAAACAAAGGTGTCTTTTATGTACTTTTTTTGTGTGTTAATAAGCTCTCAGAATACAAATGAAACTGACACAATTTCAATGCACAAAGGGGAACTGAGAAAAAACTGTGTTAAACATTTAAATGCAGGTTTATACTTACCACTGATGACAATGAAGGTGATGTTCTCACTTTTATTTCTAGTCTGTGGGGGAATTTATATTCTGATTCCAGTAATTTCAACATGACAATTTATAAACTCTGACTATTTTTCAGTGTCTGGTCAAACTTTTGTGAGGATAGACCTCTGTATTTCTTAAAGTTCAAGTTACAGTCCTGGTTAAATGTACCAAACAAGCACCAGGCAGCAAAAGCAAGTTGACTGAAAAACAAAGATTTTTACCCCGAAGAATAAAAGCAAAGAAAGACAGAATTTTTTAGACAAACGTGAATATTGTCCCTGCTCTCCCAGTGCAGATGTATGTTTGTGTTTTTCATTTTT
Organism: Argyrosomus regius; assembly: GCA_946959425.1. NCBI lineage: Eukaryota > Metazoa > Chordata > Actinopteri > Sciaenidae > Argyrosomus > Argyrosomus regius. The sequence goes on from OX336886.1 coordinate 18,687,089, forward strand.
CATGCAGTGTGTGTGTGTGTGTGTGTGTGTGTGTGTGTGTGTGTGTGTGTGTGTGTGCATGTTACAGTATGTTGGTTGCCACAGTTACCAAAACGCCAACCTCACTGCGTCATTGCTTCAGACAACCTTCACACAGAAAAGAGATGCTTTTTCCTCCCATTCATCCCTCCATTCACTCATCTACCTGGCCATCTATTGTTTAAAAACGGAAGCAGTTTCTCTTATACAACACAACCTGTGTGCGCATGTGTGTGTGTACTTTATATGTGTGTGTGTGTGTGTGTACATTGTATGTATGCACGTTGCTATGACTACGGGCCGGACTAACTGGCGTCATCACTTCAAAACCACCTTCGCAGCAAGCAAAGGGAGATAGAAAGGAGTCAAAGCAGCTCCCCTCTGTTCAACACCTGCACTCTCTCTCTCACACACACACACACACAAACACACACACACACCCACACACACACACACACACACACACACACACACACACACACACACACACAGACATATAGCCTCTTGCTACTGGTGTGGTCTCATATTCCGCTGAGCTCACCTCATTCGTTCAACAGGGTCCAGCGGCACAGAAGGAGAGGAAGAAGGGAAGATGAGAGAGAGGAGAAGGCTTGACTTCATGCATACTGATTCGACTGGAGCAATCTGAATGTATTTCTGAGGGTGTCTGCTTAGTTGGGCTTGAATCATCCCTGCCTCCCTCTTAGGGAGGCCGAGAGGAGGCAGAGAAAAGAAAAAAGAGAGGGGAAGAAATATTGACAGTTTACTGTGTCACCTTACATCACCATCCCCCGCTCATGAAAGCACAGCTGGGAGCTGACAAGGGTGCTACTCTGATCCATCATTCAATGAAACAAGATTAGCAAAACCCTTCAGTGTGACCAGTTGAGTTTGAGTCACAAAGTGTGACACGATTTGGACCTCCTGTTTTATTCCTCTTTTTCACACATAAGTAATGTTTGGCTGTTTTGTCCTTCAGATTTCACTCTGCCTCACAATGGCTGACAACGGCTGGTTGCTTCAGGATAAAGGATTTAACTTGATCATGTGATCTGACTCCATTCCCCAGTTCCCTGCCATCTATCATAGGTGAGTCATATGATGGACTGTATAGTTTAAATATACATATATACCAGTAAGCCAACTGGGAAATCATTTTCTTCTTTCCTTGCATTGTTGGTTTGTACTCACTGATGGAGACTAGCTCACTCGTGACAAGATTTAGCCATCAGCAACACATTCAGACAAAAGTGATATGTGCGCAAAACAGTACACCACCACTCTTCACAGGCCCCCGCATTCACACATCCCTGCATACACCACGTGGCGGTAATCAGCCAAATATACAAAACACCTTTATTAATGGTTGAAGGACAAAAGTGTAGGGCGTAAAAGGGCTTTGAATACACTGCTGACTGATACAGATAGGCTGTGTATGTGTTTGTGCATGTGTGTGTGTGTGTGTGTGTGTGTTGTCAGTAGATGATAATGCTCAGGACGGATGAGAGGGATGAGAGCCACTCTGTTGCCAAGGCGACGGACAGGGCTGTAAACACGCTACCCCTGACTCATCTCTCCACAATAGAGCCTCTCTCTCTCTCAAAAAAAAAAAAAAAATCACACACACACACACACACACACATTCACACAATAGAGTCCAATCTGAGGGAGACAAGAGGATCCGGAGATGAGAACCACTCCAAGCCGTTTAGCTATACATCTGAATAGGCCTGTGGAATAAACACAACCCTTTCTGTCATACACACACATTCATTTAAAAACACACAATCAGACAAACACACATGACCTGACAAGCTAGCAGCTAACACATACATGTAAATGAACTGTAAATCAGCATCTTCTTTGCACGTGATGTATTAGTAAAGCAAAAAGACAACAATCCAAGACATTTTAAAGGCCACATGAAATTAAAAATAGTTTATTTATTTATTATTTTGTGAAGTTTGAAGTACATTTGCATGTTAAATATTCACATAAGGTGAACACCACATCAAAGGTCTCAGAAACAATATAAAACAACACCACACCACATGGGGTTAAAGTAACAGCTAAACTGGACATTTCTTGAGATCACATACTCTTATTATTTCAGTATGTTGGTAGATGTTCAGATAGCATATATGGCAAGCATAAACAAATGTCAAAAAGCAGAGTCAGAATCCAGCTGTGAAATGCCTTTAACACAATGGAGCCTCGTTTAACAGGGGGATCATGACCCGCCGGCTGAGCAGCTCCACCCGTTCCCACACTGAGGACTCCATCTTCCTGAGGCCTGACGAGGACCCCGTCTGGCTGGATGAGCCCACAAAGACTGATAAACTAGGTGACGGAGTCCCTAAAAAAGATGGACTCCCAAATTGCAAAGACGGACCCCCAGGGGGCCAAAGCCCACAGGGAGAGGAAGTGTTTATGCACAAGGTATACACGCTGGTTATTGAGATCCACTGCTGGGCTGCACTGTTTGTCGTCTCCCAAGTCACGGTATGTCAATGAAATTTGAAAAAATAAGTCAAAGTGGATAAAATTCAAATGTCAAATGTCTGTTTTAAACCCTGCATAAGCTTTGGTTTTCAGTGCACCATGTAATAATAATAGACCAATATGACAAATCCACAGTAGTGTAACTGCAACATTACTGTAGCAATGCAAATGACACCTTAACATAAGCACAAGGCATTCTCTCAACTTGACCTTTATTTTTCTTTTCATATGCGTCATTACATTATGTGCGTCATACTCTAGTTGAAAGCGTACTTTATTCAGGCAAAATTTTAGGATAAAATTGGCCACCTCTTTAGTATTCATTCCCTTTTCCCACCTCTGCCTCTGTTGACTTCATGTTTGATTCATTCCAGAAAAAAAAGGACAGGTGCAACACTGCCATATGTTTAAACAAAAAAAAGATCTTTGTAAATGCGCCCATGATTATGACACCAGACTGCATGTGGTCAATTTACATATTCTTTTATGCCTGCATAATAAGCCATCTTCTTTTTTTTTTATCTGTATTCGCTTTTCACCTGAGAGCAGCCACAGCCCTGCCTGATTACCAGTGCATGAATGACTGGAGAGTGCACAGTGACAATCTGGCTCCCTCCTTCTTTCCTCCCAGGGGTACTGGGTGTTTTTTGTTGTGGAAGGAAATGGGCCACTTTCTTCCATCTACAAAGCCCTGCAGGTTATCGACTTCTACCTTGGCTTCATCTTACCCTGCCACCCGATTTTTGGGATGGATGTAAGTGTCAGTACTGGATCACACCTACACCTTTGTCTTGGAAGCCTTGCAGATATGTCAGATCTGGTGTTGGCTGTGTCTAAATGCCTCCTTTGTTTTTCTCTCTCTCTGCACTGGCCAGTCTGTGGTGTTGATGAGGGAAGTTGTAAACACCAAACAGCACAACTGGATTGTCCATGGAACTGCAGGAATCGGTGTGGCCATCTGCGTTATCATGGTAAAACACTGGATGGACCATTTCTTACCTAAATCTTGACTCACTTGACTGGATCATTGATTTCTTCATTTGCATGGCTAGTTTCTTGCTTGATGTTTATTGACTGATAAATAAAGACGCATTTGCCATTCCCTGCATCCTTCCTCCCTCTAACCTCTCCCCAGGTTGTCCACATGGTGTATAAGTGGCGTTGCGGCACTGGCTTGTGGTCATCAGGAACAGTGTCACGGGACATTGGTGATCGGCGACAGTCTGTAAGCCGCCAGCCCTCCTTCACCCTGTCAGAGTGGACAGACGCTCAGGAGGATCTGCTGGACATGGACCCTGTGCCCCAGACACCGGTCTTTGAAATGGGCACTGACACCAGAACGGAGGGAGATGCAGCCACCCTCACTGTCACGCCAGTGGGGCTTCAGGAGAGGTTAGACAGTAGAGTTTGTTTGTTTACATTTCTATCTGGTATCTGCAGGAAGGCATCTACTGTATTCATGCATTTTAAATCCATATTTACAGATACAGTAGCAGATGAGTGTACACATACTGTATGTCTCTATGTATCACACAGGAGGGGCTCCAATGTTTCCCTGACCTTGGATATGTGTACACCCGGCTGCACTGAGCCCTACGGCTACGGAGCCCAACTCTCCCCCAGAGACCAGTCAGCCCAGGAGTATCTCCGACAGGGAACACACATCCTGACCCCTGCTATGCTACACACACGGGCCATGGATGACCAGAGCCTGCAGGCTGAGTTTTATGTGAGTGCAACAACAACAGCTCACCCACCTACACGCTTTAGATTAACAGGGATGAGCAGAGACTCGCCGGAAAAGACGTACGCTGACACACACACACACACGGACAGAGGCACAAATACACACACCCACACACACCCAGTGGAGCTCTGCACACACCCGTAAGCTTTTCCACTGTCTGTTAGTGGGCGAAGGGAGGACAGATACAGGCATATTTGCATACATAAACCCACAGAGGATTTCAGTGTCTGCTAGGCAGAAGGATGTGCGTTCAAGATCATACACAAGTTGCCCGTAGAATTTCAATTATGTACAATTAGACAGCAACAGTTTAGTATGAAGGGCAGTGGATGAATTAATGTTGGATAATATTTTCTCACCACTGCCTGGCAAAAGATGAGGCTAGGACTTCCCCTACATTTCTGCAAGGACTGATTGTTGCTGCATCCATTGTTCTGTGTCCATTCGGCAGGAAACTCCCATGAACTTTGTGGACCCTAAGGAGTACAACTACCCGGGGCTGGTGAGAAAGAACCGATACAAAACCATTTTACCCAGTGAGTACAGCTTTAACACGAGTTGGAAGAGTCACAAGAAAGAGATAATGCAATTGTAAATTCTGTAAAAACGGCTTTTATGCTGCTTCTCTTTAATAATTCCACATACTCATCAACTATTTAGCTAAGACGTGTCTGCAAAAAGTCTATCTCTGTGCACCAGAATATTGATACTCACACTGAGACACAGCACACAAAAAGACATGAACCAACCTTGGAATAAAACTGAGCTGTAAGATATAATATAGTATGTATGCATAAATATTATCTGCCATCTTCTTCTGCTCTTTGAATTACAATCTCCCTTTCTCACGATAATCTCATACTGTCCACCTCCAGACCCGCACAGCAGAGTGATCTTGAAGTCACTGGATGAAGATGATTTTCTTATTACTTACATCAATGCTAATTATCTTAAGGTAAGTGAAAATATGCATATTTATGAGCAAAATCTTGACCCAGCACAGCTCTGTGAGGTAGCCACTGTAACTTAATTCAGTCTCCATGGATGTGACCTCGTATTCTCATTGTCTCTCCGCTCACAGTCAGTAGAAACAGATAACATGACAAGACTGGACATGTTTGTGTGTTTGCAGGGTTATGGCGACGAGGAGTGTGCATACATTGCTACCCAGGGTCCCACTGTGAACACAGTGGGAGACTTCTGGAGGATGGTGTGGCAGGAGAGAAGCCCAATCATAGTGATGATCACTAACTTGGAGGAGAAAAACGAGGTCAGTGTGGCACAATGCAGGATGATGTTTTTGTTGACGATGGTGATGGCTGCATTAATGGGTAAATGGACAGTTGGTAAAGGGATGGGTAAAAATATTCACTTGAGTGTCCATTGTGTCTTGCAGAAATGTGCAGAGTACTGGCCTGAGGACACTGTGACTCATGAGGGCATCGAGATCACTGTTGTCACGGTAACCCAAGAAGATGACTACAGTCTGAGGGTGTTTACTTTGAAGGTAAGACAGAAAAACAGTACTTTGAGCTAACTAGTAACACATCAGCACGCTAATATGTGCACGCTAACAATGCTATCGTGCAAACGTTTCACAGACATAATGTTTACCATGTTCACCGTCTTAGCCAAGGATGTTAGCATGCTAATATTTGCTAATTAGCTAATTGGCTGAAGATAATGAGGATGTGATTTGTTTTGCATGTATTTGGTCATTAAGTATTGGACAAATTCAAATTTTGACCTGATGGTGGTGCTAAATGTAAAGTTATAGGATCACCAAAGTTATTAAAATTACATCCTGAGGGGAAGATGAATGTCTGTACCACACTATTGGACAAATCATCCAATAGCTATCAAGACATTTCACATAAAGCTACAAATTTGAACCTTGCAGTGCCTGTAGGGGAAAAGTCACCAAAGGTGTTAGGGTTCATCCTCTGGGGATGAAGATTGTCTGTACAAAATATCATTGCGGTGTGAAGTGGTGGACCGACATTGACGCCCAAAAACTTTTATTTTTTTGTTGTCTGTTGACAACCGGTGTGTGTGCTGAAAGTGTGTGCTGAAATTCTTTTTGTAGACCATTGGCTTTGTCCACGCATCTGATCTCATGATTAATGTTAGACTGTGTAATAAAACATGATGCAGTGCAGTACAGACTTGTCTGCCATCACACCAGATTGTGATCCTACCAGGCAACAGACCAAGCAAACATTACTCAAGTTTTCTTACTTCCAAAGTAAATGTTTTTATCAGACTGTCAAGGTGCTTACAGACTCAGCACAGATGTGTGTCGTGGGTCGCGGTTAACTCAATGTTCCTGACGCAGCCGTACTTTTCAGTTCCATTCATGTGTTCATGATTGGTGCCTTATATTTGATTTGGGGTCACGGTGGCATTGGTACTTAGCAAGCCAAACATGATAATTCAGTAAATGCAGCCTGCATCTGATTACTAAGCACCAGGGGATCATTATATAACTGAGTTAAAAGCTTGTTGTTTATCCAACTCCTCTTGTTTACGTTGTCTATCTGTTACATTAATGCTCATTCTCAGACCAACATGGAATAGAGGCAGCTGATGGATTTGATTATCTTACAGTATAGGCGGAACACACTATGTAAGCTATATTTTATAACCCTCACTCCTTTCTCTTTTTTGCTGTCTTGCTCTGTGCTCATTGTTGTCGTAGCAACTAACACCAAGGTAACAATTTGGATATACATGCAGAGCAACAGGCTGATCAGAAATGATTCTCTGTGTGTCTCATGTACATGTGTGCACAACATGACATCAGTATTTTACGCCTGAATGCCCACTGGTGTCTCTGTGTGTGTTTGTACCAGTGTGGGGAAGAGGAGCGTAGTCTGCGGCAGTACTGGTACACCTCGTGGCCTGATCAGAAGACTCCAGACAAGGCTCCGCCTCTTTTGGAGCTGGTGCAGGAAGTGGAAAGGGCTCGAGAAGAAGCACCGCCCTCCACCGGCCCTATAATTGTTCATTGCAGGTACGTAGGTAGCTTGTTTGTGATATAGGGATGAATATGGAGTTTGTGTTAAAGGCATAAAATAACCCAGTGTTGATAATATACAGCCATAGGGGAAATTTCCCAGTTTCTCCATATTAGAGGAAACATCTTTACTGCTCTTGGCAAAGCAGAGCATTTGTCTTCTTCCAATCCTCTGCTGTCTTATTTCCCCGAGGAGGATTTGCCATTAATCAAATTAGTGGGATCAGTACAAATCAATACACCATCCATCCATTTTCTCCTTCTCCACCCTCCTCCGTCCTTTTACCCCTACAACTTTTTTGTCCGCAGTGCTGGAATTGGTCGAACTGGCTGCTTCATCGCCACCTCCATCCTGTGCAAGCAGCTGAGGACTGAGGGTGTGGTTGACATCCTGAGAACCACCTGCCAGCTCCGTCTGGACAGGTGAAATATTCTTAGCCCTTATCCATGCTCATGTCTATGTTTTTTTTTTTTATCAGAAAAGAACCCAAGTTTCAGTTGATTTGAGCTACAGTACGTCGCTGTGGGCTTAAGTTTTAATAGTTTACCCCAAAACTTAAAGTTTATAAAACAACTAACAAGTGTGTTACAGTGCACAGCGAAATCACGGCCTTCTTGTGATATGTAAACTATTGAAATGGCATAATTAACTACTAATTTAATTTATTTTATTTTATTTTTTTTGTCAGGTAAAGAGATTATGGGGGTGCCCTAGAAATAAGACAAACTGAGAATTACTGAGAAAGACAAAATGTTTTAATCTCCAAAATATTTTTTGCTGTCTTTTTTTCACAATAGACATTTTAACTCATTGCAGGCAACGCTAGATGTAATTAATAACTAATTAATTATGGCTCTGTTCTCAGTGTGTCCCAGAAAGCCAATAGCGTTGCCTTGACCGCGGCACGTCTAAGTAATGCAGTCAACATTAGTTAAACCTGTGTTTGACAAGTCAAAATATCATGGGCTGTTTGAGAAAATGTGATGAACATTTTGTTTTTTGCTGGAGTTGTTAAAAGGTGACCCCGTTTTCAATTAAAATTCAATTAAGTAAAAGAAATGAAAACAGAATAATATGAGGAGAGCCATCAGAGCAATTTTGACTAAAACAGCAGCTACAGTAACTTCTACATTTTTACAGAAACAAATAATCTGCCTCTGTAGTAAAAAATGTAGAACTTGTTGTACTGTATCAAAACAAAAGGCAGAGCCAGAGTACTCTGTCTCAATATATCTTACAACATATAAATAGCCTATGTTAGCCAAATATCAAGAAACTCTTTTTCTTTGTACTACATAGTTCTGTGCTACAGCTTAAGAAAAAAAAAAAGTCTCACGAGCAATTTCAAGACATTTTGCACTTGAATTTATCTGATTGTCTATTAGACTACGTTGGACCCATAGCTTTTGATGAGTGCCATACCAGAGATTTAGCCTTATAAAAACATGAATAGACTCTGCAGCCATGCTACCAGCTCTGTGAGTCTGAACTTAGACACAGTGGAGCTTTGGGCTGAATGCTAACATCATCATGCTAACATGCTCATATTGAAAATGCTAACATGCAGATGTTGAGCAGGCATAATGTTTAACTAGTGCTGTGTCTCAATTCTGATACTTCTGTTACTGTGTTACACTGTGTACACTGTGTACTTCCTCGTGTAGTTCTCTAATTTCAGTAGGGTAGTGTTGTCTCAGTTCACAGACATGGCAATATTTTACCACTCTTTTGCTGAATTGAGACCGGGCGGAGCATTAGTGCCAACATTTGACTGCCAAAATATAATTATAAAACACATCTACAACTTATATTTGTATATTGCAGTATTCAACACAACCGCTTTTGCTTCAGCAGCTTCCTAGGCTACCATTTTCATAATGTCAGCGGTCCCTCCTATTCCAATACGTAGCCAAAATGGCAACCACTGAGGGTAAAAACTGTCCAGCTTTCCACACTCAACTTTTTGACCTTTATGAATGCACCATCCGGGTACTGACAGTACACTACAGTTTACCATAATTGACAGTGTGAATGCACTAAATTGAGACACAGCAATGGTCACCATCTTAGTTCAGCATGTCATAGAGTCAATCCATTTGCGTAGCTGAACAGTTTTTTTCCTGTCTGAATTATTATGCTTTCTGTGGTTGTTTCTCAGGGGTGGGATGATCCAGACGTGTGAGCAGTACCAGTTTGTGCATCACGTCCTCAGCCTGTATGAGAAGCAGCTGTCTCACACTGCTGAGGAGTAGAGTGAGCGCTACAGCCACACCCAGACCGAGACACACCACTGTACACTATACCACCTTTGGTGGTATGCACCACTGTACCTAGCATCATCTCAATTGTCACCCTTTAACAAGTTTGAACCATGTTAATCTCTTCACCCAAGACAGGCTCGCTCACACAGGACTGAACGATTGACATGAAATCTGTGCTTTACTGTATGTCTTTGAAGAGGACAAACATAGGGAGTTGGGGACAGGCACTTCTGTGTCATTGATCCACACAGTCCTGGAGAGTTTTAACAGTCAGGCTCAAAATAATCCAAACCAACACTACTGACATCATATCATTTGCACTGTTAAGGTTTTTATCACCTTACTGTACATGAGTCTCAGTCATCAAGGCCTAATTTAGTACTTTAGGTCTGAAATAACCCCCCTCACATACTGTATGTACAGTTTTAAAAGGTTAAACTGGAGCTGATGTATAATCAGATCACCTGCAGCAGGGTCAGTTTGCTGTAAGGATGAAATTCAAGTTCAGTTTCCCAAAGTTATTGTCAATAATAAGGGCCCTTTACAGTATAAATGCCAGCATAGTATAATCTACAGAAGTGATCAAATGCCAGCCTAATCTAAACAGTATATAGATTTTAGTTCACATAAAATATAAGTTAACTCACATCTTTTCTCATTGACTCTCATTGACTCACTTTTAATGTAAAAAAAATCATTACAGAAGGCCTGTTTCAACTTTTGATGCATTCAGGAGCCAACTCATCTTCAGGTTGCATGGTGCTAAGTGTTCATTAAAGGCATGTGCAATGTTATGGAACTTAGGAATGTATAACAATTAGGTTATTAATGAACTAATTAGGATTTCTGTGCAATCTACAGTATTACAGTTTTACCATGCTGCCTGTGCAGTCCTCATGGCCCATGATGTTTACAGTAAACACTTCCTGCATTAAGGCCACATAGACATACACTCAGAGGCATCACAGAGCCAGTGACACTGAGGTGACAGAGGCCAGAAATAGAATCAGACCGTCGGAAAAATCAATGCAAAGCCCTATAAAACCTCTGGAGAATCTGACACACACACACACACACACACACACACACACAGGGAAGTGTGATTTAGAGGAAAGCAAAACATTGCATAATATTCTTGTAAATGTCCCACTACTGAAGCTTGTCGCCCTCTGAGTTACACGCTCTGTGATGCCTCTGCTTTCAACAGTAGCTTGAACACATCTGTGAAGTAAGAAGCCCATGATTGTTGTATAGACAGGCCAGGCCTAATCTGTATGAAGCACAATAGACCAACTAAGGTTGTCTCTGATGTTCAGCTGTAAAAGTTCTTTTCTTTCCCGTATTGTGTTTTGATTGTGTTGAGTTTAATGGATTGCATGTGCTGTATGGGACTCCATAGGTCCACAATCAAAGCGACGTGATTGGTTGTCCTGCTTTTTGTTGTGTAAAAGGGTTTAAGCCTATTATATTGCTTGCTCTCGGCCAATGCTTTTGATACAGTTTGCTTTTGTGAAACCAACCAGAGATATTTTTAGAACATTTTGATACAATCCTTTCGAGTAGATGCCTTGTGTATATTTCCGTTTACACCATGATGGAATGTAGCTCATACTGTGGATCAAACCATTGGTTTATATTGCAAGATTTGACAGAACAAAAATGTGACAACTACCTAAGTTACCTTACAGTACAGAAAATAAATAGATTATGTTTAGTCTTCAGTATTATTACTTTATGCCTTTAGGCTTTGCTTTAATATGCTTTGCTTTCTGTGTATGTTTCTATCGTTTTCTTGGAGAATTTTACCTCAGACTGAGTTTCAGTCTCCACTCGATTTCCATCTGTGACTCTAGGCCACTCTCAGTTGACAACACGAGAAATAATTGCTATGTGTAAGGCAGCTAAAACAGTGAAGACAGTTTTCTATGTAACAAAAAAAAATCACACTCAAACAACAAACAAACAACAGTCATGAACATTATCAGAGGATGGAATTAACAGCGTGGGCTAGGACCAATTTATAAACATCAAATCAACTAGCAAATTAAACTGCCAAAATTATCTTTTACAGGAAAAATAGGACAGGGATTGATAAGAAAAGATACAATCTGACTTTTGACATAATCCTCTGATAATGTCCAGTGTACTTGACTGAAAAGCTTTTATTTTGAGTGCTTGTTTTCAATGCTTACCTGTTCCTCTTCTGATGATCAAAATGGGGATGACGAAATAGCCAAACAGTCAGATATACAACCAACCAGCAATCAGTATTCCTCTCCTCTGCTACAGTATCGCTTTAAGTTGTGAGTTTTTGCATCCAAATAAAGGTAGATTTTCATGAATCTCTGTTTTTGTCTCTCTCTGTTACACACGCACGCACACACACACACACACACACACACACACACACACACAGTGGAATGAAGCAGACAAAGCTGTGCTGACCGTGTGTTGTGTTGGTGATATCCACTCATATCACCTCTTGCACCACAGAGTGCAGCTAAACGTCTGTACCACTAGGTGTCAGTATATACAATGTAATTGTACATGCTGCCAGTAGCTCCATCACTCTGCATTCATCTGCTTTCTCATGAACACTTTGAGATGGCAGAGGAGCAGAACAAAGGCTTTCAATCAAACAAAAGAGACTTCATGATACTGAGTTCAAACACCCAACACCCAGTTATTACAGCTGCTTTATTCAGTGGTTAGTATGAATGTGATACGGGGGAGAAATCTGTGTTAATTTCAAACCAATATATTCATTTTTAAACCAAAATGAGAATATATATTCTTCATCTCTCTCTTGAAGCCCTTAAAGCAGACTTTTGTGACATCATGTATTTCCAAGATTAGCTTCACCTAACTTCAACTTAATTAGAGATCTAATGAGTCAGGCTAATTAAACACACCTGTGTGGGTGTGCAAATTCAGCCAAGCAATGATTCTCAAATAGCTACTTTATCAGAATATTGATTATTATATTACCATGCTTATTTGTTATTTAGCTTTTTCCTATATGACACATTTGTGGTGCAAACATTCAATTGCAATGTACAAGGTTTAGTAAATACGATTAGTATGATCTTGTGTTTGTAGCTTGTTGGTTCAAGCTGGTGGTAGCGTGGGGTAGATTATTAAAACACCCATCCATCCTTTTCCTGTAACTGCTTTTCCTTATCAGGGTTGTGGGGAGCTGGAGGCTATCCCAGCTGACTTTGGGGCGAGAGGCAGGGTATACCCTGGACATGTTTCCAGTTCATCACAGGGCTATTATTAAAACATTATCTTCAAAAATATTTTTAAATAATAAAGAAGACTGAAGTATACAGTACATCTCATTCACATAGACCTAGGCTAACACAGAAAGACAGCACAGAAGAATACTGTCAACAGGCCGAAAAACAAAAAGACGCAGATGTTTGGAATTCCTAAAATTATTTTGCATCTGCACATGACTGATCTGCAAGGATATTGTTGCCATATCCTAACCAGATTTAGCCTTAACCAATGACAGTATAAAGAATGGACAGGGCGAAAATATGCGGCGCTGGCCGCCACCTTGTTGGCTATACTGCTTCTTCCGCCTCCCAGCTAATCTAAATATTGGCAAAGACGTGGATCATTGGTGGACCTGAGGCGGGTTGAATGATGCCTGGGTGCTCAAACAAGCCATAACAGCACTTACCTGTCAATCAAGCGGTCACGCTGTTAATTATGCATAACTTTAAGTCTTCATATAATTTTAACTGGTGAGTTAAAACAAAATTCACCCTCAGTACAGTGGTCATGAACGGGGAAATTAGCTATAGAAACCAATACCGTTATTTGAACCAGGCTGTAAACATGTTTATTTCTGCTGTGAAGTTGGGCATGGCCGCTTGTGGAGATTGACTCTCTTCTGCAGCCTGCCTCAAGCAGCTGCTCGAGGAATTGCAGTTTTTTAACACTTGCGCATTGGCTTAATTTCCCAGTCACGGAGGTAAACACAGAAAAACACAAATCAGCCTTTGTATATAATTTTCTGCTAATCTATGTAACCCAAAGTGACATTCTAGTAACTGATTATTATTAAAGAAACAATTATTAGCACAATATAATGCTGATTAGCTTGAAAAACAATCACTTTGTATCACTGGCTCCCGTTCACCCGGTGACAGCACTCTTCATGAGCGCGTCTCCTTTAAAAACCCCGGACTGGCCCTTTAATCCGCGGATCAGAGCGCTGACGTCACCCAGCCCCTGAGCCGTGTGCGCTGATTGGCTGGAAGTGACGTCAACCCCATACCCATATCCCCCCCACACCCCCACCCCTCCTCCTCTCCCGACTGAACCATGACCTCATCGCTTTAGTTCAAGAAAGTGCTAAAGTGCACCTTCTGTAACTAACCCCCCCTCCTCCCCAACACACACACATACACACTACCCGTTTTAGCTATAACCTAGCCTAGCAGAGCTAATCTACCCCTGTACGAGCCGACCACGTATCCAGGTCAGTTTAACGGCTGGAGGAGCGGTTTGTAGCCTATCACCGCGCTTTCATGTCTCGTTTGTTCCTGGCGCTGTCACCCTCTCGTGTCAGCTGTACTGCTGTTCTCCCCCCCCCCCCCTCCCCCCGCGCGCGCTACACAGCCAGGTAAACACCGGCCAGCCTGATGAAGACACGGCCGCTGCTGTCCCCTTCACACATGAAGGCCAGTTGAATAACACACAAGGAGCCGCGTGGAGCAGCCCCTGAGGTAGGTGAGTGTTTGTGTGAGTGTGTATCGATTAGTAGAAACGGGATATGCTGTTATCAAGTGCGTTGCTACCCACAGAGCTAGCTAACGTTAGCAGCGGCGGTTGTTCGCTACTGTATCTGTGCTCGCGCGCCCCCCTCCCCCTACTCAACTCCCCCCCCCCCCCGCTGCTGCGGCGAGTCCGTCTGCGCGTACACCCCCCACCCCCCCTCCGATATCTGCGCGCCCGTCTCATAATGGGAATTAAACTCGTCCAGGCTGAAGTTATCGATCCTTATATTTTAACAAACATCTGATTGTGTTCCGTCCCACCACTTTAAGGTAGGCAGATCTCAGTTTTTACATATTTGCTGCTTATTATCATCACCATCATCACCAGCATCATCATCACAGCCTGTCCGATAAATGGAGGGGTTCATTTTCGCATACATATCCACGCGTCATAACAACACAAGGGCAGGTTTCCAACTCAAACAACGCGCAGTTGAGCCTCTCCACAAACCTGTATTTTAACATTGCTTGATGCTGATTGTGCAACCTTTGTAAAGGCAATGGCCGCTGTCCGCATTGTGTTTCTATTCTTATTTCTAATCTAGGTCGGTTTATTATAGTGCGCTACGAGCGCTCACCCTCCATCATTGTTATTAACGTTACCAAAACAGGCCACCATGTCCCGTCTTTTTCTTTGTCACGATGTCTGAGGATGTGCATTTTAAGGATTTTATTCATTCACAATTTTCAAGGGCCATTTTCTCTAAGTATTATTTGCATCAATATCCATGTCGTAATTATTGTTATGGTAGTCCAGGGTAGTCCCGGTTTGTTATCTGACCCCGCAATTTGCAGCAGCCCACTGGGAGAGTATTGATTAAAGGCACCAGAAGGCTTTATACCTGGTTATGTTGTTTACAGTATGATGATGCTTCTGCTCCAACCGACCAGGAATTGATTTTTCCAGATTACATGATCACTGTAACAGGATCACTCATATTGCACTGCTATTTTTTCCATGTATGCCATTCCTGTATTACACACACACACACACACCAGGCTTGTCATTCTACTAACCCTATTTTGATGAACACATTTATTATTTATGTCCAGCTGCTCAAATATATTGCTATCAATCACATGTAGTAGGTGTTCATAAATAAGAGTTTTCAGATTAATTTAAGATCAGGTTAGAGTGCGGTAAACACTGGATTTGGATGTTATTATCTGATTGTTGTGCCTGTACTGGGACATGGTATTTGATATGTTTTTTTATCTGTCTGTGGGTTTCAGACTGTTAGTCACACAAAACACGACACCTCAGGGACCTTTTTTTCACTATTTTCTGACATTTTCTGTGCAGCCCCTAATCCAGCAGTGTTTTCATATCAACATACCTCAATACGATCTCTTATTCACAATACTAAATTCTCGGCTTGTTCCCCTCCACCGCTGACCCTATAATCCTTTCAGCAGCCTTGTGTTGATGGTGTTAGCCTGAATACCTGCACAGTCCCTTTTTGTGGTCGCATTTTAAAGCATAAATGACGCACACGCTGAAAAGACATAGTGTGTAAACAAACGCACATGCAAACTTTTAGCTCATGAGAGAGTCTGCGGCACAGAATAAAGGGCATGAGATGCTCTCATGACGTAATTGTTTGTGGTCTAAACAAACAACTCGTGTCTGTCATTGTGTGAAACTACGAGGCGGCTTCATATCAGTGTACTAAAGGCTCTAGCCACAGGTGACGTTATGCAGGGAGTTAATGAATAACCTGGATGGTATTACATCAGTGTTGGTTGCCCTCCAGTTGCTCTCTTTGTGTTTCCCTCCCTCCCTGATGTCTGATATGGCATCATTGAGCCGGCCCATCATGCGTAGCTCGTGGTTTTGTGTAAAGGACCTATGAATACATCTGCATGGATTATCCATTTTATGGAGACAAAGTTACTTCCCTAACTTTGTTTTATTGTGCTGTTACAAAGTTTTATTATCAGTCTTTTGTTATGAGCTGTAAGGAGAGAAACAGTAAAGTCTGTTGATGATTTGTGTGACTACATTCGACTTGACAAGCCAGGGGAAAATACGCACATCTCTGGCATTTCCTCTTTAGTTAGAAAACAACATATTGAAGTCAGTTTAAACATGCATGCTTCTAAATGTGGAAATAACAATTATTTCTTATCTTATCTAGTCAGCTATTGAGTCGTGTATGATTAATAAAAGTCAATAAGAAAAGGTATCACCTGTTTTATATGAATTACTTTCTCTGTGGTTAGGGTTGACACACGTGTAAGCTCTGTATAAATGCAGGCTTCTCATCCATGTATCTTCAGTG
Organism: Argyrosomus regius; assembly: GCA_946959425.1. Lineage (NCBI taxonomy): Eukaryota > Metazoa > Chordata > Actinopteri > Sciaenidae > Argyrosomus > Argyrosomus regius. Next base: position 18,703,706 of record OX336886.1, read on the forward strand.
ATGCGCAACTGAAAGTTTCCAGTACTTTGGAGGCACTGTAGGTAAATTCAGATATTCAAATTCTCCAACTACATGAAAAAAGCCAGACCAGAATGGACCAGTCGATCTGGTTCTTCTGCCTCACACCAACAGGTAAGGTGTAACTGCATTACTTCAACTTTAAGGAGGCGCACAACCATGTCCGCCTACATCTTTTGTCCATGTGCGCTTCCTGCACATCAACTTGTGTTTTTGGAAGAAGCAGCCAGTACGATGTTGTTCTTCGTACGTCTTAGGACAAATGTAGGAAAGAAGAGTGATGCTAAATTTGCTTTCTCAGACAAGAGTAGAATGGGTCAGACCAAATCTCGGAAATATTTTGAATATTAATATCAAATATGACACCTTGAAGACTGTAAAATCTAATAACTCTGATGTATTCACACAGCTCAAGTTGAGAGTATCTCTTCTACAAGTGTACACACTGTCATTTTTAGCTCTCTCCCCTCTTCTATCCTGATCCAGCGTCAGCACCAGTAGCATCCCATCACCATCACCCTCCCCGTGCCCCCTGCTCACCCCAACCGGGCTGTTTCTATGGCAACAACAGAATCTGCTCCGGGCCTGTACACACTGTCTCTGTCTCTTCGCTTTCTCTCCTCTCGGCTTGTTTTCCTCTGTTCAGCCTCACAGCGAGCGAGCTTCTGGCTGCCGCCTATTTTAGTTTGAGGAGCTTGTTTGTTTTTGCTCCCTATTGTTTTTGCCTGGATGCAAGATGGAGGAAGAAAGGTGGTTTTTGCATAAACGGGGGGGTCGGTTTGTGGTTGTTATGCTGAGTAAGCATGCTGAGGTTTGTGCTTCCTCTCTGTATCATTCATCATCTTATTTCTCTCCCTTTCCATATTCTGATATTGTCCTGTCTCTATCTCTTTCTCCGTTGCCTTTACTTCCTCCTGTCATCTTCCTGTTCTTGTGCACACAAACAGTGTCAGCAAGGTTACCGGATGATGACTGTCTACCAGCCCAGAAAGGTGCAGAGCACCAGTCTCTCCCTCTCGCTACCGTCACACATGTAAACCTGCACACTCCTCCCCTCCCCGTCCCCGTTCACTGCACAAGAGCAAGAAAGAGAGTGATAGAGGAGGAAGGAGGGATTCAGAGAGAAAAAGTGTGAGAGGCTGGGCGGGTGGGAGAGCAGTCGCCATTAGACATATGCAGCGTCAGATGTTGTGCTCAGCAGCAGGAGGGAAAAAGAGGGAAAAAAGATTCACACCCCTGGACGCTGTGTTGTTAGCTGCTCGGCTAAAGGGCTCCGCGCCATATAAGGTATGGTACAACAGGTGATGGGGCAGGTCGTAATGTGGCAGGGGCTGTTTGTGGTAGAGGAGCGCTGGCATTGCTGCTACGCTTAGTATTCCTGCATCATGGGAAAAGTGGGGAAATGTCACTGTGTCAGTATGCTCATGTGCTGCGTTGCTGCAGGTCACAAAATTGTGCTTTGCTTAAAGATTTAATGCAGAAATCCACATTCAGTCATCACTATGACACAGAGAGATTAAAGTAGATTAACTGGATTACGTTTTATTTGTTTTATAAGATGCATTATGTTCACCTTGACTTTTCATTGACTGGCTTGACTATCTTATATTTTATATTTGTCTGTTATGGCTTGTTTGTGTTGCACATGCCTTAACTGTACAGTAGTTACTTTCTGATACAGCAGCTGTTTGGCTGTGTTTACAGTGCAGGCAGTTGTTACTGTCTATCTAGATTTTCTTCCATGTTTCTGTGCTGCTGCGCTTGCATCAGGCAGGTTGCCAGGCAGCAACAGCATGTGTACATCTATGTTCAGGCTTGGCCTGCAGCCTACAGAAGACATACGATGATCGACTCCACATCCACGTCTTAGGTTTGGTGCAGTCTACAAGTTAGCTTATGTGAATATTCTCTCTCTCTCTCTCTCTCTCTGTCACTCATTTTCTCCCTTTCTTTCAAGCTGACTCTTTCTCTTCATCTCTTTCCTTCACAATTGTCCACCTTACCTTGAGCCGGCTGAGTTGCTAGGCTGGAGAGATCCTCACTGAAAAACATCCTTTGTTACCTCAACACTCCTCTCTCCTCTCCCTCCTCTCTCCTTCCCCTCCCTCCACGGCAGTAGTGTCAGAACAGAGGTGAAAAGTTGCAGAGCTGAGCTGCCTGGACATCTTCCCAAGACACTACTGATCAGAAGACCCAGTTTCTCCACATCTCCTCTCTCTCAGTCTCTGTTTTCTCGCCCACCATCTCACCACTGTTCTGGTGTGCAAAATGTTTTCTTTTCACTGCTTCTGTTTCTCATCGCCTACATAAAGTTTTTTTTTTTTTTTTTTTGCTTTCCATTTCCCCCTGTCATTTCCCCTCTTTAATTTTATTCTTTGTGAATGTGTGATTATTGTGCGATAGTGTTTGTGTTTTTCTACTTTATCTCCCTCCGCTATCTGTTTGTACACCACTATCTGTCGCACTCTCCCTTTTCAGCTGAGGTTTAAACCTCCATTTAGGCTTTGGGGTAAATGAGAGGAGGCCCATTCATTTTTCATGACACCGTGTGCCTGTAGATGAATAAAACAACACGACTGCATTCACATTCTGACCTTCTCACTTGTCGCGTGACACCCGGTTGACCAAGGAAATGGTCCTCAACAGGACCAGGACGTCACTCAGGGGCTTTATTTATATATTCTCTCCAACTAATGGCACAGTGGATTTTATAAGGGCCGTATTTAGCCTAGCGCATTTTTTCTCACACACATACAAGTCATGGATCTTCCAGCACTGATAAATGATTGTGTGTGTGTGTGTGTGTCTTGTGTCTAATGTACAAGTGCTGTGGTGAACGTGAGCGGAGAGGAGATCACTGTGATTAGTAGTGATGGATAGGAGGAGGCAGTTCGTCAAGTTTATGGGCGTCTCTCTTTAACACACACACACACACACACACACTCGCCTTCACACACTTATTCACACACACACATACACAGGATGTCACACAGGCCTGTTTGCCTGTGTCCAGACCTGCTCTCTGAATTCCCCTTGCTTAATTTATCTCACGCCCTCAGTTTCCTGTTTCATGAGCTGCCACACAAGAGACCCTCGATCAACAGCAACCAACCTTAACACACACTTGTACACACACACACACACACACACACACACACACACACACACGCACACATGCTTTTTTATTGTTGTGCATGTCTAACTTAAGTCTTCGGCTTTGTGTTTGGATGTGTGATACTTGTCAGATCTCAGGGCTGATAAGTCCCGGCGGGCGATCCGGTTGGCTTTTAAGGCTTTAAATAACTTTTATATTCGTGTTTAGCATTGTGGCTATTTTTAATATTCAAAGTCCTCAAAGTCTGACAGTAAAACATAATACAAATGCACAAAAATACAATGTGCACTTTGTGGTTTGGAAATTAATCTGTCATCGTCGCTTTGTAGCTGTGCGATTTGAGTGATTTTATTTGTTGCACTTGGCATGAGTGGACTAAAACTCAGGACAAGAGGTGGTCGAGCCCTTGATGTCTGATCATCAGCTGTCAATGTCACTGCAGGCCAATAATAGACCATCAAATCAGACCATTAAATGCCATAATTTCCTGCGAGAGTGTGATTCTTTTCTAACTGTTACATTTTCTTCTCCACTTGTCTTCTTTTTTTCAGGCACCATGGATCTCTCAGCGCCTGCTCCGGTGGTAGCCCTCCTCCTCCGCTGACCTCAACTCCTCCTCCCCATCTCTTCCTCTACCTTTCCCTCTTTCAACTACCCCTCTTCCTCCACACCCCCATCCCTTACTACCTCACGTCAGTGACCCAGGGTGATCATTCCGCCCCTCCTACAACATGGCAGGAGAGAAAGGGCCGACTAAGCGAAGCGCCATGGACATCAAGCGCCTGGCGAGCCTCATCCAGAGAGGAACTGGACGTTTGCTGGTGATTGACAGCAGGACGTTTTCTGAGTACAATGCGTCGCACGTACAAGGCGCGGTCAACGTCTGCTGTTCCAAGCTGGTGAAGAGACGACTGCAGCAGGACAAGGTGTCTGTCACTGAGCTGCTGCAACCAAACGGCAAGGTGAAGGTGAGTCAAAGCTCCCTGGCAGTTGCTTTTTGGATGGTAGGATGTGATGGCAGTGATTAGAAAGATTTTCCTTTAAGACAATGGATCCCTACCAGTTCAATAATACAACACATAATCCAGGTAAGTTGTCAACTTTCCACTGTTACAAATTAACCAACCACTGTCAAACTGCTGTATTTTGAAAGTCTCTTCTTTAAACAGGAAAAACCTTTTCCCAGATACTGAGTTTGCTCCATTTGGAGAGGTCTGTCCAATTTGTTCATTTTAAAGCTCTCATTACTGAGCACCTCCTCACATAAAACACATTCTCCTTCGCATTTCAAATGGCTTTGAGTTTATAAACTCTTCGTTGTATTTTTGTTTTAACATTATGCACACAAACATAACACGATCAGTGAATACGATTTTTTAGGTCCGGGTTTGCGAAGATGAGCGAGAGGGTGGGGGCCTGCACACAGCATCTGAGCTGAACACATAATATAACACTAGCATCCAGCATAACACTGGATTTAACTCCAGTTTTGTTTGTGTGTAGCCTTCTAATTTCATTTTCCTAATTAAAATGTCAAGTATATTCATTAGGAAAATGAATGCACATATCATAGCATTGTTATGCATTTTACTCTGCCAATTGGGAACCCAATAAAAACAGGTCTGTGACCTATTTTGGGTCCTGATTCTCATTCAAATCAAGCTATCGATGTCATGTCATTTTTGTTAATTTAGTGCTTTGTGTTTTTAGTAAATTACCTTATCCACTGACCAGCCAAACCCAGTTAAAAAATGTGATTATTTCACTTTAAAATGCATGGGTACTAAGTTGACTTTGGGGATTTAGAAGATTTTCATGTGACATACAGAAAAAAAACTAGTCACTTCTCTCGCAAATGAGGGTTGGGAGTTGTGGTGCATTTACAGCACAGTGCGTTGGGACAAGTCAGCATAATCTTGCTTGTTTCGGCAGAAGCAGCAGAATCAGCACGGGAATGCAAAGCACAAATGCAGCAGGGACTTCTGTGACAAAATGTATAAAATGGAGTGTTAATCCTGAGCCTCAGAACATCTCTGTGTTCAAGGGTTAATGTTTAGGATATACTCTTCTATACTACAGCAGTAAAGCAATGTTATGTGTGTCATGTATGTAATAGAGATGAAGTACACTATGTGTTCTTTGTTATTCAGAGATGATGCAGATACATCTAGTTGTGATAGTAATAGCAAAGACTTTCCTTTTAACCAGAGGTCTCAGATTCAAGTTACCATGTCAACAATTGTTCACCCTGTTGAAGTGTCCTTGAGCAAGACAGTGACTCCCTAGCATCTCCATGAGTTCCTCAGAACATTTCCAACAGCTTGACCCGTGTTTCGCTGCAGTTCTAGATTTGCCTCCTCTGCGCTAACCAAAGTCTGCACCACATCAGTGGCTGCTATATTTGGCGGGCAGGCGCCCGTACTGTAAGTTCGTCGCTTATCAGTGGCCCTGAAATCGGATCCTCGCGTTTTCCATGACTTCTCCTACGAATATGACAGCCTTTTTTCCATGGCCTGTCCAGTCGTGGCACGCTGTCTCCTGTATTTTTAGTCGCTGTGTGAAACTGAAGGAACTCTGAGAGGGGAAACCTAAGCATGGAGGGGGTGGAAGTTTGTGTTTTATGTGTGGGATGTGTTTTGTGCTCTCATTTAGTTTGTGTGTGCGTATGTCAACCAACAGTTTTATGCTACTGGACAAAGCTGTGGAGAAAGCTGCACTCATTCTCCTAATGTTATTTTTAGACATTTAGTCGACTTTTAACCGGGTTACACCCAGTGCAACAAAATGCTGATTCACCAACCGATGACACATAACAGGTGTTTGAAATTTTTTTCTTAGGTGTGACACGTTAAGTTTGAAGGGCGGTCCATGAGACGCTTTTGTTTGCTTTTTTGTCTTACTATCTGATTGCCAAGAGCAGGTGAGTATGATCTGCAACACATCTCATTCTGTTGAACCTGCTTATGAATGAGATGTATTACCTGCTCTCATTTTATCATCCATGGATACTATATCAGTCCCCAGAGTTGCAGAGAACAAACCGACTCTGTATTTCCATTTGGTGCGCAGCTTTAATCGTCAAAAACACACCCTGCTCACCAAATGGCAAATAATTATACATTATTGCTTTAGATTATTGCTTTGCCGCTCCTGTTGGATTACAGTTAACGCTTGTAGGTGACTGACACTTTCCTTATGGTCAGATTGTAAAAATGTAGGAGAACTGTGGATTATTGTTACTTTCTCAAGTCAAATGACCTTCAGTTCAGCTAATAGCGTCTGTATAATTGGTGCATTGGCAGAGAGTCCTCACGCGCCTGCTTTCTCTCACCGACTCTCTGTTATACCAATTAGTTTTAATTCAGCTTTATTGCATGGGCTTCTGGCATTGAAACCCACATGCCTTTCTTCTCACTCAAAATTTACCACTATTAACTGGACAAGAATCTTGTATAATGCCTCTTGTACAATGAGGCCTGCCAGTCTAATTTACATGTACCTCTGTGCCTGAAACTACACGGGAGACGGCGCATCTCATGACCCATCCCGGCCGATCCACTTTTGCTCACATATTTTGGATTGCGATGATGCATGGGCTGCTCTTGTAATACATGCATGTAGGCATAAAAAGAAAATAAAAGCTGCAGCTGGTGAGCTGTGAAGTGTAAGAGGTTTTGGATCTAATCAGACTTTGAGTTTTATTACTTGAGTCAGTGCAGCAAGCTTGAGTGTGTTTCTTTGCTGGGCCTATTGGTTCTGCCTCTGTGTGGGGCCCTATGGTTGGCCGGTCTCACACTGTGGCACCCCAGAGAGCCATGCTTCCTGAATTCTCTCACTTTCGATCTCTGTCTGTCTGTCTCCCATAGCTTGCAGCCTCCTTCATCATTTATTCCTTTTACCTCTCTTCTTCCTCTCTCTATCTAGGGTTGCCCCATGTCTGGTTTGTTATTATCCATTCCCCACCCCCAGTAAAGAGGATAAGGCTTGCGATTAATGCTAGGCTGGATAAAGCTGGAACTAGCCGTGTGAGAGAGGAGGGCCCGACGGACCCAGACTCTTTTGTTATTGGCTAAGCATGACATCATCCCTTTTGTGCGGCCACTGGCAGGCCGCGGGCTGGGCACGTGCAGACTGGCTGTGTGGTGTTAAAGCCGGCTCCCAGCTAACCCCTCACACACACACACACAAACACACACACCCTCCTCTCTACCCCCCACATGGCTCTGAGCATCGCCAGGAGCCGCCTCAGCCAGCCAAGACAGCAAAGGACACCATTGTGACTCTTTGTTGGGGAAGTGAATGCAGGAAGCGGGAGAGCAGCACTGTGGGTATTCACGGATGGGCTGCTGCCTCCGCCTCCTCCTCAGCTGCCTCCCGCCTCACATCCCATTGAGCACTAATAGCCTGCATCCCCCAAGGCGCTGCACTCACCCTCTTTCATAGAAGCTCCCAACGCTTCAGTTAACTGAGCTGAATGAACATCCATGACCAGCACAGCAGTAGCAATCAAAATGGTGTCCTCTTTCTTCTCCCTTTCACGTTCCATCCCTTCATAACCTCTTTATTAATGCAATCTATTAATGTAGGTCAGAGAGAGCTGGATAGTAGGTTAGGTGGTGGTGGACCTCTGCTGGGAGAGGGATGGCACAGGCTTAGTTGGGAATGGGGCTTCCTCGTGCCTTTTCTGACAGGCTGGAGGGCAGGCGGCTGGTTTCTTGGCTTAAACCCGGCTAATCCCTGCTGCTGTGGCGAGGACAGCCGGCCAGGCCGTCCTGACAGATGGACCAGAGGTTTTTGCTACCAGCAGCCAGCCTGGGGAAGCACCCTTCCTATGGAGGGCAGACAGAGACAGAGACAGGATCTACCCACTTCTTGTTAAACTCGGTTTTGACAGGTCCTATTGTTCTTTAGCCCCGCCCCCTCTTGCATAAATTAAGTTGACGTAATCATCCAGCTGCATAAATTATCATATTTTTATAAAAGAAATTGAGGTAACATTCCCGCTGCATAAATTAGCATATGTTTATAACTAAAGTTGACGTAATGTTTCTCACGGTTTGAATTAGCATATGTTTAGATGGCGTCACGTGAGAACGATGTATGGCTATTTTGTGAGTAAGCTGCTGCGGTGTTATGTTTGGGTGATGGGGTATTATTATCACAATAATAATAACGGATGAGAGAAATTGTCTCACTATGTGGTCAGAGACATCAGAGAGGTACCTGTGAAACGCGTGTCTGAGAACCATCTGACCTTTATACATGACTTAGGGGACAGAGATATCAGAGCAGCCTCACATGATCGCTTTAACACTCATACAATTAGACGTATCTTTGCCGTTCCCCCTCTGGGAGACGTGCCCAATATTGCAATTTGCATTTCATCGGGATGTGATAGGGATAATCAGAGAATTGGTTGACGAGCCATTACCGTGGGTTAACCGCAACGATGTGATACAGTTGGAGGTGGTGGGTGAAAATGTACGGGAATATGTTTCGGCTGTTGTTGATGATCAAGGTGGTAATGTTCTACCGGTTTTTGAAGGTTTGCTTGACAGAGTTTGACAAGAAGTGGGTAGATCCTCTCTCTGCAGACCTTGGGTGAATGGGACCCAGCAGCATACTCATAGAGACAGACATTACTCTCAGCTGTGAATGGAAATTAAATATTTAAAAACCACGTCTTAGAAGGCTTTATTTTGTAGTACACAAATAGAGCATTAAATTTGCCTGTGATTCGACATTTTTGATTTTTAAGACTGGCATAGTGACCTAAATAAGTGGATCGGGTATAAACCAGATGTGGCTAATCCACATTATCATTAGTGTTCTTGTAAAACTTTGTTGTTCCTCTCACAAAATCTGATTACAATGAGCTCCACACAGTGTGGTTCTGTTGTTTTTAATTGTATAAACTAAAAGATTAATTGAGAAAAATAATCAGCAGGTTGTTATTTGTAATGCTCTAATGCTTCGCCAATAGTATCATGACTTTGTAACAGTGGAATAGCACATACGTGGTTAATTTTTTTTGCTGTTGTTAGTATGTCTTCAAGTGTTACAGTATATACCAACATTTTATCATGATAATGAATGGTAGCCCAAATGTTGTTTTTTTGTTCTAATGGCCATGTAGTAATAAAGAGTGCCAGACGATGAGTCTGTGATCTTGTCTATGATTTTAATTGGTAGGATTGGCTGAGTGCCCCGCTGTCAAGCACAGGGGGACTCGGCACGTGCCCAACCAATGCATTTATGCAAAGTAGAAGACCTCCATCAATTCCACTTATGACACACCCTAAGTCGTGTTTATCCTTCTTGGAAGGGTGCTGGCTGTAACAGCACATGATGGGAAATTCATGGCTAATTTTGAAGAAACAAAGGCGAGTATTCCCGAGGTTGAGTAAGAATAAACAACATGGCCTGTTATCTAAGTGTCAGACACAAGGCAAAGACCCACATAAGTGTTTCAAGTGTCATCCGCCTTAACGGTAGCAGCAGAACTGAGAACTTAGTTGATGACTCATTGTGTGGATTTTTTCCCAGATTACCCAGAGGGCAAACACAGGGAATTTTTTTGTATGTTTCATTCACATTTTTCCTAATGCCAAGTTCAAACAAAGACACTGTAGCTGGCGGTGTTTTTTTCGACAGAGCCGGATATGTCATGTGTTTGCTTTGATGAAGTCATGACATGAATCATTGTTTGCTTTAAAGAACCTACTGTTTGACATAGACACACTCACACACTGTGTATAGTTTCAGACCTAACCTACTGAACCATGAAGGACTGTGGAAGTTTATGTAAAAATGTATTTTTAAATTCATGGGCTGAAAATGGAAAAATTCACAGATGATGTGCAGATATGAAATGTGGCTTTCATTATATACAAAGATGACGTTGTATAACCGGATCTACAGCATGTGTGTGTGTCTCTTTATAGACAACAATTTAGACTGTGTGTGTGACAGAAATTGTATACTACGTAATTGGCTACAGGCATTACTTGTGTGAGGAATGTGGGGTGTGTGTGTGTGTGTGTCTGTGTGTGTCTGTGTGTGTTAAAGGTGCTCTGACATTAAGGGGTGTGAGGGTGGGACCAGATCAGATGACCAGATCTCTGAAGCGATCATTGATGACCTCACACTGCACATGCACAGAGGCATCAGGGACTTTCACCACCCTGCCACATCTTCACATCCTTGTCTGATACACACACACACACAGTTTAACAGTGTACTTTTGAGGACTTTCCACTAACAAGATTAATTTCCTATTCCTTAATCTTCTATGTAAATGCTCAACACCGTGCTAGTTGCTAGTTTTAAACACAAACCTGAACCTGTTGCCTAAACCCATAACTATAAACTACTTTTTAATTGGTCGTCATAAGGATAGAAGCACAGGGACACACATCACACCTACACACACAAGGAAATGGCAGCTGTCAGTGCCAGTCAATGACATCATCTGGCCTCAGGCTGGTATCTTTACAGCGGCGAGCGGTATATGTCGCACCCTGTATCTTAAACTGACACATCAACTGCTAGAAGAGGTCACTGCCTGGTGCAGCAGGTCCTCTATGTAATTTATTTCGTATCATGTGTTGTTTTGGGAGTGCCCAACCTTTAAGCCAGTTTGTAGCCAGATTTACATAATAAGTCTAGTCAAAATGTGCCTTTAAATCAAGAAAAAACAGGTGAATGAAGGTGTGATATGTACAGTATGTATGAAGTTTGTGAACAGATGTAAAAGCACATGGTCTGACTTGTGTCCTTGTTAAAAACAATGTTGGCATCAAAATGCAAAGTGTATTTTATTCCCCTGTGTTTACTTTTAGGCTCCAAACAGCTTTACATTCACAGTCAGAGTTTGAAACACGGTTAAGCTGAAGCGAGTTCATACTGCATTGGACTTGTTTTCTGTGGGACATCCCAGAGAGGACACACACACTGAGAGGACCTAGACTGTGCTTCAGGAATGTGGGGCCATTTTTAGACTGTTTGTGCTGATGTTGTCTCACAGGCCAGTTCACACACAAACACACACATACTGTCCCGCTCAGCACTGACCTCAGCACTGACCTTGTCACTGGTCAGTAGCACTGCTGAGGTCAGGACAAACCATGTTTCACTTTCTTACGCAAGCACTTACCATATACAGGGTGGCTGTTTTCACAATTTTTAACAGATATCGTTTGTTGCCAAGCTACCAGTCATCTATCCTTCATGGCTTGTGTGTGTGTGTGTGTGTGTGTGTGTGTGTGTGTGTGTGTGTGTGTGTGTGTGTGTGTGTGTGTGTGTATGTGTGTGTACAGACTGTCCCTACAGAGGAGCATTGACAGTGAGGCCGAGCCTTGACTCACAGCCTCGTGTCTGACCTTGTTTTCCTCCCACTCCTCTTATATTTCATAACACTGAGTTAATATGAAACATGCATACACTTCTGTCTCCAACCCAACACCTTCACTTTTTCCGCTTTACTCTCTTTTTTTCTCAGTTCACATAATGTAAACACTTCTTATACTGTCTTTCTTCTGCCCTGTGTGCCCCTTCTCCTTCTTTCTGTCCTGCTGTGATGCCAGCCCTTAGATCCTTATGAGAAAGCTCGGGTGCAGCAGGATCGTAGCATTTGGTCTGCCAGTGCCACCTTCTGTCCCTCTCTGCACCCTCCTCCTCCCTCTTCTCCCTCTATTTACATCTGAACGTCTGGCTGCCTCAATTTACCCTCTAAACCTCTTCCTGCCCCCCCCCTATTTTCTTATATAACTCTGTTCCCCCCCCCACACTTTTCACCTCTCTTTCCACGGCCCCTCCTTTTTCCTTCTCGCTGCCAGTGGCATTCCTTGTTTACCTGCAGTGTGCATGCGTCAGAGCGCCTGGCCCAGTACAGTAGTAGTAGTGATGCTGTAGCACTGCAGAGGGACGAGGGATCTGTGCTACTGCTGCAGTCAGACCGCCAGCCTCACGCTTCCTCGGGTCGTTGACCTCTAACACTGCAGCAAACTCTGTGCATATCATATACTGAGCTGTAAGTGTAGCTTGAGCTTTAAGCAGAATCTAAACTATAGCTGATATCATACTATTTTTTACTATTGTTCATACACTTCTATCAGATGTAGAGGCTGCTCTTTTTTTTCCTAACGTGCAGGGAAAACGTTCAGATGGGATGAGTGGAGTTGTAATTTCATCCTCTTAGCTGTAACGTTGAATGAATATCATTTACTATGCATTCATTGAAAAATACAGATTAAAACTGTAACTGTTAAATCTGTCCTTTGCAGCTGAATTTAAATACATAACATCAACAAGAACAAGAAAGATGTAGTTATTCCAGAGAGTTAGATACTAGGTCTGTCTGCAAAATCAGGCAAAATACTCACAACTTAAATTTTTGTTTAAAGTTATAAGGTTGTGAAAGCAGATAAATACTATGTGACTCATTGCTTGTCTCACTGTGCAGTTGACAAACAAGACCGCTGAGTATGTTGTACAGTCTGTGTGTGTGTAGTTATGCACGTATGTATAATTAAAGGCTTGTAATCCTCGGGCGTTCAGATCAGTCTCCCAAATTAGATTTGATCCCATTAGGATTATTAGCCAAAATTATCCAGGGTTAGTAAAGATGGAGGGTGAGGGAGATTTAAACCAAGAAAATGGATGAATGAAGATGGACATGCTGTGGACAGGTAAAGATCAAAGTTAGCAAACAAAGGGTAAACACGGTGTATTTTAAATATGTAGCACTGCATTGATATATTTTACTGACGGATGCCTGCCAACAGTGATGTTTTAGTTGATTATATCTCTTGATAGACTATTTGTATGTAAGCAAATACTTGGCCAGGTGCAATGGCAGGTCATCCGTGTTTCTGACAAATAAGAAAGTATTTTGGTGTATTATATAACTTTAATAGTATAGTTTAATAGTAATAGTATAGAAATGACAGGAAATTAGAGGATAGAGAGATAGTGAATGGGATGCAACAAAGGTCCCCAACCAGACTGAGACTCTGACTCACCAGGTTAACTCAACAAATAGATTTTGAAGACATTAGTGTTAATCTCTTTAGGCATCATAGGTGTATCATCAAAACAATGTTTGAAGTCACTCATGATCAATGCTACAGATCAGCTTTTTTATGCTTTTATGTCGGTATTGGTGCTGGATGCAGGCAGGCAGAGCTAAGCCAGGTTTTACTGGACCAGAGTTACTTGTAACCAGACTTCAGAGACTGACCTTGTCCTGTCTAAATCACCTGCATGGCTGTCTGCCCAGATACAGCTGCTCTGTAAGCAGAAACATAATCAGGCACCCTCTATGCACACTGTGTAGCTGTGTATAGCATGAGCTATCGTCACCAGTGTGCCTTTCAGCATACAGGGAGTGAAGAAGAGATGGATGTCACGCTTAGAGAAAGTGCTGTTTTGCCTTGAAGCTAGTGTCTATTCAATGGCACATTTTAGATGAGGGTGGCGGGCTGCATATTGATATGAACAAAAAAAAAACACAATGAGTTGTCATCCTCACTCCCCTTACTCCCTCTTTGTTTTCCTCTTGCATCTCGTTCCATCTCATCTCCATCTTTCCCTGCCCCGCTACACAGCTACCCCCACCCTCTTCATCCCTCCCTTCCGCTCGCCCTGATTCCTCCTCCCTCTCTCCTCTCCTGTCCAGTGGCGGTTCAATGATGCAGTGATTCATAGCTGCAGTAGGCACTGCGTGATGGTCATGTGACCAAAGCCTGCCTGACAACATGGTGAACAACACAGCCTGGGCTGGTGTGTGTGCGAGGCACACGCACATGCTCACACTCTCTTGTGCAAGCACACACAGGCGACGCATGCTCACATCTTCACATCCCTCTCACAATCTGGTTCTGATACTGACAATGATGCATTGATGGATGCCCACACCCTTCACAATACGTCGCGCTTTTATGAGTTTACTAATATCACCTGGCAAACATCCCTCTCAGCAGTATCTGCACAGTACATATTGCAGTCACAGTTGCATAGTGCAACACTCAGCCCTAATGCATTATTCATGATCCTATCCTTATCATTATAACCTCATAACTAACTCTAGAATCACCTGTAGTTCATCCTGCTCACTGTTGCAGTCTCTGGCATCGATGAGTGTTTATTGTCATAACTCCCAGTGGTGTGTTTGTAAGTTCATAGTGATTTTCTTACTGCTGCTTCCTGGTGCATATTAGGGCGTCAAGAGTGTTTGGTGAAACTGTCTCAGGGTCGGACAGGTTGCAGGTTTGAATCCTGCAGCAGCTCATGTAACTATGAACTACCTTTAAGGATCAATTTTCAGGAACAGCTGGTCTGATAAAATGTATATGTTTAACCTGTGTGTGTGTAACAAAGTCTTCCTTATTGGTACTGCATTCTTTCCACATTAGAAAATAAACTCTCCTCTCTTCCTTGTTGTTTTCTCTTTGTGCAGGTGGAGCTGGGCAGGAAGCAGGAAGTGGTGGTTTATGACCAGAGCTCCAAAGAGGCGGGGCATCTGTCCAAAGACGGCTTTGTGCACATTCTCATGGGAAAGTTGGAGGGCACCTTCCACAAAGTCTCCCTGCTCACTGGTATGTGAGAGTGTTTGGAGCATGACTGTGACAATGGTGGTGCTGTTATGTTGTTGTTATGTATGTCATGTGTTATACATCTTTATATTATAATAGATATTTTTCAGTTGTCTCTCTGTTTATTACCTGCTTGTTAAGCGGGCAGGTGTATCTCACCTTATCCCCCGCTGCCTGATTTGGCTGTAGTTCCACAGTTTGGTCAGCAGATGTCCCTGATGAACACAACAAGTGCTCACCTCCTCTGTCCCTCGTTATTCTAGTTGTTACTCATTTTGAACTGGCAATGAGACTTTCACAGGTATATGTGGAGTTAGAAAGGAGAGGAGAAAAGTATAAAAGCATGCAGCCCGGATACAAAGCCTCTCTGATGACTCTTTGATGTTTAAGCTTCCCTGGAGTCGTTCTCTTACCCAACATCACTGAAATAAAGCTGAAGCTTAGTTTCAATCCTCTGGCCTTATTTACCACAGTTATTATCCTGTCATAGCGTCCACTAAGCACACTAAGACTTATAATTGAGCCCCAGCAAGACTGTTAATAGCCTCATTGAGTTAATAACATCTCGATTGCGGTGGCTGCAGCTTTTTAAGGGACGACATTGCACACCCATCCACCAGCAAAGGCTTATGAATCCGTCCCAAATGTGTCAGCGCAGAAAGGAGAGCGTAATCTGCTTCAGTCAGGATTGGAAATGAGATGGCAGAGGCATGCTGTTCGGTCAAATCTCTGCTCTCTGCATCCCCACATCCCCGTTCTTCTCCTGCTCCCCCTCCTCCTCTCAGTTCTCCGCTGGGAGATTAGTGCTTTTTCATGAGTCATTCATAGATGCCGAGGATTGCCTCAAAGCACCCAGGCTCCACAATTAGTCATAGAGATGTACTGAGTGCATGCTTAGGCTGGACACACCCGTATATACTGTATGCACACACACAACCATGTTGGATATCACACACACACACACACACACACACTCTTGCTGATTGTCTCTGAAAGCCAGGATTTTCCTCCTCAGCTTTTTTTGATCAGACATCATACCCTTCTTAATGACAGACCCCTTCCATGTCAGCAGTTTTCTCCTTTTCCTCTTTATCGGTCTCCTCAGCACACTCTCACTACATTTCCTCAGGAGAAAAAAAAATCACACTTCTTCCATTTCTGTCCCTGCTTTTCTGCTGTTTCCACGACAACAGTGGCAGAGAATATTCCCCAGAAGGACTCAGCCAATGGCGTTGGCTGTTGTTTGGGTGGTTGTATTATTGGGGTCAGTGGAGCTAGCAGCCTGTGTCTGTGCATACTTGATGTTTACGTGAGTATGTATGTATGTGGGGAGAGGGTATTGCGTGTACACGAATGCATGCTCGCATGCATTTGTGCCTGCACGCATTTGTGCAGGATAACATGTGGGTGAGTGCTGCAGCATCGGTTTGTGTGTCAAAGGAAGCTGCAGAGTTTTCATGAGAGAGTTGGCGTGAGAAACAAGAAAGGGAAATGGTTGCCAGGGAATTTTTAAGGCTTTTGACCAGCTCATCTCAAATTATTTCAATTAACATGACATGATGCTAATTAGAAAATGTATGGGGAAAACTTTTTTAATCATGGGTGTCAGTTCTTTGTCTTTGTTTTACAATTAACAAGAGCAAGGAGCCTCTGATCTCAAAGGGGGGATGTTTTTCTATACTGGGTACAAAGAATGTGTGAGCTCAGCTTTAGAGCGTGCACTAGTATAAGTGTGTGTGTGTGTGTGTGTGTGGGTGTGTTTGTGTGTGTGTGTGTGTGTGTGTGTGTGTGTGTGTGTGTGTGTGTGTGTGTGGATAATGCCAGCCAACAGCAAAGAGACAAGTATCGAGCACACATAGAGGTCAGGCGTCATGCTGTGACAGGTTGGGCTCTTCACACACCAGCCACCTTGAGCGTGTAAAGTTTTTTTTAAACATCTTATTGTTGAAATGATTAGTCCATCTGCAGAACTGTTTTGGCTACAATAATTCATTCATTGTTGGAGTTATTTATCAAACAAAAATGGTTCCAGCATCTCAAATCTAAGAATATTCAGCTTTTCTTTCATTGTAAATTGAACTTATTGGACTATTTGGTTAGAAAAAACAAGTATGTTATCACTAAGGGTTCAATGAAATAGTTTCTTTTTCACCTTCCTTCTTTTTTCTCTGTCCTACCCCTCATTCAGGGCTTTACTTGGCTTTACCCCCCCCCCGTCTTCCTTCTCTGCCCTCCCTCCCTCCTCTACCTTTCTCCTTCCCACCTCTCCCCCTGCCCCTCTACTGAACCTCTGATTTATGATGCTAATAATTCCTGCGATGACTTCATATCTGACTGACGACTTATTTTCAGCCTCGCGTATGCAGACCACACACGCACAGTAACGTCGCTGCAAATCAAGTGAGGGGGTAATGCAAGCGTGCGGGGGTAGGACGGAGGATCAGATGGAGAGATGAAAAGAAAAGAATCCATAAATGGGATGGACAGGGTGAATAAAAGAATAATTACTGAGCTTGCTGTCAGAGAGGGAGAGGATTTTCTGCCTTAACTGTTACTTATGCAGAAGCCTGCCAAAGAGAGATTAGGGCACAGCTTTGCAATATAAGCTATAAGGTAGCTTTATGTTTTTGATATTTCAGAGCTACATTTTAATGACATAAACTTTGTATAAACTCAGGGAATTGATTGCAGGAAAAATTTGGCGAATAAGCTGCTTGAATGACTTGTTACACAACCCTAGCACTTGTACCGGGAACGTATTGATCTTAAAACAATTGGTGGCTCCTCTTAGGTTTCTGTCCATTCACTAAATAATCAATAATAGAAAGCACCACTTCCTATTGATGATGTCATGGAGAAAGCCATGTCCCAGTAGGAGAGTCATTGTTTTTGTGAATGGTGAATGACTCTCACCCTGTGTTTAGTTTGAAATCTATATTCACACAGGATGCGGTGGTGGCGACAGTTGGAAAATGTTTATGCGTGCGCGTGCATGTGAACGCATGTGTTCTTGTGGGTAATGCTTGTGTGCGTGCGTATGTTTGCGTTATTACTTCATCGACTGTGTGAAAGTGTTTGTGAGAAACACGTCTCTCTGAGGACAAGCCGTATTTTTACCACAGCAATGATCTCACCCAGTTGGAGCTCAGGCTGATGTGTCTTGCCTTTTTCAGAGTTCTGACTTTGTGTGTGCGAGATTGTGTGTATTTGCGTGTGTGTGTGTTTTTTTTTTTTTTTTTTTTTGTGTCTGTCAAGGAGGAGAACATCGCTTGGTTGGAGCCAGCTGCCTCCCCAGTGGGTCTAAAGTTTGCATGTTTCCCACCAGTCTGCAGCACACAGCCAAACCAAAGACAACACTGCCTGCTAGTGTGTAGCAAGGTGGTATGTTAGGCGATGCCAGCTGCGTAGCCATGTCATGCGTCACATGGGCTCTGATGCAGGCCTGCCAGGATGAAATGTTTTGATGTTGGCCTCTGAAACCTCATGTTCTAGTTTTAGCAGTTACAGAGACAAATACAAAGAGAATAACAATCAAAAAAAAAAAACAGCACGAGAGAGAAGAGAAAGTGTGGAATATGCACTTATGCTCTGCAGATGAAAAGAGAGTTGGATAATGGCTGCAAGATGACGGAAGGCGGTGATAAAAAAAAATGACAATGCATTTTGTTCATAGCACACACGTTTTGTTGAAGCACCTTGAAGAACTGATAACAGGAAATCAGTACAACAGGAAAATAGAACAAATGCAAAAAGAGATTATAAATGGGGTTGACAAACCACACCTTAATTTCCTTTTTGAACCTGTTTATGTCACGAAAGAGGAAATTAAGGTGTGGGGGACAGGGGTGCAGGTTTACAGGTGTGTATTTCATCCATCTAATGTGTGTGTGTGGTGATTACAGATGTGCAACACTGCTCCTAATCTTCCCTAGTGCCATCTGCCAGTGTTTTTTCACTGGATTACTAAAACGTCACATGACTGGGTCAAAGCGAAAGGAGAGAACAGGGCCACACAAGAAAATGAGACAGAGATGAGGGGTGACGCCACGTGCCGGTCGTGTCGAGATTCTCTGCACTGCGGAGACTTAGAGGGCAGCGTGCACATGACATCTGAGCTCTGCCTTAACTTACAGTCCTCAGAAATCATTAACACAAGGACTAAGACAATTAGTTATTCAACATATCAATTTTCATAATTGATTCATCATTTCAGCCAGCAAGAAAAAATGTACAAATGTGGGGGTTCCTGCATTTTCTCTGTTTTTACGTTGTTGTAATTTGAATATCTTTGGGTTTTGTACTGTTGGATCTATTTAAAGGTCCAGTGCGTCAGATTTACGAGGCCCTATTTACAGAGTATGGCAGAAATTTAATATAATATGCATACCTATGATTTTGTTAGTGTATAATCACCTGAAAATAACAATCGTGTTTTCATACCTTAGAATGAGCCTTCTATATCTATAAGCGTTACAGGTCCTCTTCCACAGAGTCCACCATGTGGAGAGGGTGAAATGAGAGGGTTACAATCTGCAAACACACCATAGATGCCACTAAATTCTACACACGGGTCCTTCAAAGACATTCAGTATTTTCTCACACCTAAAGACTTAAATGATTCATCAGTTAATCACAAAAAGCTAATAACTAGCTGTTCATCAGTCAAGGTGATGTGTCCACAAGGTATAATCCAGATAGGCAGGTATGTAGCTCTGACCTTTGACCTCCACCTGTCTTGTATCAGATAAACAGGCTTGGTGAGACTCAGTCACATTCCACACTACGTACTAGTCTAACCAGGTTTTGAATGTGCCGTGCCGTCACACTAAAAAGAAATTTTAATATAATGTACTTGCATGTTAACTTCACTTGAGTACTCTTATTGTTAAATTTGTTTCTTAGATATTCACAACAGGATATCAAAAGACAAAGATATGAATATTTTATGGACGGCGGTGAGACAGAAAACAGAAAATTTCTCTTTGTAAAGTTTGATCGGCAGATGCTATCCGAAGTCTCCAAAGTTTGATTGATGTCATTTCTTCAATCTCAGAACCCATCGGCTTCATCTTATGTTTCTGGACTTCCGGTGTCGCCAGCAGTTATCTGAAAGAAAAGGCTTCCTCTGCAGTCCATTTAGCAAATTGATACAAGTGAAAGACACATTTCTGCTAATCTCAGAGCAGATAAGTTTAAAAGAGCTAATAAAAAGTTAAATCATCATCAGATGATAGCCGCTCCAAGATTGTACTTCGACCCCTGCAGTATGCCTCTTTAGCTCTCCACACGTACTGTTGCAGCGAACTTCAGACTACACAACACTTTTCAGTGCCTAAATCTTGGTCCCCTACCGACAGATTCTGCGTTCACATGCAGATATCTGCTTGTATAACTGAGCTTGTACAGTACATTATGATGATGAGAGTACATACTGAAGTATTAGTACGTAGTACCTAAGTGGGACACAGGTTTTGTTTTTACAGGTTAGCATGTTAACTCCCACGCCGTCAACCTGCCAGCTCAATTCAAAAGTACACATGATGAGACATGGCGATGACACACTGATGAGAGGTATTACGAGATGAAAGGTGCCTCTCGCTCATTTTCTTTCGCTCACTCGCACACACTAAAAAACACACACAGGAGCTGCTGTGTAGCCCGGGGCTTTGATGAGATCAGGTTAGGGTGTGACTGCACAGACAGAGGTACAAAGGTCAACTCAGTTATGTGTCATTCTACCACCCCATTCTATACAATGGGGTGGTGGCCCCTCTGTGTATGTGTGTGTGTGTGTGTGTCCATCTGTATGTGCATGTGCATCAGAGAGAAGCTGAAGAAGTGAGGTAATCGTGGGAGGCCGAATCTCACAATGCAGCCCGTTCACAGAGACATTCCAATGAGCTACATAAGGAGGTCTGTTTGTGTCAGCGCGTATGTGTGTTTGTGTGTGTCTGTGCGCATGTCTGCATGAATATGTGCATATGAAGTAGTGCGCGCACGCGCATGAGGCAATGTTTGAGAGTGCACGTGTGAGAAAAAGAAAAAGACAAAACAGAAGGAGGAGAGCTATTGAGGAGATGAGGTAATACTCCTCATTACATCTTGAATGTGTGTATGTGTCTTCACGTAAGTCCTGTGTGTGTGTGTGTGTGTGTGTGTGTGTGTGTGTGTGCGCGCAAGTTGGCTACATTTATGTGCATTCATGTTTGTTTGTGTCAGTCAGAGTGTGTGTGGTCGTTCAGTGGGACAGGCCGTCATGCTGACCTGTGCTGTGTTCGTCAGCCTCCTCAGAGCTCAAAGTCTCACTTTACGGTTTCTTCTTCTCCTTCTGGAGTCCAGCAGGAAGTCTCCACATCCTCTGAACCAGCCTGAGGAGAGAAAGCCACCACAACTTCTGCCAGAACAAACACACACACATGTGCATGCACACCTGCCTGCAGAGTTGTAAAGTGGAACTGCGTGCTGCGTGACACGGATCGCTAATTTTATGTAATTAGAAACCACCAAACGCGAAGAAGGCGTCATCTTGTTGCTGCTGTGCATTCGCTTGGTGGCCCAAAAAAGGTGGTGCCTGCATCTGTAGTCGCTGTAAACACCGCCATCTCAAGTCCTGA